>JAJOZX010000042.1:1645000-1900000 GCA_023014485.1 Bathynomus jamesi | reverse complement strand
TATATATATACAGGGTGGTGCAAAAGTCTGGACCCATAGGCAATTTACTATATAAAAAATATCTTTCGATTTTTATAATAGTTTTTATAATTTAATTTTTGTTTATAATTTTACTACATATTTTTCAGATTGTTACCCTATGGCAGACAAGTTAACAATAGCAGAAAGAATAGAGCTTGTGCTTTTGTACGCAAAAGAAGGAGCCACCTCACGTTCAGTCGCAAATTTCCTTATGCCTCGATTATACGAAATACCATTACACTTATTGTAAATTCTGAACTAGAACGTTAAATTTAACATAATTTAGTCACTGGTGTATGGTTAATTAAATTTCATTTCATAATAAACTTCCTGCAGGCCACACTTTTTTTCCATATAAACCGCCATGGGTCCAGACTTTTGCACCACCCTTATATATATTACCCCAAGTGTCACCAAAAGCCACCTTTTTACCAATCAGATCGGATTTTGTAAATAAGTCAGATTTTCTTGTACGACCTACTTTTTTAAGGTCAGGTTAACTCAGGAGGCCAGGCTAATCTAACCTAAAACAAATAAGTGTGTGTGTAAAGGCTGGGTGAGCGTAAAGGACGACTTATTCGACATTTTTTTTTTTTTTTTTTTAATTAAAATTCTAACGGCGGGTGAAATTCGAAAATAAAATCATTGTATATGATAAAACTCTCTCTCAAACTTTCTCATAGAACCTCCCCCTCCATCTACCTTAACACGAGTGGACGAAAAATTTACATAAATGTTCGACCAACTCGGGTAAATTATATATAATTTCCTTAATCCGATGAATGCATACCAAATTACTATAATTTTCATACCCCTAAACCATGTGACGTAACATTCCGCTTTATGATATGATGATACGCGAACCTAGTTCCACGAATATGGCCTCATTCAGTGAAGTGGGAATCCCCTCATGATGACAAACATGAAGAAAGGGAGGAAGCAGCACTAACAAACGTATTATACAGTTTCAAAACTCGTCAAATCTGATATCAAGTTGTTGTTGTTGTTGTTGTAGATGTTTTCAGGCTTTAGTAAACTAAAATATAACCTTTGGTTTGGTTAACCAAAGGTTATATTGGTTAATAATAAGATATCATATAATCTATCTATTTATCTACCTATCTCGATGTATACGTAGATATATCGATAGACAGAGAAATAAAGATAGATAATGAAAAAAAGGGAGGGAGGGATTAAAAGCATTTAGGACCAACCTTCAACATTTCGGGGTTTAACTAAAGGGTAAAGGGCTGCGTTAGAGCGCGCGACACATTCCATTAAGTAACACGTACGTCGCAAGTTTCACACATGTTGCAACAACTTCGATACACTTTAATAATTTTCACATCACTTAAATACATTTTATATATAAAGAATTAATTTACATTCAATGACGAGTCCTCACAAAATTATCTCTCTGATTTTTTTTAAGCTTAAAATCTCTCTCAGCAAAATTAATGAACAGACCGACCTTGATTCCAGAAATTGGAAGCTCTTCGTTCGATTTCAGTTTAGTACGCGCGCGTGACGTATTTTACTGGTTTTTGGCTTCAATACACTGGCAGTTCGAGACTTTTTTTTTTATTTATTTATTTATTTTTTTGTAGTGCCCAAATTGTGGCTGCTTCTCTTCCCGCCAGCGCCCATCAAACAGGGATTTGGCGACGAGGCGTTATCAGCATCATCAGCTCCTCTTGGAGGGGGGAATATCAAAGGCATTGACCACTGAAAGGAATATAGCTCCTTCATCGCAAGAATCCTACAAGACTGTTATTTCCATCCACGAATTCAAAATGAGGGAATTTGCAAATTAAGGAAAATCTTTGACGCGCGTAGTTTTTGAATATAGAAGAATAATTGAAAATACCCTTCGAAATTTAAAAAGTAGCAGCTCATTAATTAATAATTAAGAGTTAATTAAAAACAATTTATGTAAAAATTATCAAAACTTGAATTTCCTAACTTATTAAAATATTAAAACTAAAAGGCAAAAGAATTTACATTCGGGATTCGAACTGATCAAATTCCACACACACACACCCCTTTCCCCTTCCCCAAAAGCCACGTTCACATTTGGGATTGCGTGTAAGGAGTCTTTCAAGGTTAAGTACTGGGTCCTTAGCTATTCATGTATCAGACTGCTAAACCTAATATCCGTTTCTATCAGTGGCTATGAAAACGATCTATTAACCGCTTGATATACGTATATTCAAAGAGCAAATTCAAATTGAACTACAGTATATCTCAATCTCGAAACTATTTCCAAATCTCTGTAACCAATTAGTCTATGTTCGACCAAATATTGAGAAACTTCATTTATATCAGTTCCCACGGAACGGCAGTTGCGTTTTCAACCCGGAATACATATCTGATTTTTCGGGGATACACAGTGAGCTGACAAAATACACGTTTTTCTCATTCTTTTCTTGTGTAAATGCATTTTTCGAAATATTTCAACAATGTAAATTATTATTATAATATATATATATATATATATATATATATATATACACGGTGAACCAAAAGTAGGTGGACAGTAGGTTGAATACGGTTTGTGTTATATTATATTATAACTATGGTGTTCATTATAACTATGGTGTTTGTGTTTTATTATATTAAATATTATAACTAAATTTATTTAAATTTTATTTTGTATTATAGTATACAAAAAAATTAAATATGTATTCTCAAAATAAACGTTATCATTTACTGTCCACCTACATTTGGTTCACCCTATATATATATATATATATATATGTAAAGAAACGACGTAAGTATAGAGGAGTGTTCTGCACACGAGGAAGAGAAATAACGAACAAATGAAAAATGTGGTCATTGCAGTTAAATGTACAGTATATATATATGTGTGTGTGTGTGTGTGTGTGTGTGTGTGTGTGTGTGTGTGTGTGTATTTTGTATAGTGGTACACGAAAAGAAGTTAAAGAAACTTGAAAACAATCGCAAAGCTAAATCGTAAAGGAGATTTACAAAATACTGTCTTTATAAAACTTTTAACATTTTAATACTAAAGAAAATCCAATTCACTCTATCCCTATTTGTAATTATTATTATTATAAACAATATTCATGCAAGTTCAAAGCCCAACTTCATTAAAATCAGCCCTGAGGCACGAACCTCGAACCCTGTTTGGAAGAAGAGACAGGTTTTTGGATCAAGATATTTATACAGTTGTAAAGCAATGCAAGAACGCTGAAGGGATCTCCTCCATAGCTTCTAGAATGCGCAATTTGGAAACTGTGATGCCACTCGTGCGCAAATGTCATAAAAACTAGTGATGTACCAATTTCAAAATTTAGTCGATGCCGATGCCTATTCTTTGCCTATATTTTAAAAAGTGAATTCCCTTCATAAATTTTGCAAATCTAACGTGAAAACTTTCAATTTTCATATTTTTACATTTCAAATTTGTTTAAATGCTTTTCCTTAGCTCACTCGACAATATACAATCAGAATTTGTTACTCATAATACCGTAGGTAAAATGACGTTAAATAGTTTTATTACTCAGTAAAATGATAAATAATTTTATTTTAGTTTCATAAATTGAATACCAATATTTAAAGTACAGTAATTGGTTTTTCTTATGTTGAACGTATTTCTTTCTTCAACAAAGTCAACAACAACAAAATTTTTAATTAAAATTTCAAGTCCCTGGTGGCCAATTTGAATAAAAAAAAAAAAAAAAATGTATATATAATTTGGGTTTATAAAATTATTAAAAATACTTAAAATAAAGTCAACATAATAAGATGGTTTAATATAAAATTATAAACGTACACCTTAATATAGAATTATTATTAATATACAGTAGGAGGATTACAATAGTTATAATATTTAAAGATTAGCTAGTTAGAGAAATGTAAATTTATGGGCAACTTAAATTATCAACCTTGCCTTTCAATGGCTAAATATTTTTATATAATTAGTAATTACACTTTGAAATGAGTATAAATTATCATAAATAGTGTTTTTTGTCTTTTCACTTTCTATAAATATAGATTTTGCTTTGTAATGAAAATTTTAAACTTTGAAATAATCGGTGAGAGAATCGGCTAAATTTGGCCGATGCCGATGCCCCCAAAAAGCCGATTAATCAGTACACCACTAATAAAAACTCGCGCAACACTTAAAAAAATGCAAGCTGATAGTGTCAAAGTACGGGAGAAAGATGCCTGTTTAAAAGGGATCTACCCGAAAGTCCTACCTCTGGAGCACTAAGAGATTACAAAAGTAAGGATTTACTTTTGCAAATGTTTGGGAAACTCGCAGATCTTAACGCAGGCAAAGGCCGATGTTGCAGAATGTAAACTTTGACATTAGTATTGGTTGCAAAAATCTGTAGAAAAAGAAAAATATTTCAACTACGACACGACTGTAATTCCTGTCTCTCAAATGTACATTTGCTCTTAGCTCAAAGGAAGGAAGGAAACATGCACTGGTGCTTTCAGTTACAACTGAATTCATGCCAATTCGTGTTTTACATAGGCCTAATCACCAGTTTTGGATTTTATCTTCATTTTTATATATAATATAATATATATATATATATATATATAGTGATTACAAAGTCCTTGTGCAGTTTTAAACTTTAATAACTTTTGATGTACACAAGAGAAAAACAAACTAAACGGCGTATGAAACCATAATTATTAAACCTTTTAACCCACTACATTACAAATTTCTTGGCCTCAACATAACTACCATCTTTCGCGATACATCATTCAATTCGATTTCCAAAGAACCCGAAAATATTCTCCAGTTGCTGCCGAGTGATTTCATGAACTGCATTTGTGATCCTGGTCACAAGTTCTTCCGAAGAATGTGGTTGTGATGAATAAACACTTAACATGAGCTCATAAAAAGTAGTCCAATGGAGACACGTCAGGTGAACGAGGTAGCCAAGCAATTGGTTCACCTCTACCGATCTACTTGGGGAAGGACTTCATTTGAACTGTCGCACATTCAAACCATAGTGGCAGGGAGCACAGTCTCGCTGAAAGAAGGCGCTATCTGAAAGATTTAATCGTCTTTGCCCCTTTGTTCGGGGATAAAAAAATTCTGCAACACCGCACGGTAACGTTCACCAATGACTGTTGGTTCTTTAAAAAATAAAGGATAAATGATGCATTACATTCTGAGAGTGCGCAAGACATTCATTTCTGGTGATTCTCTTTCACATTGCCAGACTTCGTGAGGTTTCTCTGCACCCCCAAATGAGGCAACTGTTGCGGTTGACTTCGCCACTAATGTGGAATGTTGCTTCATCAGAAAATGTAAACTCGTCCAGAAATCCGGGGAAATTCTGGATTTTTTTTTATTGGAACTGTTCAGGTTTGGAAAATCGGATTGAACGAGGTATCGAGAAAAATGGCGGTTATGCCAAAGTCTAGAAATTTATAATATGTATTAAAAAACTTTAATAATGATACTTTAATATGTCGCTTACAGTTTGTTTCTATCATGTGTACATCAAAGTTATTGAATCTTAAAGTTGCAGAGACTTTGTAATCACACACACACACACACACACATATATATATATATATATATATGCATATAACTGCAATGACGCGCAGTATATAAATGAATAGAAACGACATAAGTGTTAAGGAACGCCTCTGCACACGAGGAGGAGAGATAACGAATAATGAAAAATGAGGCGAACGCCCGGGAATCGAACCCAGGGCCTTCCAATTGCCGGTCGGACGCTCTACCATTATGCTACGGACCTCACTCAATCACAAATCGAAATTCTCCCACATAGGGCAGAAACCAATACCCTGAGAGGGCACCTCGCAAATCGTGAATATGCGCATATAACTGCAATGACCGCGCAGTATATAAATGAATAGAAACGACATAAGTGTTAAGGAACGCCTCTGCACACGAGGAGGAGAGATAACGTTCCTTAACACTTATGTCGTTTCTATTCATATATATATATATATATATATATATATATATATATATATAATATATAAAGAAAACCAAGAGAACGTGTTTGCTGTCCTTTGTTTAAACTTTTAAAAAAGAACCAAATATAGATTACTTACAAAAAATGTTTGGTATCATATTATGAAAGGAATATCATTTCATTTTGTTTTTTCATCGTTCTGATTTGAAGGAATATGTCATAAATGGAAAAAAGGCAACATATTGAAGCAAGCAGGGAGGAATCAGGACATGAGAATGGCATGGCACATGATAGTTTAATTAATATGAAATAATTGCTCGCTAAATCATCGTGGCGTCCTGGTTACTCTGATGTCACACACACACACACACAGTCTGGGACAATAGAAAGGAAAATTTTTCACTATTGTGCTGGTCTAATATGTGGTCGGTAAAGCGAAGACCCTCTGTGGGGAAACCAAGACACAATCACTCTACGGATTCATTATCCACCTCGTCCGCATCTGACATTAGCTTACACATATCACATGAATTAAAAAAAAAAACGAAAGCATTTAAATGTCATGAGATAAAAACTTAAAAATGTACAAAATAAAAACCTCGGGTCAGACTGAATTAAGTTTTACACCAAAATAAATTATGCAATCGAAAAAACGTACTCTTTCAGCTTTCAGTGAAGGTCAAAAGTGCGTTTGAGGGGCGTTACATGAGGATTATATCAAATATACGAGTTACACGCTGAATGGCCCCTCCTCCGCTCAAACAACTAAATCAAACCTTACCCAGTTTTCACCGCCCCGTTACTCGTAAACCATGAACCCGTACAACACCGTAATTCAGTATTTACCAAGGTCAATTCGAAATATTTTAAAATAAAACATGCTTACGTAATTGCTTTCACACACACACAGATATTATATATATATATATATATATATATATATATATATATATATATATATATATATATACAGGCCCGGATTTAGCTATAGGCGAACTAGGCGATCGCCTAGGGCCTCGCGCCAAAGGGGGCCTCGCTCAAGCCGTTTTGCGCGTTCTGTTCAAGTGATATTAATGATTTAGAACTCTATGAAGAACTTAAAGTACTTTGCAGGTTTATACCTGAGAAAACAGATCTCGGAAATGCCCTTGTTATATAGTGCAAAAACAACTAAGTGAGATTTATCCTAATGTTTATGTTGCACTTCGAATAGTATTAACCATCCCAGTTACTGTTGCTTCGGCTGAAAGAAGTTTCTCGCGTCTCAAACTTATTAAAACATATTTGCGTTCCACCATGTCTCAAGCGAGATTGCAATCATTAGCTATGTTATCAATAGAAAACGATATAACAAATTCATTAGATTATTCTCAATTAATTGAAGAGTTTAGCTCGAAGAAAAGTAGAAAAGCATTGCTGTAATATTCAAGGAGCATCTGAACCAAATATTAAAGCATTAATATTTAGCCTGATAAGTCGATCGTTCACTATTATAAAAAATGAAATGTCAACATCTCTTATACATCACATATGAAAAACGTTTTTATACTATGGAAAGTCATTACCTATAATATTATATAAATCTTAGAAATCATTGTCTTATATTTTCGATACAAATCTTGATTCATATTATAATTTATACTTATTTGTATGGTTTATTTATATTTCTTATACAATTTCCATGCGTGATTATTTTGGTTTGGTTTAATTTTTAAGTGCTGGCATAGTTCTGTCTATGCGGGATTCTAATATTGCTGGTATAGTACCGATAATTAAGTCCATATTTTCATATATATATAGGCCTAGGGCCTCGCAATTTCTAGATCTGCCTAGGGCCTCGCAACTTCTAGATCCGGCCCTGTATATGTATATATGTATATATATATATATATATAAGCAAACAACCACAAGGAAAAGGAAACACAAAGTCCGAGCGCTTTCGTGATATATTCACATTATCAAGGAGGAACAGAAAATGTGAATATATCACGAAAGCGCTCGGACTTTGTGTTTCCTTTTCCTTGTGGTTGTTTGCTTATTAATAAGGTCACGTGTTATTTTTGATTTTAGTGCATATATATATATTATATATATATATATATATATATATATATATATATATATGCGCACTAAAATCACAAAATAACACACATATATATATATATATATATATATATATATATATATATATATATATATATGTGTGTGTGTGTGTGTGTGTGTAAGTAAACATCAGTAACATTTAAATTTGAAACCGATAATGACATATGATAAGCGAAACCCTAACTTTCCCTTGGCAAAAGGAAAGTACTCACCATTTGGGAGGCTGTAGGGTGCATAAGAAGAGAACAATCACGCCTGTCATTTTCAAGCTCACGTTATCACCACTTCATTTAATTGATATTAAATACATTCCATTTAAGGTATTTGTTTTATGTACGTTCACTAATTATTTCCCGACTAAGTGTGGAGAGTGAATGCCGCATCGAAAAAAAAATAAGGCCTCTGGAAAAATGTGGTGAACTCGTACGTCCTATTTAACTTTCAAGCTTTAAACCGCCGAATATATACAAACAGACAACATTAATAGTTGATAATTGTATAAATTACCCGCTAAACAATATACTAATACGGACATAAGAGTACGGAGGTACAGTACTAAGTAAAAAAATACATTTTAGTTACGGGGAAAGTGCTTCCACGCGGGCAAATATGCCGCTCTGTTTGCCGAAAAACACACTGACATTTGGCTCGAATTTCAGTACCGGAGACCGGTCACAAGAACTCGCTCGCCCGGTAACAAACACTTTCAGTCCCGTGCCGCGCCCCACCACACCACCGCCTTATTTATTCGTTACTTTTTTTTTTTATATTTTAAGTTGCAATGGATCGTTAACTTAAGGCCTTTTTTTTTTTAATAAAACCACGTTTTTATTACTTCCACAATATACTGTATGTACTTATTGAGAAACAATGAACCTTTTACTCTCTGTTTAACATTTTATTTTATAATCAATTTGTACTATATATATATATATTTTTTTTTTTTTTAATTGGGGTTATTTAACCTCCTTCGCAACATCTAAGGTCATATGACGGAGGAGACCTACAGCTTTACGTGGGATCCGAACCACGGGTCGCTACATAATCTGGGCGTGGAGGACGGTCTCCCATCCAACCTACCCAGACCCAATGTCGCTTAACTTCGCTGATCTCCAGGAAGCGGTGTTACGACATTGGCCACGACGTAGTCCCAGTATGTATTCATCATATATATATGTGTGTGTGTGTGTGTGTGTGTGTGTGTGTTACAAGAAGTTACAAGGACAAGAGGAAAACTCAAAGACGTTTCGGTCCATTCGGGAAAGTTCCTGTTATGAAACTAGTGCAGTTTTTAATTAATTATTGTAGCAGTTGTAGAAAACTGAATAGAAAAGCATAAGGCTCTCTACTCACCCTCGACTCCCTCCCCGCCAGAGGCTGGTATGGGAAAAGGTTAAAGAAAATACCCTGACCCTAAAAAAGTTGCCAAGAACATTTTACGGGAAAGAGAAAATATAATCTAGCTCTACAATTACGCTATGCGGACGTAGAAATCGCGCACTAGACACCAACGTTGAGTAAACTAATTACTATTATTATTATTAATAATAATAATATATTTGTGCTGATCTTATATCAACTACTCGGTATCGTCACAAAAACATCGAACGTATCTTCTGATTTTATACAAAATATTTACGGCTCTATTTATCTAGATATCGGGCCAACAAAGACCCCATAGTCCACTCCAGATTAGCCCCAAAACGATTAAGCGACTCTCCATGTCTACACCCATGTACGCGCAAAGCCACAGCGCTCGGAAGGTGATGAAATGCTTCTACGAGAAAGTGGTTGAAATGAGAAAGGAAATCGAATTTTACGCACCAAACCCTCACCCTTCACAGGCACCCAACTACCCGAGAGGAGAAAAAAAAAAAAATAAGGACGGCAGAAAAACAACTTTACCTCACCTAATCCATGCCATGCAAGTTTTTTATTTTAGTTTTTGTTCATTAGGAAATTATATATTTCTCCAAAATCCTTATCTAGTCTATTAACAAGGCAGGCGCGTATGATATGTAAACGTGTTTTCCGTAATTGGATGCCTGTTATGTGTATGTCTCTGCCAACTCTTTGAATGTCGCAAAGTTTCAACTTGGGGTCTCTCGCCATCAGACACGTTATGATTCTACCACAAATGAAATCGATTACGATTACCTAGTGAGTCCATGATCACGATGACGATTACATTAAAAACTGTAATCATAATTCCTACTATTCCAAATTAGGTAAACGGAAGAAAACACAATCACTGTCATGAATGGTTCCAATAACTGAAGTCAAATTATTTAAATCAATTTAAATTATAAGGAAAAAAGAACCGATTGAAATCAAAATATGATTTTTCTTTCACATCACAGATAAGAATAGTACCATCAACATAATCTCATTTTAGTTATATCTTACTATGTATGGGCGAGTTAGAATGTGGGTTTTATCGTACTGTAATGGCAAATTGACTTTCATATTCATTGATATGTTGTAATCATGGCACGTAATCAAGATTACGATTCCTTGCGTTATGGAGCCGATTACGATTCCTCAAAAATATGAAGTCGATTCCAATGATTACGATTACAACATGTCTGCTCCCCATTAAAGGTGTTTATGCAACAAGTGATATATTTGGGGCGTTCATACTTCGCGGCGTTGTGCCACCAAGAGAAGAGAGAAATTCTCTTTCCCGCGAAGAATATCAGCGAGAGGTTCGTGTATCTATCCCCGTGTACTTGTCCTTATGGAGAATGAAAGTGTTTCGTAGGTGATCACCAGGGTTGGCAAAAACCCCACTTTAAAAGGCCCAACCCACCCGGGGGGATTTCGGGTTTTTTCATACAAAACCCGAAAATCCAGATAAATCTGGGTTTTTCGAAATAGAAAATTCACAATAATATAACCAATGACCTCAATAAAATACATTGCATAAGCTGAAAACTAAATATCAATCAACATAATATGTACTTTAACGAAATACATACTCTTCAAAACTGCATTTCAGATTTTTCAGTAAAACACTTCAGGTTGATAAAACCCTTCATGTTGAGACACGTACAATATGGTAACATGCCTCTCTGTTAGGTCAGTGGTGTCATGACGTGTTGTAACGTGTTAATAGTTTAATACACGTTGCAAATGTGAGTTGTGTACTCGTGGAAGTCAATAGCTGTTAGTTGTAGCCGAGAGCTCAGCCAGAGCACATGACGAAAACACCACCATATTTAATGTTGCTGTGAAAGGTAAATTATCCGAATGTCATCCGTTTCTTAGTAACAAAACTCTATCTAATTATGTACGCGTCTTTTTCAAATATAGTCTACAAAATTAACATCTCAACAATTGTGAATAGTTTTTTCATATTTTTTGTATATATTATATACAGACAAGAAATGCCACACACTCGAAGATCAGGACGTAAATCAGGATATGAATGGAATGAAGTTTTGAATGTTGAAGGGACCAGTAAAGTGAAGCGCAAACACTGCACTAGTATTTCAAATTATTCTCTCTGATCTAGCTAGATCATTTAAAAGAAATTTTACCCATTTTGTTAAGCTATAACAAAATAAAATGCTTTGTTTCACGGGAATTTCTTTAATGAATTATTTGTAAAATTAAATAAAGGTTTGAAGGCTCTTTATATTACATACCTACCAATTTCTCTTCTACAGTAAGATTCTGTCAATAAATCTTATCATGGGTATTACATTGATGATTTAGTGTGTTAACGTTGTGCTTAGAACTATACATTGTGAACTAGAGTAATTTTGAAAAAAAACACGAGTGGGGAAAACGCTGGGTTTTTTCGAGTGAGTTAAAAAAAAAAAGAACAGATGGAGAAAAACGGTTTGGGCCCATTAATGCCAATCCTGGTGATCACCCGTTGTTTCTACGGCGAATCAAGTCTCCCACTCAGAGGGGTTTATGAGGCAAGTGATAAAAAAAAAAGTTGCTCGATGGTTCATCATGCAATGTGAGGCACAATCAACCAGAGGCGTCTCTCTAAAGTGGGTAGAGAATCAAGTGTAGGAGGAAGTGCTTGAACAAACTCCCGCACGGTTACGTTATACTATTTTCTTGAATTACTGTATATGTGGGGACAATCTTGAACCCTGAGTGTATTCAGAACTTTGTCCAGCCTATTTTTAAACATGTTTACAATTTTGCTTGAAACAACGTCCGAGGGAAGTTGGTTCCAGATATTACCACATATAGAAATACTAAATGTTTTAAATTCCAATTTAAAACCATTATTTCTTGTAGGATTTGTATTAAATGAGAATGCTTTTCTGTAGTTTACCCTGTCTATCCCATTAAGCATCTTGAAAACTTGAATAAACTGATCGCGCAACCTCCTGGTCTTCAAGGTAAACAGATTTAAATGTTCTAATCTTCGTTGGTAGTTTTGCAGTCCCATTGAAGGGATCAATTTTGTGGCCCTTGCTTGTACCTTTCCAACCTTTCTATATCCTTCCCAAAGGACGGAAACCAAAACTGCACACACTACTCGAGTTGAGGTCTAACTAGTGAATTGTAGAGAGACATTACAGCCTCCTTGTTTCTAAATTGGAACCGTCTTTTAATATAACCTATTATTTTCAAGGCCCCCTTCCCGACTTCTGCACAGTACTTTGATGGTTTGAGATCATTACCAATATAAACTCCCAAGTCTTTCTCTAAGTCAGTCTCAGTCAAGTTCCTCCCCCATAGAGAGTAATCGGTCTTCAAGTTTTTGTAACCTATGTACAGTGCTTACAAGAAGTCTCGCGCCTCTGTCTCGTCCCAAGCTAGTCTGTTAGGTATAAAATGGGCGGTCCTTATGGCAGCGGAGGTGTGTTCGGATTGATGCACATAATTGCTCTAACCCCATCAATGACGTCCACATTATCATTGTGTTGATCACTCTATCTATTTATATAGAGACATACTGTATATAGATATATATAGAGTATGCAGGGGATAACGTGTCTCAGTCCCAGCTATGGTAGTTGTCTTACAATTAACAGTCCCAAGCGCAAATTACGTTAACAGCTCCACATAAACTACCCTGGACTAAAATAACATACGTGAAGCCCTTACCCACAAACCATTTAAAAGGTGTGATTTAAAGGCGCTCTCTCTCTCTCTCTCTCATCACACCGCATGGCAATGTATCCATATAACGTTAATAATAACCGAAACTCGAGAAAATATACTCTCTCTGCCTTCCGCTCTACTCCAAATCCTTTTCTCTTAGTGACCTCTTAATACAAACTAATCTATCATATTTTGCGACTTTTTAACTCTGGTAGGATTCAATTCCATTCCTATAGTGTAAAATATACTTAAATTCATGTGTATTATGCCATATGATGTGCGTAATAAATAATCATTTTTAAATAGTTGGAGCGTTCAAGGTCATCTGTAATAATCTATAGACTACCCCTCAAGCCCACTCTCAACACTTAAGATTCCCCTAAGACACAGGCGTCTTCAAGTAACATGAATGCGTAGAGATCTAAGGTGTTAGATTCCATATTATATAATTTATGTGCTAGGTTTAAGAACGCTGGCATTGAAGGATGGAAGGAAGGGACAGTAAAAGCGATAATAGGTTTAATGAAGGAAGTGGAATGAGGATGGAGGTAAGCGTTGCTATGTCGAAGGAAACGAGGTTGGGTGGGGAATTACGAAGGGAGGAGGAAATGCTAAACACAAACTCAAATATTTATTTTAATGCCCTAGACCTAGAAAGACAAGAGCAAAATACCTTAAAATAACAATGAATTGACAGAAACAGAAGAGTCTGGTCTTAGACGCACTGATAGGTTTAACGTATATGGCTAGAGGCCGCCACTCAGAATTACCACTACTACCTAAGTCATAATAAGGTTATTTATTATGACAGAAATGGAAATAAAATATGATTATACTGTTGATGGCTGAGACTATATTCAGTTGGGATATAAACTATTGCTGACAATCTTTGGATCCTTGGCTTTTAAGACGAGTTTTTTATGCATATGTTCAACAAAATATGAAATTGGCTGATTATTATTACCATTCGAAGGGTTGGTACCCTTCACAACCGAAATCAGAAGGGGTGCATGCTATCCTCATTTCCTTTATCGTCCCAGCACGCTTCACATAAGCCATTTACACAAAGCTGGAAAGGCCGTCTGTGCACCACGAGACGACCCAGGCAATGCGGGGAGCAATGGTGACATTGCATGAATATGGTGTGCCAATAAGAGAAATATCAAGGCGACTAGATGTTCATCGAAGCACTGTGGAACGGTGGATTCATCGGTATGAAGCAGAAAACTCAATCGCTACTTTGCCGAGGTCTGGTTCTCGCGTTCAACATCTCAAGAGGAAGATGCTGCGATTGTTAATCATGCCAGAGAGCATCCGTTTGTTCCAGCGACGCATATTTACAGACACCTGAACCTTCGTTGTAGCGCAAATTCAGTGAACAACAGACTTCACGAGGCAGGGTATTTTTCTCGCCGTCCAGCTATAAAACCTGCATTGACGATTGAGCATAAAGAGGCGCGGATGGGATTTGCCTTGCAATACTTGCCGCAGGAGGAAGAATTCTGGAGAAAAGTTGTGTACTGTGACGAAAAAACATTTTCAGCAGATAGTCATGGTTCCCTGCATTGTTGGAGGCAGCGCGGAAAACGCTATGAAGAAGGAAATGTTTTCCTGAGCAAACGTAGTGGTCACATCAATCTCGGTGTGTGGGGCTGGATGTCTGGCTATGGTGTCGGAGAATTGACTCAAGTAGATGGACGATTTACTGGACAGCAATATTGCCAGATATTGGAAGAGGTGCTGCTGCTACCCAGTGTTCGTGCGTATCTGGTTCCAGCACCGGAACCATTTTACTTAATGGAAGATAACAGTCCCATTCATAGGAGTAACGTTGTGAGAGCGTGGTACGAAGATCACCCAGAGATTATTAATCTAATTTTGCCACCACGTTCTCCTGATTTGAATCCGATTGAAAACCTTTGGGCAATAATGATTAACGAATGGGAGCAACGCAATGAAAGAACATTTGAAGCACTTTTAGCTCACACGAGGAATAGTTGGGAGAGCTTACGCCGAACACCAAACATTCCCTACAATCTGGCCTCTTCTATGCCGCAACGATTGCAAGAAATTATTGATGCTAGAGGAAGCTATACGAAATACTGATGTTAAAGCCATGAGTAAGTGTGTATCGAATATATATTTATGTTAATATAGAATTTTATTATATTCTTATGTTTGACATCTATAAAAGTATATATTGTGACCATGAAAGAACTTTACTTATCCTTAGTTAGAATCTTTCCTTGCAATGTCTACGCTCGTGGAGATGATAATATATGCATTGTTGAAACAAACTATGAGAAGGTAATAGTTTCAGGAAAAAATAAAAACTGGCAACATCGAGGTCATCACATGTTTGTGGGAATTGTCATATGATATGCTACCAATAAACTCTTATATACTACTATATACAGTATACTATATTACGTAATAATTACGATGAACAAATCAAATGCAAATTTCTCTGATTCACGGCCCACCAGTCTTGCTTTAGACTAATGACATGATATATTTGCATGTCCGTTATAAATAGATATAGAGTGTAACATATTTGTGGATAGTAGTCTATTATGACTTGATCCTCTGGATCCAGAGATTCTATCTTTAGTTTTAAATCGATAATTAATTAAAATTGATAATTATTTAGTTTCGTAAAAATTGGTCGTTGCCAATTTACCTGCAGTTTTTACATAAATTTCTTATGTTCTTGTGGTTCGGAACCCACGTAAAATTGTAGGTCCCCTCCGCCACCACGGAGGACATACACAATACACGATTACGAACACAGTTAGGTAGACCAGCCATGAGTGGATCCTAGGGTCTTTGTTGGTCTGAAACATTATAACATTATTATAACATAAGATGGAATAGGTTTAACATAGTTCGTTTAATAGGTTTCCACTTAAAACAATGGATAAACTATCTATTAGTGAGACGACCGTGACTTCCTCGAAATGCGAGCGCGTGAGAGGTTCACTGAGGAATTTGGTCATTAGATTCTTCACATAGGATATATATCACAAACAACAATATTGACAATTCCCAACAATTACTTAATACAATAATTGCATTTGAGCAAATAATTTTACTGCGTCAAAATAACTTAGGTATCATGCCATGATTTGGGATATTTGCCGAATTAGTCGTTCTCTATAGTCTACGGTATATATTGAGACGGTATAATGTAATGCCCAGCTAATATTATGATGACTAGGATTGCTCTATAACCATCCCAACATCCCAAAACTTGCTCCATTCTGCTTCTTAATCATTTGTATTTTAAACACTAAAATGTAGCAGAAGTGACGTAATAATGGACGTCATTGATTGTGTTAGAGCAGTTATGTGCACCAATCCGAACACACCTCCGCTGCCATAAGGACCGCCCATTTTATACCTAACAGACTAGCTTGGGACGAGACAGAAGCGTGAGACTTCTTGTAAGCACTGTACATTACCTTACATTTGTCCAAGTTGAATGGCATCTACCAAGTAGCAGACTATTCACCCAACCTATCAAGATAATTTTGGAACGTTCTTACCCCCTCCTCAATAATTGCACCATTTCCTAGTTTGATATCGTTTGAAAATTTTTGTGTTTGGGAGCCCGACGTCTATATCATTAACATATATAATAAAAAGTAAAGGACCCAGAACGAAACCCTGTGGAATCCCACTCGTGACGGGGGCCCACTCCGAAGCCAACCCATTTATTACCACTCTCTGCTTTCTCTCTCTCACTCCGGTCAACCCATTTATTACCACTCTCTGCTCTCTCTCTCACTCCGAAGCCAACCCATTTATTACCACTCTCTGATTTCTATCTTTCAACCAATCTTCAATCCAGTTGGAAACGAGCCCAGTAATTCTTTGTCCTTAATCTCGTGCGAGGGACTTTGTCAAAGGCTTTTTGAAAATCGAGATACACTATATCTATTGCTCTAGGCGAGTCGTATAAAGTAATACATATTATGGAAAAATTCAAACTGGTTTATTGGACATGATATATGTCGTATGAATCATGTTGAGAATAAAAAATTAAATTGTTTGATTCAAGGTGATACACGATACGTTCCAGTGCATTTTTTAAGGAATTTTTACTGCTGGGGCAAAAGTCGAAAGGGCACTTAATAAATGCAAAAAGGGCACAACAGAAGAAAAATGTAGAATAATCTCATTCATGCCTTATATGACAGTAAAGGAAAGAGACCCAAACAAGAAATTAAGAGGTTATCTATGAAGACACCAGCAACTCCTTCCTTTACTTTTACAGATCTTCCATGCTGTTTACAATTGGTTTTCTCTTATGGAATATGGAGAATATCGATCCTAGAAAACGTTTGCATAAATAAAAGGGCATACCATATTTCTGTTTGCTAAGAATTTTTCACATTCGATTACTTTAATTTAAACATATACAGTATATGTAATAACTGTACGTTTGAAAAAGGGGGGCAAGGGGCACATCATTGCTGGAACAAATGAGGCTGACTGCTGGGGCAATAAAGGATCACTGGGATAAAACCCCAGTAGTTTCTATGTAAAAAAAAATGTCCTCATACGTTCTGTAATGATGGATTCCAACAGCTGCCAATAATGGACGGATTTTGTAATTACGTGGATTTTGCCTATCCCCCTTTTCAAAGAGTGGTGTTACATTTGCTATGTCCAGTCGGTTGGAACTTTCAATTCGAATGATTGTTTGAATATAGTTACTGAACCGCTAATCTCTCTTAATACCACTGGAAAAAATAAGTCAGGACCGGGTGATTCGTACTTATTCATCTTCTAAATTAGTTGTTGCACCTTATCTTTCGTAAAAATTTTTGTCTCTAAGGGATGTAACTTGGAAGGGATGGTCACCGTCATACGTAGTCCGAGGATTTGGTACTTCAGTTAAGTCTTCTACCGTGAAGACTGTAATGAAGAACTTGTTTAACATATTAGCCATATCTATATTAATGAATTATCAGTATGCCATTTCTATCTTTTAGGAGACTACAGAATTTTTAATTGGCTTTCTGCTATTAATATGGGCAAAACACACTTTAGGGTTAAATTTACTAAGTGACGCAACTCTAAGCTTCTTTATCACGTTTAGCTGATCTAATTAAGGATTTAACCCTCCAACGTAAGTTTACATCATTTTCTGTCTGTCGGAATGTGACTAAAGTAGTTTGTAGGCTCTATTTCAGTAATAGCATTGCTAATTCCATTGTTGAACCATTTCGGCATCTTCAAGGTGTCTACTGGTTCAGCAGATTCAAATTCCCTGACATTCCCAGGTTTTCCAGGCCAAGGTTATTGAAATTTCAGGCATGTTTTTTTAGCTTTCCTACAAGGAATTATATGAAACAATACGTTTCACATTTTTTTAACCCACCCTACCACCCTTCTGCCTTTTATTGAGAATGAAGAGAACATGTACAGAAAATGTCTATTATATTATATAGAGAACAAAAAAGTAGCTATAGGGACACTGGGTCTTCTATTAACAACTATGTATGAAAGTACTACAGTAAATGAGCAAATAAATAACTTGAAAAGTACAGTGCATTACATACGGTATATAGTTTAGTACTAGGTATACGTATTATAGAGAGAGCTAGTAAATAAAATTAATATGCAGATTAATAATAATAATAATACTAATAATTGACCAGAAAAAACTTTTTGGCACAAAAAAGTAACAATGGCTTCTATACAACGACTGGCATACACACACAGTAGTTTAGATATTTCCTTAATAATCTCAGTAAAAAAAGTTATACGGTCTTTTTCAATTCATTAATTTCTTCAGTCATAGCAGCACACACACTTTTTTGCAGTCCCCATTACTTTCCTTTTCTGTCTCTCTTTTTCCAGGTTAACCATAAAAATTCCCCATTTTCAGGTTTTCCAGACCTAAAGTAAATTCCGACTTCTCCAGGTTTTTCAGACGAGTTGACAAGGAGGAAACTATTTTATTGGGTACAAAAGTGTCCCGTAATATTCTAAATTTATCCCCATATGAGCTCCAGACGATATTGACATTCTCACTTATTAGAACTTCAAAAGTGTCTAAACTACTTCGAAAACTTTTAAAACTTGTTCCAGAGAAATCCAACCTGTGTCAGATACGCCACTTGATATATTATGTTGACCCAAAAGTTATCGGAATTTTTACAATTTTTTAATTACAATCGTCATATTCTATGGTCCTTATTCATCTTTCCGCAAACAGTTCAATCCTTCTTTGATACTATAGGGCTGGTCCTTGGACGCGAAGACACTATTTCCATAAAAAAAAACCGATAAAAAAACGAAAGCGCACAATATAAAAAAATTAATTCCCGAAACTTTTGGGCTACCCTAGTACATGCTTTTGAAAAATACAAAGTTGTGTTTAAATATAAACCAAATGATGTTTCATTTGTAATTACCATTGAATACACGACAAAAGAATGTGTTCCAATAATCTCCAAATTTTGCAACAAGTGATACTATTAATGTCCAGTGTATCATATATTATGCAAGGTCAACGTAATTTGACAGGAAATCTGACGACATTATGATGGATCTGGACATACACGTAACATCAAGGCAACATATTTTTCATGTGGCTGCTTATATGCGTGGGCATTACACAGTTAAACTATGTTATTGTGTTGACTTCATTTTTTAAGTATTTTAATAACTTTATAAACCAAAATTGTTCCTCCATTTCTTTTTATTCAAATAGGCCACCAGGGACTTTAAATTTGAATGAAAAATTTTGTTGTTCACATTGTTGAAGAAAGAAAGTACTTCGACATAAGGAAGACCAATTTCTTTAAATATTGGTATTCAACTTAAGAAACTAAAATAAAATTATTTTATCATTTTACTGAGTAATAAAACTATTCAGCATCACTTTAGCTATGATATGTAAGTAACAAATTAAGGGGATATATATACAGGGTGGGCCAAAAGTCAGGAAACAGGAACTATGCTTTTTTTTTCAATGCAAATATGCAATATATATTTGCACCAGCCTGCGCTTGGATCAACTGGATGCGTGAAGTCTTCCCGCCTCACGTTCTCTCGTGTTGTGCCTTGCGCTAAGAAGACTTCGTCGAAGTGCTCCGTATTTTTCTAGCGATTTCCTTGTGGTTTTTTCCCCTTAATCATGGAGGAGGGGGACAGCCCCTGATCCTTCTAACCTCCACCCCATCGTCAGCTTCATAGTTATCATTATCTGAAGTTCATTATAATATTTAAGGTAAGTAAAATGGTTTTCTACACACTGTATGTTCCTTTATTATTCATATTTATCATGTTTGGTGCAGGCATAGGAACTTATTTTACGTTATTTATTCACAGCGATCCTTGTGTTTAGCTATTATTGACCATTTCATTTTTTTGCAGCCACATTAAATAATTTCTATGTAAATACGGTATTCATAAATTCAATGTGATTTTCTGCAGCCATATCAAATAATTTCTATGTCCGTACGGTATTCATAAATTCAGTGAAATTAACTAGGCCTACTTGCACAGTGATATGCGTTTCGCGCGGTACCTTATTAACTAATGTCTTACTGCCTCGCGGTCATGTGCCGCGGCACAATCATCGCACCTTTCAAATTCCCGAGTGCGTCCCCCTGAGTCGAGTCTCACTGCCTCCTGACGGCAGGGGCGCGGCGACCCCTTGGAGAAGCCACCACTGGCATTGGGTCCTGCTCCGCCGTCATACGGATCGTGGAGGGACTCACGAAACTCACCGAGCATCTCAGGACAACACTCACCCCCCACCCACCCCAGCGTTGCAGTCAGTCCCAAATTCGTTTCAAGCGGCGCATTCTTTCGTCACCACCTCGTCCAAAATATTCAACGGTCCCGTCTCGGCCGTTGTACGGTAAATCATTTGGCGATAAATCTGGTGACGCGCCTCATTGCATCAGCGAATTTTTTTTCCGTAAGCACGACGGGTTTTCCCTTCCCCATTCCCTACGGGAAGGCCTAAAAAGAAAGCATTCTTCAAATCAACGAGCAGAGCGCACACATGCATCCACGCAAAACAGACACTTCAGGCACAGGGGGTGGCGATCCCCTGCCTTCATCAACTGTCTCTTTGCATCATTCCGTGGATTACTTCCTGCTGCTCGTGGACTCGAACGACGTTTCTTTTTCTCCCTTCGGCAGGAGCGACCTCGACGACAACATTCACACGACGAGTTACGGGCACAGCATTCGAACTCAAACACAGTTCCTCGGCCCCTCTCGTTTCCTTCGTCCGCTCTTCATTGCTCCACATTCCTGCCGAAGCCCAACCCCTGCGGCAGGAGCGACCTCAACGAGAACAACCACGCGACGAGTTACGGGCACAGCATTCGACCTCCAACACAGTCCCCCCGCCCGTCTCGTTTCCTCCGTTCGCTCCTCACTGTCCCCCATTCCTGCCGTACCCCACCCCCACCCCCCTGCGGAACCCCCACCCCATACAACAGCGCTTCCTCTTCCGAGCATCTCCCCGCTCCGAGACGACCCTTCATTCCTTCCTGCGTCAGGAATTCCACGACATACCAGGCCAAGCGTCAAATCTCGGAGTGGCCTCATCAGGTCTCCCAACAGAATGGTATTTCTTCTTAGTATCGTTCCTTCGTCTCTGAGAGGGAACTACTTGTAGCGGATCGACAAGAAATAGACCAACAAATAGACAGAAATACTTTCCTTCCACGCTACCATCAAACAGTCACAACACACGTGGGCAAACAAACAATGGAAAGTCTGTCTTTTCCCAAGGCGCGAATGTAAGCCTTTGTAAACTAAAAGACGCGTGGACAAAGCGTCTTAAGATTTGGTACAGTTCTACGTCACAGGACCAGCGTATAAAAGAGCACCCACGCTCATTCTTCCTCACTCTCACTCACCCGTACGCTCACCATCGAACGTCCACCAACCGCTTTCCGGCCCCCTGGCCGGGGGCCACGGCCACTACTTTCTTCAGGGCCTACAATTTGTCTTCACGTAAGATCTACAGACCACCTGCAGAAGCAATCCTTCGAGGCCCAACCGGAATCATTTCGGGCCTGCGGTTTGCCGGGTCGGCCTTCAAGTTTCTCCACGTTCCTCGAGATATCTTCCGCACCACAGGCCTACGCCTGCAATATCACAAGGCCAGCCTGCACCTCGAGAAGTAACATCACCTCAGGCCTCCACGAAGCCTACATCCATCATCTCAAGAGGCTTAACGGACAACGACAACGAGTTTTCGGTAATAGATCTTTCTCCAACCCACCTTCAAGCGTTACATCGTCCGGCTAAGATAAGTACCTCCTATTCTAAGTACTCTTGTGAAGCCTACATTAGCCTACCGCCGAACGGTAGGCTATACTCCCAAAGTGTGTATTTACGCGTTCCAACTGACTCTCGTGAAAGAACGCAGTAGGCCTGTCATCCAATTCAAGTGTCATTTTTATACCGTTATTCCGCGTATCATCTGTCATTATGTTCAAGTCATACATTTGCGTGTTAACTAAATATTCTCTTGACGTAATCATTTAACATCACATAATGTTCTTATATATAAATGATATTTGTGCAAGCATTTCAATCCATTATTATTAGGCCACATCAATTATTCTATGTGCATCCATGCAATCATTTAGCCTACTTAATCAGTGTCATGTTTTTCCATTCAATGTACCAAACGCACGTGCATTCTTTATATCATTAACTAGGCCCATTCAATGTTCCATATCGCATGCCATTTACATACCATTAATGAGTACATTATTACGTGTCAATTAAGCTATTAACATTTCATCTTATTAGCTAAGCCTATGCCATAAGCATAACGTAAAACTACCAATTAATTACTGTCAATTCTTTGTTATATCACAGTGAATAAAATAACGGATTTATTTTCATAATAAACTACAAAAACCATAAGGTGTCTTCCATAACCTTAATATTAATTTGCTTGGGTGTAAACCAAAGCTGGTGACCTCGCTGCCATTTCGGTCACTTCCAATAGTATGGTGGATCTACTCAAATAGCCTATCATTATAAATCAGTCAGTCATTGCCTTAATCCAGTGGTTCTCAACGGGGGCGGTACCGCCCCCCAGGGGGAGTTCACTGGGTGTCGGGGGGCGTTAGAAGCTGATTAGTTGAAAAGGGGGCGTTAGTCAGCTAATGGGGGGCGTTCATGTGTTTCAATGAATTTCATCTACACAGTTCTGGAATCTACATTAAATTTGAATGTTTGAATGAAATTAAGTGGCTGAAACAAGGTTACTAGAACCTTTTAATTTAGCAAAATTGCAAAAGCACTTACCGAAAAATATGGAATCCACTCAGCTGATGTAATTTCTCAAGCGCCATCTACTGGGACAATTGTCACTATGTCAAGTTCAACATTCTCTCAATAGATGGCTCTTGAGTAATTATGTCATTTATTGTGAATTATTGGAAGTGAGTAGACGCCATTTTTTCGGTAAGTGTTTTTGTAATTTTACTAAAGCCGTCTTCTATTAGTCAACTGACATTTAAATAGTTGTCTAGTATAGTTGTCTAGTATAGTTGTCTAGTATATAGTCTAGTATAGTTGTTAGTAACATCCTTGCTAGGAAAAACATTTAAATACATTAATACAGCAAACATGATTCCATTTTGTTAAAGATATAGCAAAATATTCAGCTCGCAGAAGTATAATTTAGGCTAGTTTACCATAAAACTTATTTTATGCATACAAATAAAAACATTTCTTACGCTAACGGCTAACTTAACTAAAAATAAAATTTCTGAATGTTTTTACAGTTTTCGCGATGTCACAAGGCAAGAAAAAGTGTCGTCAGTATAATGTTGAATATCTCAGCTATGGCTTCGTACCTTCTCCTACGAATCAACGGCTTCCTATGTGTTTACTGTGTGAGCAAGTATTCTCTAACGAGGCCATGAAACCCTCACGCCTGAAGGAGCACATAATTAAAATCCATCCTGATAAAACTGACAAAGACCTTACATTCTTTAAAGACCTCAAAGAAAGACATGCCAGAAGCACAATCAGTGCCTCATATAATATCTCTCTCCTTATTGCCAAATGTGGAATGCCATTCACAGTTGGAGAAAAGCTGATTCTTCCTGCTATTAAAGAAGCTATTTGCACTGTTATGGAATGTGACCCTTCGCAGGTTCTAAAATCCATCCCCCTCAGCAATGACACTGTGTCAAGGAGAATCAATGAAATGGCATTGGATAGTGAGGAGCAGTTGTGTGCCATTCTGCGAGAAAATCCGTTCACTCTTCAGGCTGACGAGACAACTGTCTCAGATAATAACGTTTTGCTGATGACCTATGTTCGTTATCTGTCATCTGGTGAAATTTCCGAAGAGTTTTTGTTCTCCAAGTATTTGGAAACCGACACTAAAGGGCAGACCATATTTAATGCAGTTGAAGAATACTTGAGTTGCAATTCTATTCCAGCTGCCAACATCATTGCATGTGCCACCGATGGGGCTCCATCCATGGTTGGACGGTACCGTGGTTTCACTACTCTATTGAAAAAGTGGGCTCCACACATTTTGACAGTCCATTGCGTGCTGCACCGTCATAATCTAGTGGCGAAAAAAATCAGCCCTCCTCTCCACGAGTCACTGAGTGTGGCAGTTAAGGCCATCAACAAGATAAAGGCCAATGCACTGAATGACCGAGTGTTCAGACAACTCTGTGGGGACAATGATGAAATTTTTGAGCGTCTGCTACTTCACACCGAGGTGCGCTGGCTCTCGAAAGGCAATTGTCTTTCCCGTTTGTGTGAGTTGTTCAGCACAGTTTTAGAGTTTTTTGAGGATACTGATGCAACTCTCAAGGAACAAGTGTTGTTAAGTCAATGCGATATTTTCTACCTGGCAGACATCTTTGAAAAAATGAATGAGATCAGCATTAAATTACAAGGAAATGAAGTGACGCTGATTCACTGCAAATCTGTAATTTGCAGCTTCATCGCCAAGCTGAACATATACCAGGAAGGCATTGGACGGCGTCAGCTGGCTCATTTTCCCAAATTGATGAAGGTAATTGATTTTACTAAATACTTACTTTTTAATAAATTTCAGAAATTTTTATTTAAAAACTACTTGTTTTTTAATGTGCTTTTATTGAATTTATTCACAGGTGTCCGAGAAACTGACTGATGAACATCTACTCCGTTACATCGACCACTTAAAGATGATGAAGGCTGACATGGAAATCCGATTCAGCGATCTTCAAAAGCTTGACGTCCCTGACTGGGTGGTACAGCCCTTCAAATCAGATGTTACGAAATTTGAAGTTGAGATCCAGGAGGAGCTTGTTGATGTACAAAATGACGATGAGGCCCAGGTAACCTTCCGCACCTCTGGCTGGCGTGGTATGTGGGCAACCCATTGGCAACGTTATCCAGTTCTTTGGAAAAGAACTCGTCTTCTTCTCTTGGCATTCCCTACCACATATTTAGTGGAACAGGGTTTCAGCCATGTCCTTTACATGCAGTCCAAATATCGTAACAGGCTTAATATAACAGCCTCAGGTGCACTGAGGTTGAACCTGACTTCTATCCAACCTTCAGTGAAGATATTGGCTGGAAAACACCAAGCGCAAGGCTCTCACTAGTATTTTTGTATTATTTTTGTGTGGCACATTGTTTTTATTTTACGTTACTGCGTTTTTGTTTGTTTGAATAAAATTCTTTCATGTTATGTTAAGCTGTTGTTTCATTTCCAGGGAAGATTTGCATGACCGTATTCAACATTCCAAGACTTAAGAATTGAATTTTCCTGGTGGGGGGGCGTTGAGAGGACTAATAATTGGTAAAGGGGCGTTGGTATAGAAAAGGTTGAGAACCACTGCCTTAATCAATCGTTGCATACAATTAAATCATTATCACCTTAAACGGCTAAAACTAGGTCCACTATATATATATATATATATATATATATATATATATATATATATATATATATATATAAATGAACAATGAATAATTCTCATATTCATTCATATATTCTTATATTCATTTTTGCATATAGAGTCCAAACTCGCATAAAGCTGACATAAATTCGGATAATTTTTTATTTACTTTCTATTTTATTTTTGCTGAATAATTGATAAATTATTTCTTTTTAAATTACTTAATCATTTTTTTAGATTTCGGTTAATAATGTAATCTTGTTAAATTCTGCAATGTTCATTTTTTATATACATTCTCTCTTCGTTGTAAAAGATGGTCATGCCTTGCTTAACAACTAATCTTAAATTTTAAGCATTTAATTTTGGCTCACATGCATGTTTAATTTTCATCCATAATAAAATACATATTTCAATTTCCCTTTTTAGTTAACTCGACAAATCATGACATCATCAGATCTGTCAATATGCGGTTTAAAATAAGAATATGGCTTAATCTTCAAATATCTTGCTTATCTGTCTAGCATTGCTACAGCTAAAATATTTACCTTATCTTTAAATATTTTGCAAAATAAAGCAGCCTATTGAGAATGAAAAACAAATCAGGTCAACATTAAATAATAATGATGTCACCAAAAATTCAGTACACAAAGTCGAACAATTTTTCAAATTATCAATCTGATTTGTCTAATCTGACTTAGAGGCTGAGCATTACCTGTAACATTTTGGCAGTAAACTACAGTAAGAGAATATCTATTCTTCTTCGAGCCTTGCTCTCTTCAGAAAACTTAGTCTTAAAATAGAAAAAAATAAGTTCCCGATACGCTACAAGAAGAATCGGGGAGCCTTTAGAGCAGTGGTGCACAAACTTTTTTGATGTGAGGGCCAAGCGAAGAAAATAACAATGTATTAGCCTACTTACTTTCCATCTAAGTCATAAATTGGGTCACTTTTATATTCTAACTTTTTCATTTAATTGAAAAGACCCGTGGGGCCACTGAAAAGACCCGTGGGGGACACATTTGGCCCGCGGGCCAGGGTTTGTGCATCACTGCTTTAGAGAATTTAGTTAGCTTCACAGAATCCTTCGATCCACTACAAGAAGAAATCGGATAGTATAAGAGAAACTACTGCGATTCCCTATATGGTACCAGCTACTCCAGAGTAACAAATCCGTTGCTGCCACCTAACCAGGACGCTGGTCAACTTCGAAACCTAAACGGAGGGGTTAATATAAATATATATATATGATTTAGGGGACGACCGATGGTATTCCCATAGTATCGGTACCGATACCAATAGTTAGAGCAAAGTATCGGCCGATACCGATATCTGTCAAAAATATCAAAATATGATTCAAAGAATGTAATTCGACACATGCACTGTAATTCAAAACATATTTTAAGAAATGGAATTCACAAAATAAGTCATGTAATGGTAACAATATGTAATTCAAAAAGTGTACCTAACTCAATATAACAGTTCACTCAATAATCAAAATTGAGGAACTTCAGATTTTTGGAGAGGATGATTTGTTCCTCAGCGTTGATTGGGGTGATGCTGGCTCGTTTCGCATTGATAACGTCTCCAGCCGTTGAGAAAAGCCGTTCAGTCAACTGATCCAGAGGGGCAGCTCATGCACTTCTCAGCAACTTTGGCAATCTCCGGGAAATCAGCAGAATGTTCTCGCCAGAAAATGAATGAATCCCTATCCCCAGCGATCCGAGGTTGCGACCAATAGGCGTCCAGGGGTGCTTCCACTCGTGCGTCTGGGACAGTGAACCTCGTGTCCGTATCCCTCGTCTGGGGTTCTTCAACTAGAAGATCGCTACCTTCTGAATCGGAAAGGTTTTCCCAAAGAGCGATTTTCTTGGACGGAGAAACCGGACCACTTCAGGGGCGTTTCACGGCAATTGGATGTTGAGGCTTTGAGCAACTGCGAATTCTCTCCGAGAATGTTTGAAGAATCACTTTACAGATTTTCATGAATCTACACCAGAATTAGTAGCAGTTGTTGTACCATTGACTCTTATTGGCTTCATCAAACTCAGTCTTGTGCTTGTTGATAAGGTGACTCCTCAGGTTCGATGTAGAGAAGGTACTTGCGCTTGCTCCTCCACCAGAGACAGACACCGAACAAATTGGAGATCGCCCGTTTTCCATTAGTGCTTGAAGCAGGGTTGGCACCAAAGTGGGTGATCCAGTTTTCCCCACCTGGTTTTTTTTTTTTCAAACCCACTTGAAAAAACCCGCTATTTTGCCCACTTAACTGGGTTTTTTTCAAATATTGCTTTTAATCACAAATATTCAGGTTAATTTGAGCTTAACCATACATAAAACATTTAGTTACTTAGGTATAAATAATTACCAATAAATTAAAATAATTCATGTATTCATACATTGCGCATTGGAATATTTTAATATAATGCTTTAATGGATAAAAACTTAATTGAACGTATCAGTTTGCTGAAAATGAACTGGCTTTACTGAATTATAGATCCTCATCACCTGCACTCTACTTGGTTTTAAAAAAACTATTATACATTACCAAAGATAATTTTATTTTCATAATAAGCCATATATCTAGCTTCATTAGCACAACAAAAATAAGACGTTTTAGTTCATTTTAAGCCATTCAATTACTCATTTTTTACAAAATAATTGTTCTTTCATTAAACACTTTTTAATCTTATATTTTAAGGTACTTTAAAGGTAGCTACTTTACTTTTACTTTATAATAATTTGTATATCCCAGAACTACACCCTTGAGTACGCACACAGCGTTCTTTCTCCCCCGATTCTCTATAATTTTATATATATATATATCGAGTTTCTAATTTATGGTGTAATTGTAGGCTGCTTTAAAATGTACCTTAAAACATAATACAAGATAATGCTCTAAAATTAATTCAAATCTTTGTGATTCATCTGCAAAAATTCAAAATAAGAAAACTCTTTCCTCATAGACATAAGTATTGTAAAAAATACTGACAATCAATTGACATGTTGAAACAGGTCCAACAGTGTAACAAGTTTGAACAGGTCGAACACTGTAACAGCCCAATGGCTGATGTCTATTCTTCCTGTTGAATGTAGTTAGTAAAAAACAATCATCATGCACATTATAAGCATATATAATCTTATATTAAGAAGCTATTATGATATTTTATTTGGAAAAACCCAGTTTAAGTTTAATAATTTGTAAAAATAATAATTGATACACACACTGTTGATTATAGTAAGTGAAAATCAATCCTCATTAACATTTATAGAGCATATAATTTTATTATTATTTGCTTTTATACTATGATACAATTTTGAAAAAAAAAAAAAAAAAAACCAGTTTTACCCGGGTTTTGTGTGAAAAAAACAAAAAACAAGGTGGGTTGGGCTTTTTCAAAAAGAGTGGGTTTTTTGCCAGCCCTGGCTTCAAGCAGTGAAGAACTTCTACACAAAGCTTGGCATTGTCACTCTCATTAAAGCAAAAGCGAATAAATTTATACCAGTAGTTAAAAAATTTACAAAAAAATTATTGCACACTGATGAACTGATTCATAACTTGCGAACTGAGGAAATGACGCAGCGATGGTTACGGGGTCACTTTATATTAGTGGTGCACCGATTAATCGGTATCGGCACCTTGCATGCCGATTAATCGGCAATGCAAGATATTTTCCTAATATCGGCATGCCAGGTGCCGATACCGATTAATCGGTGCACCACTACTTTATACAGAGCGGTAATGAGTCATGGAAATTTCTAGAAACGTCGGGATAAATCGCGAACACACACGTAGCTTCTCGAGCAGCCGAGATGTTTCTATTTGGAAAACGCCCGTTTTTTTGTTTTTTTATTCTTAGAAACAAAAAACTATCGGTATCAGTAGTCGAATATCGGCCCGATACCGATACAACCACCGGCCGATGCCTAATATAATATATATATATATATAATATATATATATATATATATATATAATATATATATATATGTGGTTGACCGGATGTCAGTTTTTCAACATCTGCGGATGCGGATCTTTAATTTCAATATCCGCGGATGCGGATATTTAGTTAATCTATCAATATCATATAGAATTATGAATAACAATTTTTCAAATTTCGTGATATTACTATTATGGCAGGCAATGCATAAGAATTAAAATTAATATTAATGTTTTCATTATGATAAAAATAATAACTTTCTCAAGAGTTTCAGCCACAGAAAAATGAATGAAACAAGTTTCATTCAATTTTCTGTGTTACCAGGTATTATATTTTGAGGTTTATATATTTCTTTGTTCATTACTAATTAATACTTTACATGAAATGTGCATGACTGGGCCTTATAAGCTACTTTATAAGCTAATTTAATTGTAAATTGTATAATTTATTAGAGGTAATATCCGCATAACATCCGCACAGAAGTGCGGATGCGGATATCCGGTCCACCACTAATATATATATATATATATATATATATATATATATATATATATAATATATATATATATATATATCTCTCAGAAACAGTGTGCATAATAGTATTATTTTATATTAAACATTTTTTAAAATTTAAAACCTTGTCATTATTGTGTAACCAACATTTTCAATATCTATTGTTTTGTTCACTCTAATGGCGTTGTAATATGAGTTCATTAGAATAGCACAGGCGTATCCCCCAGTTTCCCGATATCTCGTTTTCGCTTAGTCACTAATCAGCACGCTGTATTCCGTGGGTGTGACGCGCCCCCACACGGGCTTGAGACCAAAACCATTAAACTCGGTTCGGTTGTTAACGAGTAATAACGTTCGCTAACCTTAATAAATTTGTTTATCTCAAAACTTCATTTTCGGGCGTACGCCCTTTTTATTCTATACGCCTCATATGTGGTATTTATACATATAAAGGGTGATCCAGAGAAATGGGACCCAAAAGAAACCCCTGTAACTCTTAAAGTATAAGTCCTTTTATAAAATCATATACATCATTCGAAAGAGGATAGTTACAAGTTTGTACAGGATTGTATAGGTTTTGACAATACAAGACAAGATAAGATACAAAACAAAATAAAAGTGTTAGTTAAAACTAACCCTTCAAGATGACTGCATGGACTGTGGAACAGCTGCGTTTCATAACTGAGCAATATTATGAGCATGGAAGAAGTGTAGTTTCAGCTCAAAGATTTTTCAAGACAAATTTTCAGATGTCAAAATCACCTAAGAGCTGAAACTACACTTCTTCCATGCTCATAATATTGCTCAGTTATGAAACGCAGCTGTTCCACAGTCCATGCAGTCATCTTGAAGGGTTAGTTTTAACTAACACTTTTATTTTGTTTTGTATCTTATCTTGTCTTGTATTGTATTGTCAAAACCTATACAATCCTGTACAAACTTGTAACTATCCTCTTTCGAATGATGCGTATGATTTTATAAAAGGACTTATACTTTAAGAGTTACAGGGGTTTCTTTTGGGTCCCATTTCTCTGGATCACCCTTTATAATGGTATTCTAGATTGAACTTTATTTTGTGAAATGAAATAATTATTATTATGTGTAACTAATATTTGCATTACCTACTGTTTTTTTCACTAATGGCGTTCTAATATGTATTATGAGTATATCAAGATATTATTCTACATTTATTTTGTTTATTCAGCAATCTCAAAACATGTTTGTAAACGAAAAAGCAGGTTTCTTTGAATGTTCCTCAACATATTTGGCCTGATAGACATAAATAAATAGACATTGCTTATTTTCCTATAAAGCCTGACTTTATGGACACCCTGTACATTAAACCTTTTTTTTAAAGCAAATTTATGAATGCTTGGGGGGGGGGGGGGGGGGGGGGTTCACTGCGTATTTTGAATGTTTATTTTGTCTATTTGCCTGCCTTTTTTAAAGGGTTTTTAGTGCCTAAACATCCGGGCTCTATTTATCACTGATTTTGTGGCAAATTTCGCGTCGTCGGTCATTATGACTCACAAATCTATTGCTTTCTTGATTTTCCTGTCTATCTGGAGCATAATATGTTATCTGTTTTAACTCCTTATTTCTTCATTTCATGTTGTTGTTTTCTAACCATTTGTACAGGGTGTCCCATAAGTCCGGCATCATAGGAAAAATAATAAAAAAGGCAAAACAAAAGCTTTTATTTACAGAACGAGCTCAGTATGTCCACCATCGTTTTCAATACACAAATTCAGACGTGATACCCAGTCAGCAAGCACACGGTGAATGATGTCAGGAGTAATGGTGTTACATGCCCCAATAATGCGCTGCCGCAAATGTCTCGGTGGACAATCGCCGAAGAGACTTATTGGGACTTCTGTTAAAATGAGCCAGGATAGCAGTCGCTGTACCATCGTCAGTGGACCTCCTTGAAGGTCCACTGCGTGGTTTATCTTCTATGGGTCCCGTTTCCTTAAACTTTGCAACAAGTCTGCTCACACAACTCTGTGTTATTGGCTCGCGGTCTGGATGCAGTATGTTAAATTCAGCAGCGGCCTCTCTAACTCCGATTTCCTATGAGTAGAATTATCTGGATTCGTTCTTCCTTGCTCACAGACATTATGGCCTGTAGAAAGAGAAAAATATGAATTATGGTTTGTAGAAAGAGAAAAATATGAATTATGGTTTGTAGAAATAGAAAAATATGAATTTCTCCTATGATGCCGGACTTATGGGACACCCTGTATACTCTGTTCCTGTCCCTCTGTAGGGCCTCCACCTCTTCTGCATCACTGATTTTTCTGCTGATTTTTGTAACGTCAGCAAAAGATGCACTCTACTGTTGTTAGTTACTTCATTGTCTATGTCTGTTAGTATGATAACGAATAGGAGCAAGGCCAATACTGTTCCTGGTGGTATTGAGCTGCGTACTCTGATGATGATATACCTTGGATTTTTACGACCTGCTGACGTTTTCCAAGGAAATTGTAGATCCATTTTCTCACTTTGCCTATTATTACCATACGTTTCATTTTATGTGCTATTATACCATGATTACATTTGGCAAACGCTTTAGCAAAATCCATGTTTATGACATCGTGGTTTTCATTGCTTTCAAGTATGTCTGATATTGTTATAGTGCTCTATTAGTTGTGAAAGGCATTATTTTCCTTATATATATACAGGGTGGGCCGAAAGTCTGGATCCATAGGAAAATATTTATTTTAATACATAAATTACAACAAATGGTAAATACTTAAAATGAATATCAACTTTAACTCGTAAATGCGTATCCGTGATACTGTACAGTAGTTCGTACTCCAATATAAATACTCAAATACTTTTTTTATTTCAGCCCAGAAATGGCTTCGAATCTAACAACAGAAGACCGGGTAGAACTTGTGCTCATGTACGCAAGACAGGGCGCTACACAGAGAAATTGCTACCGAATTCAATAGAAATCATCCTGATAAGCATCCAGTAACACATGCGACTGTTGGCAAGTTGTTTAAACGTTTCAAAGAAACAGGAAGTGTACATGATCGACAGCGTTCTGGTCGTCCAAAAACTGCAACTGATGAAAATACCTCTGCAATGGTATGTGAAACTTTAACGAATAGTCCAGTAAAGTCAACAAGAAGATTATCAAATGAAACACGCATCTCGAGAACGTCAATTAGAAGAATTATTAAAAATCATAAATTCCATCCCTAAGTGTCTCGATGTCAGAGGCCGCCAATTTGAGCATTTGTTATAATTTGTTTGTTTATACTGGAGTACGAACCACTGTACAGTATCACGGATACGCATTTACGAGTTAAAGTTGATATTCATTTTAAGTATTTACCATTTGTTGTAATTTATGTATTAAAATAAATATTTTCCTATGGATCCAGACTTTCGGCCCACCCTGTATATATATATATATATATATATATATATATATATATATATATATATATATATATATATATATATTTATTATAGGAGAACGTCGATTCCCCGAACGTCAATTAATCGAACACCTGAAAAACTTTCGTGATTAGCAGCAAGAAAAAGGTAAAATGGGATGAAACAAAAAGATCAAAGATTTCTTTCAATCTTAAAATACTGTATGTAATCAAAACTTCTTGTTCTTGACAAAGTTTGAATGACTGATAGTGATATGTAGTTTTTGAACTCATACTCCCAGAAGAGATTTTTTGTTTGTTACGTTGTACAATGTTGCGCAATTAAATACAATTTTATATGCCAAATACATAAGCTTTCGTTTTTTTATCTCCCGGTACGTAGTTCAGCAATGGTTTCTGTTTTTATTCTCGCCCATAATTTTCTTACGCACGTATGTACGTACTGTTAATAAGTGTTCACAGAATGTTACACAGTAGGCCCCGTTGTGTACTGTTCAATTATCTGGAATAGGGGTGACATTCATTGTTCATGCTAACCGACGTTCTAAATAAATGGTAAAAGACAGACTCAATGCATATTAACACTTTTTAGATCGTGTTATAACGCTAGTGAATGCGTGTCAATGTTAGTTTGTAATTGAAGAGAGACACTGGAAGTGAATTTGAGAGAATGTCGATGTTTAATTCTATAAAATAAATAGTAAAACACAGACGCAATGTACATTAAAACTTTTTAGATCATATTATGACTAGACATGGGGTCAATTACTGGGTTTCTATTACTATTACTTTTGATTCCCTCTATTACTATTACTTTCACTTTCATCTATTACTATCAGGGTTGTGGAGTCGGTCCAAAATTTTCCGACTCCGACTCCACACATTGTAAAAAATCTAAAAATCCGACTCCGACTCCGACTCCTCACATTTTAAATATACGACTCCGACTCCTCTAGTGTTTCACTCTATAATTTCATAATAATAAGACATTTCATCACCACCACATGAATCGTCAGGTTACTTTCTAGGATAAGGGAACATTCAAATATTAAGAAGGATATTGACTTGTAGATATTATCATATTAAGGGATTTTTATTTTTTCCAATAATATATATATATATCTATATATATCAGTATATAATATTATATATATAATATATATATATATATATATATGAAAAAGATTCTCTTAAACATAATTAAGGTCTAACCAGTAGTAGTCCTACTTAAAATTGAATAACCCTTCTTAACCTAGTGGCTATAACCAGGGTTGTGGAGTCGGTCCAAAATTTTCCGACTCCGACTCCACACATTGTAAAAATTCGACTCCGACTCCGCCCTGAAACGTGCGACTCCACGACTCCGACTCCACAACCCTGATTACTATTACTTTTGTACGTGGGGTACTTCAGTCATTTGGAAAGGATCTTTATGTCTATTTAACTGCAATTAGAAGCAGTGTGTTAACAAACACTATTTCAGACTCAACATTATACAAGAGGTCCATAAAAGATTAGGATATAGTTGTCTGGAGCACTGACTAAGTAGGCCAGGGAATCACTGTGTATAATGAACGTACAAATTAGTGATGTAGCGGATGTCATTTTTTTTCACATCCGCGGATGCGGATGTTTGATTTCAACATCCGCGGATGCGGATGTCTACATTTTCGTTATTTTTTAGGATATATTCGAGATTTGTTGTGTTTAACGTATATAATAGTGATGTAGCGGATGTCATTTTTTTCACATCCGCGGATGCGGATGAGGATGTTTGATTTCAACATCCGCGGATGCGGATGTCTACATTTTCGTTATTTTTTAGGATATATTCGAGATTTGTTGTGTTTAACGTATATAATAAGTTATTATATAGAGAGAGCTGTAGCTATAATGTAGTATAATTGATTAATTGTACAATAATTGCTGTACTTTTCCCTGAACATATAAAATAATAGCAAGCATCTAACTAATATAGAAATCAATTAGTGAATTCGTCTGCAAATAAATTCGTTATATTTTGTTGAGTTTCAGCCACAATTAGAAACCATAATTGTGTTACCCGACCTCTTTCCCCAACCTCCACCCTTATAGAAAGAGATCTTTAATTAGCTTGATAACTATTTATATTAAGTTTAAAGTTTTATTAGGCATATTTATAAATGAGTAATTAAAATAAAGTAAACTAAGATGTTCATCGTTTAATATTCAAACTTAATTATAGGAAGGTTATGCTTAAGGAACATTAATTTTTCTGCCTTTCTGCTGCCAGTCTGGTCTGTTTCTCTTTCATCATATTAATCCAGCACTGCTAAATAATCTCTCGCTTGGTACGTTTGTTGGAGGACAGGCTAAATGTTTCCTTGCAAGTTTACTCAAGTATGGATAGATATTCTGCGTATTTTTCCACCAACTAATAGGATTGTCACATGCAGCCAGGCGTTTTTCTTGGTGATAGCTCTCGATCATTTTTACTACATCTTTTGACATCGCGTAGGTCTCGTCATTGCTGCTTCACTCAAGAAACTGAGAGACAGATTCTGTGATAGATTTGCTTGTTGAAGGTGTTGGTTCTGTCACTGAAACTTTTATTCTTTTGGTGGGTGGCGAAGCGACAGATTCAAGAGATTGAAGCTCTTCAACTGCTTCGCCAAGTGATGATTTAAGTCGTTCTAATGAACTAGGTGAAAATAACTTAGCTTTGTAACGTGGATCTAAGTAGGTTGCAAGAGAGTAACTTCATACAAGAACAGCCTCTCGTCTTGTCGCTTGCATCACTTTTGCGCACAATGAACTAGTTCTATTAAAATAGTAGAATTTGATAATTTCCGCTTATTAATGACGTTTTATCTCAACGGTCCACATCCGCACGACATCCGCAGTCCAAAGTGCGGATGCGGACGCGAGAAAATGTGCGGATGTTCCGCGGATGCGGATGCGACCTACATCACTAGTACAAATACAATGATCCAACCATGAGGTGGTGTGCCAACTATCACTAACATAAGTAAAGCTATCACCAGGAAGACTACGCATGAGTAGTATAGCCGGAAAAGGGGAGTGTGCAAGAATGTTGCAGGTTATTATGTAATGTTGCAAAGGGGTGGGGTTGTTGCAAATGGGTGGGGGTTGTTGCAAAGGGGGTGGGGTGTTGCAAAGGGGGTGGGGGTGGGAAAAAAAAAGAGTACTGGCCTTTGTTGCCAACCTAGGTTGCAAGGGGCATGCAACTTGGAGGCCTCCCCCAAGCTATTCCCCCCCAAAGGGCCAGAGAGAAAGGAGGAGAGGTGTTCACCTGGCAGGAGCCAAGTGCACATTAAGACTTCAGCCGAGTAGGCGTTGTTTTATAGGCTCCTAATCAGCCAGTTGACTGAGCCAAGGAGAGAGAGACACCTGAAGAAGAGAGAGACGCCTGAAGGAGAGAGAGACGCCTGAAGGAGAGACACCTGAAGAAGAGAGAGACGCCTGAAGGAGAGAGAGACACCTGTAGGAGAGAGAGTTCTCCCCCAAGTTATTTTCGTTTTCCTAACCTAAGAGGCCACTAAGGGGTTTTACCAAAGGGCCTGAAAGAGAAGGACCAGAGGTCCTTGCTCGGCTGGGAGCCGAGCTGGAATGAGTCTTTCTTCAACTTCTCGGTCTTTTATAAGCCTCTATTCTGGCTGAGTTGCCAGATAGCGCAATGTGTTCAGTTGCCAGATAGCGCCATGTATCCCAGAAATATTAATCATCCATTGTGTACCACAATTGAATCCAATTAAATTCTGTTTATTAAATAAATACACACTCAATCTTCATTAATTGCATGCCTTTCCAGTTTTTTTGCAATGATCGGATTGCTCTTGCTAGATATATATTATTATGCTATATATATATATATATATATTATATATATAACCATTCTTTTAAACGTCTTATGTTAGGTATATGTAAATATATATATATATATATATATATATAATAATATATATATATATATATATATATACCATATATATATATATATATATATAATTTATTTTTCATATAACATTTAATTTTAGTTTAGAAGCAAATTTAACATTAACTTCATTGAAGTTAAACTTTTCGAAACAAATAACAGTTTACCTTCGAAAACGTCATAATAGAAAATAATTAATTTTATGGTTAACTAGTTTATTTCGTTTACTATAATTATATATATACAGTCTTTTAAGCAGCTTATGATACATATATATATATATATATTAATATATATATATATATATATATCTATCTGAACTCTTTCAGCTAAAGAAGCCTTATGTATAGAATTGGTTGTGTAATAGGTGATATTAAACTCTCAACATGTTCTGAAAAGCACGGCTTATAATCTCCTTCCCCATATCCAATAGCACTTCAAGACAATATTGTATAGAAATAAGGTAACAAGTACTACAAGAAATAAATCCTAAAATAATTATATAAGACCGAAGTAATGGTCTGACGTTGGGGTGAATCCAATTAAACTCTGTTTATAAACATTCGAATATCAGTGGGGAAAAACGAACGGAAATGAAAATTTATTAAACAATTCGACGATCGTCATTCCCCAAACCCTTATATATATATATATATATATATATATATATAATATCTAAGTTGTATCGAGATGAAAATTTACGAAACACACGAGTCTCTTTCCATGCGAAAAAAATTGAAACTATGAAAATTTACGAAACAATTCAATTAAAAGTTGAAATTAACCAAAACTCAATTCGCAAGAGGTAAGGAATTCCGAGAATCTGCCCAACTCGATTGACCATAATTTACCTTTCTCCTAGACAGCTTGAACAAAACCTCTCTCGACTCCACTTCTTAGATATGCCCACAATTATATTATATATATATATATATATATATATATATATATATATATATATACATACATATATATATATATAGAGAGAGAGAGAGTTTTGTTCAAATAACGGGATATGCTTGTTTACCATTGTGTTCGAACACAATTGCTGATTCGAAAAACAGTTGTTCGAATTATTCGACGTTATATTGAATTGGAAAGGTTTTCACCCCACCTTAGACCCACAGTTTAACATTAGAAAATTCTGAAACCTGACTCAGTGCCAAAAAAGAAACCAAATAATTGTCCCCTAGCGGAATTGGAAAGGTTTTCACCCCACCTTAGACCCACAGTTTAACATTAGAAAATTCTGAAACCTGAGTGCCAAAAAGAAACACCAAATAATTGTCCCCTAGCGCAATTGGAAAGGTTTTCACCCCACCTTAGACCCACAGTTTAACGTTGAAACCGAATGTTCTTTTAAAATATAATTAGGATATATTTCTTTATACCCTCTCGACTACATTAGTGACTAATGATGCGGGAAAATCTGAGTAAATATCTTCTCGAAAACTATGGGTGATAGAAAAATTCTGAAACCATATTTGGAATCAGTATCAAAAGTTCTATACGAATCACCAAATAATTTTCAAAGGAGACTACGAGCATTAAATCTATTGGTGAAAATATATATGTTACTCGTCCGGTCCCGTTATAGCGGATTGGTACACGTCATAGCTCCACCCAGCTACATCGGCAGCCAATCACTACGAACATCTGGTCTTTTGGGGCGGAGCTTGGCGATTGTGCCTATAAAAGGGGATATTTTTCAGTTTGGAGTAACAGTAGCTATTTTCGCGTCAGTGAATAATCATTCCCTCCACCATGGACCTGTACGTCTCCCCAGACTTGTATGAAGTGATACTGCAGCATTAACGACAATTAGCCTTTTTAATGCTGTTGACCGTGATGAATTATTTACAATGCAAACCGTAGACATGTGCAGTGACGCTCCTTACAATCCGACGCAAGGGACTACCATAGAAATGTGTGTCTATAATTAGAATTTATATATATATATGGATGGGGTGTAGTATCTCGTCAAATAGATACTCGCCAAAAATGTCAATGTTATTTTGTTACCCCATTATGCTAAAATCGAAATTTAATGGCATTCAATGTTATTCCTCGAACCAAAGATATCTTCACATAATGGGGATGTCTGTATACTCTGTACATGTTTTAAAAGCATTATTCCTTTAAGGTCCGATGAGGATTTGACACGTGTTATACAATCTTTTGAAGAATCTCGGAATACGGGGGATATACTGAACAGTCAACAATGTCACACATCCTCCACCATGGACCTGTACGTCTCCCCGGAATTGTATGAAGAACGTGATACTGCAGCTTTAACCGCAATTAGTCTTTTCAATGCGATTGACCGTGGCGAATTATTTCCAACGCAAACCGTTGAAGATATTTGCAGTGACGCTCCTTACAACCCGACGCAGGGGGCTACCATAGAAATGTAAGTGTCTATAATTCGTTTTTATATATGGAGAGTTGTATTATCTCGTCAAATAGATACTCGCCAAAAATGTCAATCAATGTTATTTGGTTATCCCCATTATGCTAAAATCTAAATTTTTATGGCATTCAATGTTATTCCTCGAACCAAAGATATCTTCACATAATGGGGATCTGTCTGTATACTCTGTATATGTTTTAAAAGCATTATTCCTTTAAGGTCCGATGAGGATTTGGTACGTTATACAATCTTTTGAAGAATCTCGGAATAGGGAGGATATACTGATCAGTCAACAATGTCACACCGAAATAATGTAAGTGTTTTTCGATCTTTTTGGGATAAGACACAATATATTTTCATAAATTTATTAAATGAAAGAAATCAGTACAATAAACAGCTACAGAATATATCGTTACAAATATACGAACAAAAACATTATAATATACAACGAGTACGTACAATTGGAAAACGGTTTTTTATCTGTCTGCATACCATTTCATCGTTTCGGCGAGTGTGACACGGGTCAAATAAATTTAAAAAATTTATAAATTCTTTATCATTTGACATGCATGAGAAATGAGAAGCAGTACATTCCGCAAACATTAGTAAAATATCCTTGCATGCGAAATGGGGTCCACACAACTTCGGGAATATGTAACTGAGCGAGAAATTTTACAATAATAGGATCACTCCAGGGTTGAGTACCGAGTGAATCAAAATAGTACAGACGCTGTCTATTTTTAAAATAGACAGCGATCTAGTGAATCCCTTCATTACCGATGATGTCTGTGTTCACAATAAGACTACCGCATTCTCGCGTACTTGGCAAACTCAATGTTTCATTCTTCGCAAACACGCCGATAAATTTGGAACGTGTGACTCGCTCCATTACTTTCTGAAGTGTATTAGCATCCATTTTAAGTCAGTGATAACGCTTCTAAATCTATCTATTTCTATTAGGGCTTGCGATTCGAGATATACTAGTACACTAATAGGAGCGTCTATAGGCTTGGCGAATTCCAGCCGCACTGAGATGTTTCCGCTCTGCTGTGGGGTTAAATGGTATTTACGCTAGCAGATAAGTCAGGTGTAATGTCAAACGGGTAAAGGTTAAATTGATCAATGAATTCTTCCTGCGTTACCCCATTACCAAGCTCATCACAATCACCTGCAATATGGGTCAGATTACTATAGGCTCTGGCACAAAGCGGTAACACAGCGTCTGATGAATAGTCCGTACCCATTGTTCCACCCAAAGCAGTGCCATTAACGTATAGTTATAATTTTAGTCCGAAATTCTCGAATTTAAAGGCACTCTTTTATATTTTCCATTCACCGAAGCGTGGTCCTGCATGCCGATTAATATCCTTTTAGGAAGATTTCCCAGGGCAATGTTTTCTATCTGCTTCGATGCCAACCCTGCAGGAACCGTATATAGTTGATCTGCACTCTGTTAATAGGATATTTCACTGTAGCGTTTAGTAAATTTTTCTCAATTTCTAGTTGTTTTGGTGAACTTAATTTCACTCGCCGTACGCGGTGTGTGTCCATAATGTGAACCACAACGGACTTTGCACCCTCTTCTTGATTCGCATCCAGATTAAGCAGATCTCAGGACTCGTGCGGGTGAGCTTTATTTTCATATCCACCCCGTTCACAAGCAACTTCTGGAAAGTGAAATGTGTGTGCAACCGTCCAAAACACTCGTATATTTTCTTTTTAGAATTTTTAAATTGTCCTTTATACTATTTTCATCTTAGTTTGATAATATCCCTCCGCACTTAAAAAGGTAGCCTTCGCTTCTTTGGAAAAGTTGAGGACATTTTCCAAATAGGCTCGTAGATGATAGTACCCCGTGCCTGCCGATATGTTGGTCTGATTTAAATATACGTCACACTGTTGAATATGGCGTGCAGAGTTTGTTTCAGGGTATACAGCATATTTGTCATCGCAGACCGTTCCATCAGAATGGGCTATACGTAGCTTAGCGTACATGTGCACACATCTGGATCAAAAAAGTAAGGACCTGAGCTGGGTATCACGAATTCTATAGGTGCACTCGGGGAACTAATTGTGTTAAAGGGTTAATTGTAATAAAGTCACTGTGCTCAATAGAAACTTGGGTTGGCGGGAGCTCAAAAAAGGACAGCTCCGATTTACAGCATTGTGAACTACATGGGTGGATGAAGCGTGCCATGGCGAAATAGTGATCCTCTCTCGACAAGTGGTAAACAAACGATGATTCATGAGATCAATGTCCTTAGCTTATATCAGTCAAAAAGTGGTCAACCATAGGTTTCATTCGCTTACAGCATTTCTTTTTTGATAGCTTTTTACGTTTAATACCACGTGACCCCTTCTTCCGGGGAGCCTCCTTCTTCTTCCCGCCACCACGCATTTTTCTCTCTGCATCTTTGATGATTTCGTTCCGTGTACGCTTTAATTGTTTTTTAGAGCTTCTTTGGTTTAGCCCCGGCCAATATGTCTTCTGCAGTGTTAAGGCCTGATTGTAGCGCTTTCCTTCCAAGATATCTGGCACCCCTCTTCAGCAAAGGAACAGCCGTACGTAGTATGGATGAAAAAATGGATCCAAGTCCACTACCGCGCTGGTATCGCATCCCTCGATAGACGGTGAAAGGCTTCTATCCATTATAACTCAGTGCGTCGAAAGTGTAGCTTCACTGTTAAGCTCCCGTTACCGAATGGGAAGTTTTCGCCCTCAATCGCTCTTATATATATTGTGATATTGGTTATAAATTAGTTACGACATTCACATAATGGGGTCTGTCATATGTAATACTCAAACTCCTTCCTCTATGGTTGGGATGTGAGCAATGCGCAGCAGGCGTGCCTGGGTATCCCCAACAAACTGGTGCTCCACTATATTACTGTAAATATAGCACATGTCTGGGGACCTTTCGGCCAATTTCTCCATCTTCAATTGATACATTAATCTGGACAAGTTATACTGTCTCGTGAAATGTGTCTCTTTGGAAGGCTGCGCTATATCGGCCGTTGGTTAGAATTTTGAACTTTCTATGTTCTTTAAGACGTCTGTTAGTCTTTGATTTTAGGATTAGTGTATGTGTAGGGTTGTTTACGATTTCATATACTAAATCATTCGTAAGGTTTGAGTTTCTTAAACTTACGTTTAAGCCTCTCACAACATCCTCGGCCGAACCATATTGACCCGGTCCTAGTCTTACTTCTGTACTGTAATACCGTGCAATCTTAGTCCGAGCGATGCGCATAGTTTCATCCATAGCTACCCCAGCTTTTTCACTCGTCAATGTCTCTAAGAATCGTAAAAACGGTTTCTTTATGTTCAATATTTAAAAAGACGGTGTCCAGCTGAATTTCGCATATCTCCACCTCATACGAATCACGACCCAATTCAATGTGCCCATGGAGTTCTGTTACAAAGTTGGCTAGTGTGTTGTTAGGGTGTACAGACAGGGACGAGGAGGACGGGAGTGTGACGTAGAAATGGTTAGGAGCCATGTTGCATACTATTTAAGCTTCATTATTGCATCAGCTTTTATATAGGTGTTGAAGCTTTCTGGGTACCCTAGCCATTTCACCAGGTACATTTTTCTCCTTCCTGAACCTTTGCTTCCTAAAATTTTCTCAATTTTAAACACATTTTTTTCTAAATTAAACGCAACTTTCTGCAATTCCTCGCGGTAAAAGCCTCCTGAGATTTCTTCCCCATTCAAATCTTCAATGTAATACATCATTATCTCACCTTTAGATCTCACAGCCCTAACTTTAAAATCTCGCGTGTCCATCCTTGCTCAAAACCCTTTGCGAATTTATTCCCCGAACGCGACAGCCTTACATAATTAATTGATTTTGAAGCGCGCAGAGTGTGGTGGTGGTGGTGATCCATCTCTTCTCGGGAGCGTACCTCTTTCTAAAACTTCGTTAGGTGTTGTCCCAATCGTGCGATGGTGTGAACGGTTGTAGGATGATGCCAATGATTCCAGAATGTCTAGAAATCTGTATGTGTTTTTGTGTGTAAAATAACGATGCATGCGTTCCTTTATGGTGCGCTGAACTCTTTCAGCTAAAGAAGCCTTATGTATATAGAATTGGTTGTGTAATAGCTGATATTAAACTCTGTCAACATGTTCTGAAAAGCACGGCCTATAAATTCCTTCCCCATATCCGTACAAAAATAGCCAGGAACCCTGTTTTCTTTTAACATTAGCGTTTTGGTGGCTTTAGCAACTGTTTCAGGTGATTTATTTTTCAGAGGAACTAGCCACAGATATCTAGAGAATACGTCTATTATGAATAGAATGTAGCGGTAACCATCGTTATACACAGAATATATTTGCATGTCTGTTAAATCTGCTTGCCAAATAGAATCAATCGAGGAAGCCGTTGTCTTGGCTGTTTTAAACCTTTTTCTCACAGGCTTATGAAGCGTATAAGCGTCCTGCTCCTCAAAAATCTTTCAACATCTTTTTTTCCTACTCCGTAAACACTTCTGTACAGTCTATCTACGCCGCCGTAAGAGGATGGGTAGAAATGTCATAATAGCGTTTAGTTAATACGTTAGCCATTTGCGTATTTTAGAGGCACGTGGGTAGGGTTGGTTTAACCTCTTCTTGCTCCTCTTCAAAGGTGTTACCGCCGAGGGTGACGGCGCCTTCAATTGTGTCACAGGCGTTGCATGTTCCAAGTCTTTTAACCTGTTCAGATTTCCTATCAACGTTTTAGGGACATTTATTTGTTGTAGTCTTGCTTTAATATGCTTCCATCCTGACGGTGATGGCCTATCCCACTTTCTCACCAGATCATGGACAATGTCTACGATATTCGATCCCTGTACCTTTGATCCTTCCACAATGATCTCCCCTGTATCGGTCCATTGTACGGCGGGATCCTCATTCAATAGATTATAAAGACAAGCCTTTACTCCTCAATGTAAGTGGGAGGGTATTTTTTAATACATGTTCGATATGTTGTGTGGATAATCTTTTTGGTTGGTCAGCTGTGTCGTCAGGCACAGATCCTATGTCACCATCGTCCCCTGTGCTGTGCCTAATAACCACAGGAATCTCTGTAGGGCTCTTATAATTTTCGTACTCGTGAAGAAATTTCTGCAGAGCTTCTTGGTATAAGATTCTTTTCTCATCAGGTGTTTTTTCACTGTTTAATAGGGCTAACAATTCGCTTTCCATTCTTTTAAGTCTGCTTTTACGGGGATCTAGATACGTGTCTGGATTCCTTTGCAGTGAAGCGTACACCTCGTGGGGAATCACTACCACTTTCTTCATTATATTAATCTAGTCAGTAAAGGACCCAAAACTGAAAATAAGATGGGGAGAAATGACCCTCCTGTTTGTACAATAATTCGTTTTTCTTCGCTACAGTTTGGCTTTTACGAGCGAGTGCACGTATTATGTTCTTGTAGCGGCGTAGGCGAGCCTTCTGATGGGTTTTCATTCATACATTGCAATTTATAACGTTAAGACAGATTTCACAGATGCATTTTAAAAAGTCGGCGTCGATATTTTTAATAAACATCTGCTGCATTGCCCGGGGCAGTCGATGGTAGATTTTTATTAATTCACGGTATTTCTTTAGTCTCTGTCATTCTGGAATATACACCGTTTCAGGCTCGTTTGGAAATATATTCGTTCGCAGAAGCACTCTAAACGTGTTTCGCGGATGAAGGTCGCAAAGCAAATATCCGTAACGCGTGCTTGTAGCTTCTTTATAAACTTCCAAAAACTCCTTACGCTGATTCGGGAACATTTGATTGGCTAATACCCCAATTTGTGATACATCTCTACGTTGCGCGAATAAGACTAGATATTGCGTATTTAACGACACATCGCGCATGTATATACTTTTGAAAAATAGATTCTGATTGATGAAGAACACGCTTATGTTAAGATGGTGGGAGAATACTGTACATGTCTCGGCAAACGTTTTATCCATCTCCAACATGAGATCGTCAATTACAATGATTGTATGTTCATTTCCCTTTAACGAATTAACGTCATATACGCCTTTGTGGAACAAAATATCATCTTGGTACTCGTTGAACACTGATTGATACGTCGAATAGCACCATATAACTTTATGCACAAATTTCGAGAACATCTCCCCCTTTTCTTTAATGATTTTAAGCATAAACACAGTTTTACCACATCCTGTAGGTCCAGATATAATACATGTGGATGGGCTCGTGAATCTGAATTTTTCTACAGAGTCCATTTCTAACACGTCACACTCCTAAGTGAGTCATTTACAAAATATTACAAATTTTGAGTGCTGTTCCTTATATTTCTTCTCCCACAGAACCGTGAATGACGATGAGGTAGAGCAGCCCATCATTACGGATGACCTCGACGACAGTGTAGTTGTGATCTCCTCCCCTGAACCCTCACCAGCGATACCGGTAACACGTCCAAAGCGGAGGTATGAGATACCCACGTCAGGTATAAAGCGACCGAAATACGCGCCTGTTGCAGCGGTAATAGATCCCCAACCCTCAACCTCTTACGCAACAACACCCCCAGCAGCACCTAATATATCCCCTTATTCATCCGCCGCCCCCCGTTCTGTTGAGGAAGATATAACGCTGGAATTGGTGCGCTCCGGAGCCCACACCCCAGCCTTGACTAGAAATCGGTATAGTCAGGGTCGGCCCTAGAGTCATGTATAGCAATGGTATTGAGCGCGGACTACGCCGGGTTGTAGAGCGTATTATAGAGTTTGCTCTTCAGAATCGCGACGAGCGTGAAGTCAGGACGAGTCTGTCCTTTGGATTCGGGTCAGATGACGGTGATGTAGACGATTATTGGGTGATAGTGCCATTTAGACGTTTGGCGGCTGAAGATGTAGAATATATATTAGGACGTATAATGCAAGCCGCCCAAAGTAGTATAGCCTTCAATATGGACAACTTCACGGTAAATATTGACCATGTATACTAGGGTGCATCAAACGCCCTTAGGTTCTTGGATTTTAATGTCTATTCTCTCAAATGTTACACTTGTTGCTAGAAGTGTGTATGCCAAATATTAATTAAATCGGAGGTGGTCCTGGGTGGCCACCGGTCACTTTTATATTTTCGCGGCAATTTTCGGGGGCCGCGCTATGTAAAAATATCTATTTTTTTTATTTACCAACCAGTTGACTACTTACATTGTTTTTTTAATATAGAGTTGCTAAGGGGTGATTTACATAACATTTGAGAGAATAGACATTAAAATCCAAGAACCTAAGGGCGTTTGATGCACCCTAAAGGGGTGATTTACATAAAACATGTACCATAAATGAAACTTCACTTATAGTCTAATAATATCCTTTCTCTTTCAGAAACAATGGAAGCTGTAACAATGGAAGCTAAGAAGACCAGATTAGCAAGTGCCATTTTTGGTCTTGGCAATGCTCTTACAGAAGGAGATGGTACATTGACAGGAGTCCGCCTCCCAACTTGCCGGCAGGTTCTTCGATGCGTGATGTGGCACATCCAGAAAGAAATATGTGAAGGCAAACACAGCCACTCAAATGGAAATCTGCCAGCATAGTCCTTATCCAGCTGAAAACATTCTACACTAAAGCAAATATTCCTATGCTTTCAGACCATCAATGCTGCAAACTAATACTTGACCTTCTTAATGACAATAACAAATTGCGTCAAATACCTGTTTCTCGCAGAGAATCTCCAAACACTTTGGCTAAGTTGCAATCCATGAATGAACGTCTTGATAAGACCTTTGGTGTATGGACAAAAGATGCAATGACAAACATTAAGAATGAGGAAGATAGAGCATTTTTAGTCAATGAAATCTGACAGAGTAGCCTCATTTGGTAGTGTTGACAAGAAGAAAGCTGATAAAGATCGTAGAAAAGAAAAACGCATCTTAGCGGAAGCTTCAAGACGAGAACGTCATGAATCATCCAGTGTACAAGAGATGAAAAGTTCTGTATGCTCTGATGATAGTGCCTCTGCAGATAGCTTGGAAGAAACTGAAGAAGAGGCGATTCCAGATCTTCAAAGGAAGCGTAGTCACCACAGATCAACATATGCAGGTACGTCTGCCTTTATTCCTCATGATATTCTGAAAAGGCCTTCAGTCGTGTCTGTTGCTACTCGACTAAACATAACTCCTGTTCAACAGGCTGTGCTCACCGAAGCTGTAATTCAAGAGGCAGGAGGTGATCCACGTCGTGTGGCCAAGTCGTATTCAACTGCTGATAAGGCTCGACGATCAATAACAAGTGCTATCGCCAAAGATATTTGAGAAAATTGGATCGCCCCAACAGCTGCAACACTTCACTGGGATGGCAAGCAGATGCATACGCTCACAAACAAGAATGGCAAGGAAGAAAGATTGCCAGTGTTGGTTGGGAATGCCACTGATGTAAAGCTACTGGGAGTGGCTAGATATCCTCGTGGAAGTGATATGTCATCAGGTGACATCATTGCCGAGCACACTTACACGTTTCTACATTCATGGAAGTGCAAACAGTCAGTTGTCAACTTATGTTTTGACACAACAGCATCAAACACTGGACACGTTACAGCTGCCTGTGTTACCATTCAATCAAAACTGGACCGTGCTCTTCTGTGGTGTGCATGTCGCCATCATGTTGGAGAGGTAATCCTGGATCATGTGTTTGACGCTCTCAAAATTGAGACATCAAAGTCTCCAGAAGCATCTTTGTTCCAAAGATTCCAGAAGAATTGGGAACGCATATCGCATGCAAAGGATGAAAGTTTAACCAAAATTGACATTTCAATGTACAATGACGATGCACAACAACTGCTTTTATCCTGCAAAAACAAGGTTTTAAGCACAATCCGCACAAGCGCTTCATACTGTAGGGAAGACTACAAGGAAATGGCACAACTCTGCCAGGTAGTCCTCGATGATGATGTCACAAAACAAGGAACACTCCACAGACCTGGGGCCATGCATAAAGCAAGGTGGATGTCAAAGATTCTTTATTCCATCAAAATATGCCTACTTGAAGAGCAAATTTCTGTACTACCTCGAGGAACTGTAACAACACAACATCAACAGGAAAAACTGAAGGAGTTTGTTGTTTTTGTTGTTTATATTTATTGTGATTGGTGGCTCATATGTCAGTCTGCTTCAAATGCCCCATGGTTTGATTTGTGCTTATACAAGACTCTGCTCAACTATAAAGCTGTCAACTCAATCATTTCAGTCAGCGCTGTGAAAGCCTTTGATAGACATTTGTGGTATTTAACCCCAGAACTGGTTGTTTTGGCACTGTTCAGCAATGCAGTACCTCAAAAGGAGCATCGTGCCCTTGCAGATGTGTTACTGGCCATACAACCAGATGAAATGCCAAGCACTCCAAAACACCGCTACGGTTCTGGATATGGCAAACCATCATTTCCAAAAATTACAGAAGCGACAACCCTGGCTGATCTTGTGAACGAGGACTCGTGGTTTACAGTGAACCTTCTTCACCTGGATATGACCTTCCTAACAGAGGATGTTGACAATTGGCAGAACAATGACCACTTCAAGGCAGCCAAGTCCATTGTGGATGGGTTAAATGTTGTGAATGACCCTGCGGAGAGAGCAGTAAAGCTCACAACTGATTTTGTCTCAGCTGCAAGAGGAGAAGACCACTTCCAAAATCTTCTTCAAGTGGTTGAATGTGACCGCAAAGCGAGGCCAAATTTGCGGAAATGAGCAAAGTTGGAGTAGTGACATTGGCGTTGTGTTTTATACATTTTCAACTTTCAATCAATGTAAGTATAGTAATACCGAATATTTGTATATTAGTATTATAAGTAATACCGAATATTTGCCGAATATTCGGTGCATCACTACTAAATATATAAAAGTGGCCGGTGGCCACCCAGGACCACCTCCGATTTGATTTATTTTTTGCATACATACTTCTACCAACAAGTGTAACATTTGAGGGAATAGACATTAAAATCCAACAACTTTTGAAAATCATGGGGCGTTTAATGCACCCTAATGTATACCGTGTGCGGGTCATAGTGCCATACCGTATACTCTTAACCTCAATTCTCAAGCTATTTATAGACGGCATATAAACGTCGATCGTGGTTGCGGCTTTATAGCAGTACTCTTAGCACGTATGTTTACTGTACAAAATACACGAACTCAAAAAATTTGGTTGCCTACAGTCGTGGAGCGTGCCCGTAAACTAGCTGTAGACTGTGAACTTGAATTTGACTGTAATATGGGTCCTGAAGAGCTGAGAAGGGTAGAACAGGAAATGAATGTCCGCATAGTTGTGTTTGGGTTGGATGATCGTCGTAGGACTGTATGTTTTTAAAAGCTGTGTGAGAGATCGTACAAGGCCCTACTTATTTTAGGATTGTCAGGGACAACGTATCTCCCTATCCGTAATATAAGGTGGCTTTACGCGAGTTATGACAAAAGTCGAAAATGGGAGACATCATGATTTGTGTAAGGGGTGCCTCGAGTTTGCGGATGATATAGTGAGACATTGTAAAGAATGTCACATGGTATGTGAGCAGTGTAAAAGCACCAAATGTGAAAGCCGTGTAGTTGAGCTGAGAAGAGAGACTGTGATGTGTGTAGACGCAGATTTTTCAAATAGCTGTTTGATTTCCATAAATCAATTGGCACGTGCAGGAAAATGAGAATCTGTGAATGTGGTATGTTTCACACAATGGATAATTGGGGAAAATTTAAGCACAAGTGTGACGTAATTCACTGTCCTACATGCCAGGAGGAATATAAGGCGGATGGAGTAAAGCATGTATGTTATATGAAGATGCTAAGCCTAAAAATAACCCTTGTATAACTGTATACTACGATATAGAAACATATACGAACGCTGAAACCAAAGAGGTAATTCCACATTTACTTGTGAGCCAGACTATCTGTGATGAGTGTATGGATATCGAATGTGACGAGTGCCCCAAATGTGGTAAACGGACAAACGTTTTTAAAACGAATGTCTGCGATAGTACTGTGAAACTATTGTGTCCTATATTGTCAAGTTAGCCGACAAGTTCAAAAAATGACTGTGTATATTCTCGCCCATAACGGGGCAAAGTTTGACACGCAGTTCCTTTATAAGGAGTTTTTGAACACGAATCCTCTGAGATATTTACAGGTGATCCATTGAAAAGAGGCAACAAATTAATACAGATGCAGATAAGAGGCAATGTACAATTTAAAGATACTTTATTATTCACACCTTGTAAATTAGCAAAGCTACCCAAGGTGATGGGAGTAGCAGCTGAAGTTTCCAAAGGATACTTCCCTTACACTTTCCTCACCAGCGAGACTTTAAAATACGTAGGCCCCCCCCCAACATTATTTTGACTGTATGGATGAACGTGAAGACTTTGATCGATACTACGACAGTTTTAATGAAGTAACCCTTATAATATACTGATGAATGTGAGCGTTATTGCGTGAATGATGTGCGCGTGCTTAGAGTATGTTTCCAGGCCTTTAGAAGGATGTACATAGCCCGTTTCAAATGCGATCCACTGCAAGTCGCAACCACCATCGCATCATTATGTTTTACGGTGTTCAAGAATAACTTCATGCCGAAAGACACCTTAGCCATTATTCACCGAAACAATCCTCGCAGTTACGGGCACAAGGCTATTTACTGGCTCATACACCTACAGCAACAGACAGGTGTATACATAAAGCACGCCCGCAACACGGGTGAAGTACCCATTAAGATTAATGGACGTGTTTTTGGGTTGTTGATGGGTTAAGTGAAAACCGTGTCACTGGTGTGAAGACTGTGTACTCCTTTAACGGTTGCTGGTGGCATGGATGCCCGCGTCCTGAGTGCGGAATCACCGGATATCCACGGTGTCTCCTGCCGACTGTCTTGCATCGACCCGCACCCGCGATCAACTTATAGGATCACAGTTCACTCACAAAGTCTTGTGGGAGCATGAATATGATGCACGGATGGAGAGAGACGAGGTGTACCGTGAGGAAATAAAAACGATCAAGCGTTCAATGGTGCTGGATCCTCTCAAATGTGGTGATAGCTTGTTTGGAGGACGTACAAATCCTTTCAGACTATACTTCCCACCTACGGAGGGCGTGAAGCTCCATTACTACGATTTCTGTTCTTTATACCCATACGTGATGAAGAGCAATCCGTACCCCGTGGGCGCTCCTGAGAAACTGGTGGGACCTAGCCTACCCTCCATCAATGAATTTTCAAAAAATTTGAATGATCGTTACTTTGGGCTCTTTCGTAGACGTACTCCCCCCACGCAATTTATGGATGCCGATCTTACCTGTCGTTATCGAAGACAAGCTCATGTTTCCCCTGTGCGTGAAGTGCGCGGAAGAGGATAACGGCGAATGTAACCATATACCGCACCAGCGTAAGATCAGAGGCGTATATACAAGTCCTGAGTTGGCCCTAGCCGTGCGCCATGGTTATAGAATACTGAAGATACATGAGGTGTGGAGGTTTCAGAAGCTACCCAACCTTTTCACACCATATATAAACACCTTTTTGAAGGATAAGGTTGAGGCATCAGGGTATCCGCGAGGAGTTGATACCGAAGATGAAAAGTCTGCCTATATTCAACGTTACCGCGACCGCGAAGGTATACAACTTGATCGTGTCCAAATTGTAAAGAATCCTGGCAAGCGCTTTAGTGCAAGTTGTCTAAACAGTCTATGGGGAAAATTGCGCAGAATACCGGCAGAGGGAGCATTCATTTGGCACAGTCATAGCGATGTCTGGATTATGCCAATGCCCCCGAAAAGAGGTCATGGAGATCGTAAATGTAGGTAATACTTACGTAATAAAGTACAACACTGAATTTGCCACAGATACCTCAAGGGTTACAAACATACCTGTGGCCAGCTTCACAACAGTCTACGCCCATAAAACTTTGGGGTCTATTGCATTCTCTTGGCGGAGAGTATTGTATGCCGATACAGATAGCGTGATATTCACAGAGAGGGAGGGTGAATACATGCCCACTATTGGGAGTTCCTCGGCGAGCTCACTGATGAGATCAAGGATGAGTATGGGGACAACGCATACGCCGACTCTTTTGCCTCAACAGGACCTAAGACTTATGGGGTACGGGTCAGGGTGGGGAGGAAATGAAATATATCGTGAAGGCAAAGGGTATTACGCTCAACCATGCGAATCGGAGGTTGTTAACTGAGTCGTTGAAGGATCTAGTATGTTTGGATGAACAACCTCCCCAACTAATTGTAGGCACCCACAATTTTCGGGCGCAGAAGCTGGGGGGCGTGAAGGAACTTAGGGTACGATGGTGTGCCGTAACACCTATAGGAAACGTTACCAGTTACCTGGTACCTGATACCGTACCCTTTGGATACCAATGATACTTCTAACTCTCACGTCTTGTATATAATCGTATCTATTTGTAAATATATATATATATCTTGAATATCTCGTTTATTAAATCGTATTTGTAAATATATATAACTTGAATATCTCGTTTATTAAATAAATCATGTCTCAAATAGCGTTTCACTTTCTCCTGTGTGTGTGTGTGTGTGTGTGTGTGTGTGTGTGTGTGTGTGTGTGTGTAGGTGAAAGTTCTAAGCTCCGCCCACTGTAAGACCGTGAGTCATGCTACTATCTGGGAATCCCTGCGTGGTCAGTCGACCGCAGTAAGCCCGAGAGATCAGACGTGTATTCAGATCAGACGTGTATTCAAATGGCTACCTTTAATATTGCTTGTACAACGTTTACGAAATGGTATTCAGTAAAGTGCCAGGATGTGGTGGATACCGAAAAACTTCCTATTCATCCCTCCTATGCCTCTTTTAAAAACACATTGGATTGTGCGAAGTTCCAAGATGTACAAATACTCTACGGATGTTCTGGTGAGACCGTTGAAGGCTTTCGTTGCACAGACGATGTGCTGAAGTATACTGCCAGAGCTAAACTTTATAGTCTCACATACACCGTGAAGTAAAAGAAACAACGCGTGCAGAAGGGAAGCAGCAGGTATGGATAATTAGTCTTGCTGATGGGTGGTGTGACAAGCGGTATTACGTCATGCTACACCATGTCGATTACTCATACCCTACGAGTGAAAATGTGAATCTCGTGATCATGGACAATCTTAAGTATTTTTATCACTATATTAACGTATATCATGATGAGGTTCGTAGTGAGGTTGTGGCTAGTGCCCTGCGTGAATTTTTAACAGAGTTTAGAGACGAGTATCGTTTGATGGGCAGAAAGGAAAAATATGAACATATGTTCCTCTCAAATAGTGCGCCGGTGAGATGTTTAGTAAAACATAAAATGTTCCTAGTTCTTACCCAAACTGTCTGGTGCGTAGGCTGGTAGTGATATTATTGTACCGGTACAACAATTCGACTCGCGGTCATACGAACAAGTCCATTCATGTATCATCGAGTCAGCCGCCCGTCGAACCATTCCTGCCTACCTGCGTGCCTCACACGGCTCATAGTTATCTCAGAGCTTGAGCCGAGTGGACGTGCGCTCCTCGAATACGATGGAACTTCCTTTGAGCAGCATTCTCAACGCCTCGTACGATGTGTCCGTGACGAAATCGTTGCGCGTGTTCAGGCGTAATTCCGGTACCATTAGCTATGTACTGGAAACGGAATGTAGACCGACAAACAAACGGGTTTATTTAAGTATCGAGGAGATGAATAGAATCTTTGTGATAGTTGAGAAGTGGAGTGAAGATCGTTATAAAATACCTGCTAACGTAGGTACAAGAAGAGAGCAGATTAGTGACGCACCCTCATACGCCGTTGTATGTACGTTGTGTATAAATAACGATCGGCCGTGCATTGATATACGGCTGATGTGGAAGAATGCTTCTGATAATAACGCTCTTGTTCCTACGCGAAACCCTTTCATCCTCGACAGAATGTTTGAAATCGTCGGATTCCGTAAACTGAAACCTATATTAGACGCGCGTGTTACGGACATGCTTTATTTTGATACAGTACTTGAATACGCCTACACCGCTCTGCTCGATGGGTTTACCGAGTGTAGGGCTGGTGAGAATGGTCTAGAGCTGGACGTTTATTTAAAAGGTTTACTCTCTTTGAAATACCATGAACTTTGGTACAAAGCAATTGATCGGTACAAGGCTGAGCTCACCTACACCGTTCACCCTGAAGAACTATTTCTTTATATAACGCGCAGTTGTCGTAACGATTTAGAAGATTATTTCAATTGCCGATATGTTGAGTGAGTTCACGATTGAAAAGCTCGAGTCGGTAGAAATAAACCCTCGATTAGAAAAGCGTGTTTATAAACTTGAGTTTAATAATGTAGCTAACGATGAACTCTTTGTGCGTGCTTTTGATTGTATTCTAGACGTATTTAAAGATGACATACCAAACGGTTGTAAAGTGGGAACAAAAATAGTACTGAACGATATGAAAGCCCTTCATATCGAGTACAGGTTTCCCTATACTTTAAGCGGTGAAATATTATTAAGCCGCATATACTGCGTAATGCAGAGCAATAATGATGTAATTGTAAACTCGATTAAGACCGAGTTTAGTATTTTGAAAAAAAAGTGAATTGTATTTATATATATATTTTGCTTGACATTTCTCCTGTACTGATTATACGCATATTTCTAATGATTTGTGTTTATATATATATATATTTTGGTGATATTCCTCCTGTACTGTTATGTACATATTTCTATTGAAGTGTATATTTATTTGAAATGTATATTTTATTTTATATATATCCATAATTGTGTGTATATATTTCCTGTACTGTTATATGCATATTCCTCAATTGAAATGTATATTTATTTTCTATATATTTATAATAAACAATGATACAATGATGCAATGTTGTTTTACTTAATTGTTATGCCTTCTACTACCGGTATTCTTTTAAGAAATATAATAATGTATACAGTGGTATTGCGGTATCTGGCAACATTTAAGCCTTCTAAGCCAACTGGCTGATTAGGAGTCTATAATAGTGTATACAATGGTATCTGGCAACTCAGTCTTCGATTAGAGAATACATGGCGCTATCTGGCAACTCAAGCCATTTACAGCCAACTGGCTGATTAGGCGTATATAATAATGTATACAATAATACTGCTAAAAAAGAGGTATCTGGCAACTCAAGCCATTTACAGCCAACTGGCTGATTAGGAGTCTATAATAATGTATACAATGGTATCGCGGTATCTGGCAACTCAAGCCATTTACGCCAACTGGCTGATTAGAAGCCTATAAAACAACGCCTACTCGGCTGGTCTTAATGTGCACTTGGCTCCTGCCAGGTGAACACCTCTCCTCCTTTCTCTCCTCCTTCTTTCTTTTGGGGGATAACGCCGCCTCCAAGTTTTCCTTGTTGCACCTGCAGCATCCCCCCTTTGGGGGAATTTTTTTTTTAATTTTTTTTGCAACCCCCCACCCCCTCCCCCATTTGCAACATTACATAATAACCTGCAACATTCTTGCACTCTCCCCTTTTGCGGCTATACTACTCGCATGGATGAAAGGGTCAAGTTATTATTTTCACAGGAGGCTTTTAAGTGGTTGCTAAACAAAGAATTATCATTAAGCACATTAGCATTAAGGTCACCAATAATAGCTACACATGTATCCAGCTCATCAATATTAATGAGGTAATCATCTTTATTATCAACTGCCTGAAAAGGCATATAGATACACAGAATTACAAATTTTTGTATACACAAGTTTCTATTCCAGTTAGCCAATTCAAATCAAGTTTTAATTCACTAATATATTTCTCATACCACAACCTCCATAGAATAGCTACCCCACCAGGTGGGTAGCCTGCAAGGAGACCATCTTGTTTATCTCTGGTGGCCTCCCCTATTCCATGAAAGTTACTGGACAGGCTATTCAGGTCCTTTAAGTCATGTTTTCTGCAGACAAGAGAATATCAGCAGCTCTAACAGCTTATCAATTATGATCCGCCCGTGTTTGCTGTTATTGCCTAAGCTTAGGCCTCTACAGTTATAAGAAATTACCTTGAATGTTGCAATTAGGAAGATGCAGGAGTTCTGCCAGCCATCTCCATCTCTGCATGTTGAATTCCACTTATACCAGGCACAGTAGTTACAGCATTAGACCCAGCTGGATTTTCCTCCACAGTACGACGCGTCTCCATAATTACCCTCTCCAGCACTTGCGAGAGGGTCTGCAGGTGTTTTTCTTCCCTTCTTCTCATAAAACTGCCGTACATATATACCCGTTCCGACCATACTGTAGGGCTTGGCGATAATCGCCGATATCGTGATAATCGATCGCCGCCATTTTTTGGAAAACGATAATCGTCATAGACAAGTTTTTAACAAGGTTTTCATGTAAAATTTTATAATTTCCGACAAAGTCAGCTGTGAAACTGCGTGATAACGTTTTTCTCTTAATATCAAAGCGAAAACAACGCTGATTGTTGTATGCTACTATATTCTATGATTGAATGATGTGATTAGGGCTGCAAGTATATTAAATTGTTTGTATTGATTGACAAAAGAAGTAGGAAAAAGAATGATACAGGCACTTTCAAAGGTAAGGATTGTAATTTCAAAGGATTGTATTTTCATAACATACACTTTCAAAGGTAAGGAAATGATTGTATTAAACGATAAACATGCAATGCAACTATGTTTCACAATGTTCACAATGTTCCAGTCCACAGTTCCAGCTCCAACAGTTTACTGCTGCTGTTGACGACAGCGGAGGAAGGAACAGTTTACCTTCAGAAGTTGTGAACAGTTCCTCTGTGGATCATTTCAAGAAAAAGTTAGACCAAATCTTGCACACTATTTGAGGGTGTATGAATTTTTCCCTGGCACCCGTTGCCATTGGTACCTCCTCGGTATGGGCCGCAAGGCCTTTTGAGGTACTACTTTTTCTCGTAACTCCTTGTAATAAATAAGTAAATATAAGCCATTATTGTTTACAAAAATTAACATAAATGCTGGACCATAATGACAAATAGTGCGATTTATTTTTGATAAAGCTCCAGAAAACTATAGATTTTAGCTTAATTTCGAAGCAGTTTCGGACTAAAAATTTCTCATTATGTATTGAACTTAAACTTTCATACTCATTACTTACTCTTATAATTTTTTCAGTAAAAAATAAATACGTTGGATACTTCCTTTCCACAATCAAGCGACTGATTCGAAGATAACGGAAATACGGGATGATGTATGTATGTCTGTCCTGTCTGTTGTATGTTCGGTTTACACACACCTAAACGGGTAGGTAGTTTATTTAACTATAACTTTAGTGTACACATTAAAGGTGACCCGGGATTTCACTAACACATCCAACCCTCTCACCCTTGTGTTTCGGGGGCTTTTGCTGCGCAAAGCGCGTTGGTGTGTGTGTGTGTGTGTCTGTGTGTGTGTCTGTGTGTGTGTGTGTGTGGTGTGTGAACTTTCGGAGGATCTTTTCAGTTTGGCGGACTGCTATCTCCCCAACAAATTTGATATAGCGCATATAACAGGATATAATTATTAGGTAAAAGTTGCTTGAAAATTAATTGAACCTACGGAAAATTATTGAATGCCCGGTTAGGTCAACTGTACGCCCTTGCGAATGGTTAGGTTAAGTGATATTTTCGTAAGTTTTTTACAATCTTATTCAATCCATCTTTCCCGCCTATACCTCCAATCTTTCAAACGCAGTGTCTTAGGCATCTCCAAAACCCTGGACCTTGATTTTGACTCTTCTTCTTCCCTATTAAGGGGTGCGCTTTTGCGGGCATTCGCCCTTGGCCCCTCCTTCCTTCATAAAAATGTATGTGGACTTGGGCTTGTGATCGTATTTTGTGTGTGTGGTGTGTGTGTGTGTGTCCTTCGAAGGAATTTCGACAAATCTTGAGGATACACAGCCATAGCGACACGAACGTGCATACCGCGACATTAGCAGTGTTTGCGGTGCGGTGAAGTTAACATGGACAATTTGTTTAAAAAATTAAAATGATCAATAAATTCCAAATAGCCTTTTAATCCCATGAATAAGTGGTTTTGGTAAAGAAAATTTGTAAATAAATCTATAAATAATAGAAAAAGATTAAGACAACACACTATAGGGAGGTACGAAAGCAGCCTCAGATGAAGAACTCCCGCAAAAGATTATATACCAAATACCGCCGAAGACAAACAAAAAACACTGAGTAGGGAAGAAGTGGTGGCAGAGCAGAAGAAAGAAATTGAATCACAAAGACTCGAAGAGGTAATTTAAACGACGGGCCATATGCGATTATAAAACAGGTTTGTGCAAATATGGCTCAAACTGCATGTACAATCACCCCCAAAAATGCAGGTACGAGCCAAACTGCACTTTTTCCACCCTCGCATGCAGTCAATTACAGAGAAAAAAGCCTGAACATAGAGTGCCGTATTTTCACATAAGGGTACGCAAATAAAAGAACAGGAAAGAACGGATCATATCCGAAAATAAGTAATAGAATAATGAAACATTTTTTTAGAGGAAATGAAATAATAAGAGCACAGCTTACTCTTCCAACAAAAAAAAGACAGAACGCCGCAAATATATGCACCACAACATTACGTACATCACCCTTCTATTCACCACCACCCACCAATAATACAACCACCCACAGTGGTTCAAGGGCCGCACCCCAATACTCTAAATGCAGCGGCTCAACTAATACACCAAACATGAACCGATCATTATTTAGGAAATCGAACACGAAGATTAGAGTGGCTAGATGGGGGTGGGGGTGGGGGGGGTGGGGGGGGGGCTGTATCTACGTGAAAAAAACACACATGCGAGGTGAAGGTAAACAAATCAAACAGCACAGTCGAAATTATTATTTTAGAAGTAAAAGAACTGAACCTAACCATCATGGACGTCGACAGACCACCAAACACCACAAAAAGAATTTCAATTTGCCATTAATGCAATAGAAAACATGTTAAAAGTACTTGAAACTCCAGCAACAAATAAGGCCTATTCTTATTTGCTGAGATTTTAATTTCCTATTCATAACATGGAAGAGAAATGACGAAGTCATATATGTTGAGAAGTTTCATGGCAACATTACAAGATGATAGAACCCAAGCGATAATGCTATTAGATATGATGGAACATTACGCCCTTACTCAGGAAATCTGTGAAGTCACAAGAAAAGAGAACGTTTTGGATTTAATTTTGACAAAAAACTGAGATAATAATAAATAAAAAGGTAACGCACACAAATTTCTCCGACCATAAACTAATCGATATACTGTACAATTGAAGTTAGCACCCAGAGGTCCGAAAACGCATCTCAGAGAGGCAGAAGGAATATCTGAAGGCTTAAACATAAATTCAAGGAGAGTACAGTAGATTGGGAAGGTGAAAAATAAAGATTTAAAGGAAGTAAATTGGGAATTGTTACTTCACGAGAAGACTCCAGAACAAATACTAGACATAATGGAGACTGAAACCAAACCTATATTAGTGAAGCATGTTCCAGAGACAAAAAAAAACGTAGCAAACTCGAGAAAAAAATCAGAACACTATTTAGACCAGTGGTCGGCAACCTCTGACCCGCCGGTCAATTGTAGTATATAAAATAATAATTATTATTACTAATAAATCAAACTGACCCAGTTTCAAAAAAGGTTGCCTACTACTGATTTAGACAACGGAAGCAAACCGTTAAAACATCTCCACAGATGCAGAACTGATGCAAGGAGACTCAAATTAGAGGAAACTAGGCGAAATAGAAGTGAACCTAAAGCAAGCATTCATACACAAGACAATAAATAAATTATTGGTTTATTTAACCTCCTTCGCAACATCAAAGGTCATATGATGGAGGAGACCTACAGCTTTACGTGGGATCCGAACCATAGTCTGGACGAAGCGGACGGTCTCCCATCCAACTACTATCTGACCCAATGTCGTTTAACTTCGCTGATCAACGGGAAGCGGTGCTACGACATTGGCTACGACATAGCCCTACATAAGACAAACGAGGAGGAAAGCAAGGTCGCAGGAAACAAAAAATAACCCAAATACTTCTACATGTTTGCGAAAAGGAAAATGCAGTGTAAAGAGAGCATTGGTCCGTTGATAAACGGGAAGGCCACACACACAAATGACCCCAGAAAAATGAGCGAACTGCTTAAGGAACAATTTAACTCTGTTTAGCATCCCAAAGTCCGAGATGAAAGTAGAAAACCTTAGAGTTCTCGGAAGGAGATGTAATTAAGGCTCTATCACAGATACGAGACAATTCGGCACCAGGGCCAGACACATGGAGTGCCACGTTTCTGAAGAAATGTAGAGAGTATTACCAAACCACTATACTTACTATGGAGGAAATCACTCGACAAAGGACAAATTCCACTTCCATTACAGAACGCGAACATTGCCCCCTTATTTAAACGTGGTAACAGAGCAATGCCCAAGAATTATCGGCAGGTAGTTCTCACCTCCCACCTTATAAAGTGCTTTGAACGTATAATTAAAGGCAAAACTACTTACTACCAACAAGAAAAGAACTTGTACAACCCAAATCAACATGGTTTCAGGGCTAGAAGATCATGCCTACCACAGCTATTAGACCGCCAGAAGAAAATATTGGAAACACTGTGTCGGGGACAAAACATAGATGTAATATACTGACTTTGCTAAAGCCTTCGATAAATGTGACCATGGAATTATAGCACACAAGCTTAAGAATACAGGAATTACTGGAAAGCTGGGAAGGTGGATATTTAATTTCTTGACGCAAAGAACACAAAGAGTGAGTGGTGGTAAATGGAGTCAAATCGTTAGTCTCAGAAGTAGAGAGCTCTGTCCCACAAGGGACAGTACTAGCAGCTCCCTTGCTGTTCATCATGACTGCAGATAATGATGCAGATATCAATGACGGTATTGTATCATGTTTCGCAGACGAAACAAAGATATGCAAGGAAATATTGAACGGTGACAAAAAAATTCTAAAACGACATTGAAACATTATTCCAGTGGGTAGAAGACGACAATATGAAGTTCAACGAAGAAAAATTTCAACTTCTAAGATATGGTAATAACAAGGAACTACAGAAAATCTATACACGCCTACAACATAGTATCGTATATGGTACCTTTATTTCATATTTAAATACAAATTATTAATTTATTGAATTAAATGACTACAAAATCGCCTCGGAATTGGCGACATAGCAAATTGGGAATGGAAATAATTGCCAGACATAGAACCTAATATGTAAGCATTGGGTCCACATAACAAGAAAAATGTATTATTTCGTATAAAATTTTCCATTGCTGACGCATAAAAATTACTTCGAGAGAAGAAATAATGAAAACACAAAAATTAGACGTCTGGGGACTTCGTAAAGTCAGCGAATTTTCAAGAAAAAGAAATTTATATTAGCTCATTTCAGGGCTGTCTAGTTTCGAGCGTTGCTTTCGGGAAGGGAGAAGTGCTTAATCTTCCTATAAGTTCTGAGTGAATACTTCATAATATAACACTAATAACTCAAAAGGATAGGCCCATTCCTTCAGGTATTTAAGTGTAGTGAATGCCTATATTAATTAAACCGAATAAATTCGTTGCGTAACCCCATCACCTACAGTACATGGAAAGAGAGCAGCGCGCAATACAACCAGAAAGCGACGCCCATCGAAATAATAAGACATGGTAATTTCCTTCTTTACCCTTAGGCAGCGCTAAATATGAAGACATATAAATTAAAAATAAACCCCCCAAAAAGACTACTTAACAGGGTCTTTTGAAGACCTCCACAAACAATTTTTTAACGAAAAAACGTAGGTGTTTTGCCGTTCAACTCCACCAATATCTGCTGGAAATTTCCAACGGATGAGGGTGACGGCAATAAACCATAACCTCGTTAACCTCGTTGCTGTTCCGTGCGTTGGTCTCTCTTCACACGAGGGTCAAGCTGGTGGCCCCGCCTCTAGGTCTAGCTTGGTGGAGGAGCGAGTTGCTTTCTTGCGCTCTCCACCTTACATAGCTAGGTACACCCGGCTCAGCTGGTACCGTCCGGAGCCAGGCATCGTCTTCTCTTGAGAACCAACTTTGACCCCCTGACAACCAAGCTATTTTCCTTCAGAGTTGACGAGGTCCCTTGCCGAGCCTTTAATTTGGGAACACTACACATTCTGCCTTTCCTATTTTCCAGTGTTTTTTGAATGGTAATTGGGTTTAGCTAATTTTAGGTTTGGTACCAGTTTTTCGATCATTTTCCATATGTAGATTATGGTGTACCTCTCTTCTTTCCAGGGAGTACAGATTTAGTTTAAGTAGTCTTTCCCAGTAGTTGAGTTCTTTGCAGCCATCAATCTTGGCTGTGAAATGTGTCTGCGTGTCTGCGTTAAAACTGAGCAGTATTCAAGTTTTGGTATAATCACTGTCTTTAGCAGGGAAATTATTAGTCTTGTCCCTTCTTTTGAGCGTTCTTAGTACCTGTCCCGCGACTCTCTCTGCTTTATTTATCGCTATCTGATTTTGTGTTTCGAATTTCGCATCATCGGTCATTATTACCCCAGATCGATCGCTTTCGTGCTTCTTTGGATTTCCTGTCTATCTGGAGCATAATATGCAGTCTGTTTAAGTTCCTCTTTTCTACCATATCTCAAGAGCTGAAATTTCTCGGTGTTAAATGTCATGTTGTTGTCTTCTGACCATTTGTATATTTTGTTCGTGTCCCTCTGCAAGGCCTCCACTTCAATTATATCGCTGATTTTTCTGCTGATCTTTGTATCGTCTGCAAATGATGTTACTATCCTGTTGCTGTTTACTCCGCTGTCTATATCTGTTAGCATGATAATGAACAGGTGGGGGGCCAGTACTGTCCCTTGTGGGACTGAGCTGCGTACTTCCGATTCTGATGATGATATACCTTGAATTTTGACGACCTGTAGACGTTCTCTGAGGAATTTGTAGATCCATTTTCCCACTTTGCCCGTTATTCCCATATATTTCATATAACCCTATATAGTTTTTTAATAAAGCCAAACAGATAACACCAACTCCACAAGTCAGGGATCTTGGAGTAATAATGTCGTCGGATGCAGAATTCAGAGCGCGCTATAACATCAAAATTACAACGGCTAGAAAAATAATGGGAGTCATCTGGAGGAGCTTCCGCAGTAGAAAAGCAAACATCATACTCAAATTATGGAAGAGTCTAGGCCTACCAATAATTGAGTATTGTTCAGTGCTCACAAGCCCATACAGAAAACAAGACATTGCGAACATTGAAGATATACCAAGAACTTTTACGTCTGAGATAGGGGGAAATCGAAGGTGAAGACTACTGGTCTCGACTACAATTCCTGGAACTCTACTCTCTCCAAAGAAGGCACGAGCAGTACACAATAATATACATATGGAAAATACTTGAGGGCTCAGTCCCTAACCTTAGAAATGAAATAGAAACACACTAGAATGAGAGAAGAGGCAGATTTTGTACTGTTTCAGCTGCAGTGGGACAAGAGGCCATGAAAACGAGGATGGAAAATACCCTCAGAATACGAGACCCAGAGTTTTTCAATGCCCTACCAAAAGAAATGAGGAATCTCCCGCACACAGACCTGAATAACTTCAATAACCAGCTGGACAGATTTATGTGCAAAGTCAGAGACTTTGCACATTCCCTCCTTCACCAAATCCCGCAAATGAGGCGGGATGCTGCAGAGGATTCGACCGCAGGTCGATCCTGAACCGTCGTTCTAACTCACATAAAGTAAGTGCAGTAATAGTTAAACATAGGAATAGTTCGTGTAGCGTATAGTCATTAGATATTTAGATATTTGGGCGATTAATTATAGTAGCCGAAATCCATATTGGGCTCCAAATAAACCGCCCAACAGGGCAATACAACCACATGCAAGTGTTTTTGGAAAGTTAGATTAGGTTAGATTTATTTGGGTCCCAATATGGATTTCGGCTAATATAATTAATCGCCCAACTATCTAAACAGATAATGAGTCTACACGCTACAAGAACTACAGATCTATAGAAGCTAAGGCAAACAAAGACTCTAAGATCCACTCTAAGGTTAGCCCGAGAGAAAGGAAAGAGTAGGGGGTTAAAAAAGAAGATAAAAAAGAAGAATAAGGGGTTAAGTAAGGAGCAAAACCTATCATTCGTGGGTTAACATTCATTCAGGAAAAGAGAAAGAAAGACTCACCATCATCATCCGCCGGCCACTGCCAAGTCGGAAAAATAGTCGAAGAGAATAGAAAAGGGGTAAGATGAAAAGTAAAAAAAGAACGTTTACAAACCGAGCAAACAGTCTTAACTCAAACACTGCCATACCATGCAAACTACAGACATGCAAGTAAAGAGAGGATAAGAAAATGAAAAAAAAAAAAGTAGGAAGAGTATAACAAAAAGTGGGATAGTTTACGCTACGAGCTACATCTACATTCGTTAGTCTATTTTTTTTTTTTTAATAATTTTATTGCTGGCATATCACATTAGCATGTCACAAGCTGGCATTAATCGTCAACAGACTCATCCTCGACCATCACCACCAGAGCTCCTGTTGCTAATTTTTATTATTTTAAACAAAGTTAATATTTTTAAAATGCCTATATCTAAACGGTTCTTAAACATATTAACGCTGGTAGAGTTCACGACGGACGCGGGAAGATTATTCCATTTATCAATTATTTTAAACGTAAAAAAGTTTTTAGCGATGTTAGTAATGAAATGTCTGCCACACAACTTAAATCCGTTATTACGAGTATTGCTATTATCGAAAGTGAACAGTTTGTCGAAATTTACGTTATCGATTTTATTAACGATTTTGAAAACTTCAATAAGCTCCCCCCTTAATCTCCTAGTTTCGAGTGAATGCAAGTCTAACTCTTTAATCCTATCTTCGTAAGACTTTTTGCGCAATGACGGAATTAGTTTCGTGACGCTGAACCATTTTCAACCTATCAATATCCTCACGCAAATACGGGCACCAGAACTGAACGGCATATTCTAAATGAGGCCTGACTAGGGACTTGTAAATTACGCGCTATGAAGCCTAACATCCTATTACCTTTTGGGCAAGACTCCAGGCACTGGTTCCTAACTTTTAAATCCTTAGATACGCGTACGCCTAAATCTACTTCCCCGTCAACACTCGCTAACTGTCTATTATCCATCATGTACGTGTAATTATTGTTACGAGAACCTATATGCAAAACTTTACATTTGTCTACGTCAAGTTGCATCTGCCACTTATCCGTCCACTCCATAATCCTATTTACATCGTCTTGAAGCCTATTTCTATCGTCCACGTTAACAACTTTACCGCCTATTTTAGTATCGTCCGCGAATTTTGACACGTTACTGGTCAAGCGTACATCTATATCGTTAATATAGATTACGAATAGTAATGGGCCTAACACTGAACCCTGAGGGACACCGCTACCTACATCCAACCACCCAGATTCACTACCATTAACAACGACCCTCTGTTTCCTAGCACGAAGCCATTCCTCTAACCAGTTAGCTACCTGACCGCGTATACCGTGCGCTTTAACCTTCGCAATTAATCTTCTATGCGGAACTGTACAGAACGCTTTTTAAAAGTCTAAATAAATAACGTCAGCCGCTCTATGCTTATCGTATTCGCGCACTATTTCGTCTAACAAATTAGTTAAACAAGATTTATGGCGTCGAAACTCATGGTGACTACTATTAATCAAATCTCTACTTTCTAAGTGATCGACGATACGGTCCCTAACTACAGATTCCAAAAGTTTACCGACAATTGACGTTAAGCTAATAGGCCTATAATTGCTAGCTACTGTGCGGCCGCCTTTTTTAAAAATGGGCGTAACGTTAGCTAATTTGAAGTCTTCAGGAATAATCCCCGCTTCCAGTGACTGATTAAAAATCTTCGTTAAGGGGCCTACGATAACGTCTTTCAAATGTCTGGGATAAAGCACGTCTGGGCCTGGAGCCTTGCTCACTTTTAGCTTATCGATATAATGCGCAATCTCAAACTAGGCCCATGTTCAGCATGGGAAAGCAAAATTTCTAAGGTAATTACTCTAACCCAGGCTTGTCCAACATACGGCCCGCGGGCCAGAGTCAGGCCCGGCTGGCGGATACTGAAAATTCATTGTCTAATGTCATATTTTATTACAATAAAATTTAATTTTAAAGTAAAATTTTATCTAAAATTTGCACACTAGCCCTAGGTGTGGGTCATTAATTGAAATAGGGTAGGCCTGTGCGATTAATCCAAAGTGTCGATTCGGGTCGATTCAGTAAAAGAATCGAAACCCGACCGACTTAGACCTCAAAAGGACGTACGTGTGTGTGTGTGTGTGTGTGTGTGTGTGTGTTCCAGCCATAACTCCAAAAGGGAAGCAGTTACAAACATGAAACTTCACACACACACATTGATTAGGTTCCCAGGTTGTGCACCTGGATGTTAATAAATTAAATAATTAAAATTACTGGGCCCGAAGGCCCCAGCACCGCGATTAAACTACAGGAAAGAACGCAGCCGTAAAAAATTTTATTAGTATTTGGTCAATAAAACTATAGAAAAGATCAGTCATGAAAATCTTGAGCTTCACATATAATTATTAAAATTTTTAGGACGACTTCAAACCGTTTGACCTAGAGCTACCAAATTTGGCACGGGATAAGATAAATCATTTTAATCAAATTCAGCCTTTTGTCTTAAACTTTATTTTATTTAAACTGGTGATCTAATGTGAAATTTATCCCGGGCAACGCCAGGTACCTCGGCTAGTATTATATATATGCGCTCAATGCGCATGGTCAGCTTTTGATTTTGTGATGTCACAGAATCACGTGCGCGCGCCTTGCGGTGTGACAAATTTGGACTGGTTCTTTGGGTTCAGTTGTTTATTACGCTTTTCAGTATGTTGTTGCTGGTGCATGTATGTTGTTCTGTTGGTGCTGGTGCATATAAATTGTAAAATATAGGTGAGTGCAGTGCACAGTCGCAGTCGAATCGAGAATCGAAAACTAGTGGCCGAATCGAATCGAAATAAAAATATCTGAATCGCACACCCTTAAAATAGGGTCCTTCAATAGGGTCCTTCATGAAAAAGGTTGGACACTCCTGCTTTAACCTAAACTACAAAAAAAAAAAAAAATTACATTCAGTTGTATGCTCTATTAAAAATCTAATAAGCAATTTATTTCTTCAAATGAAACAAAAAAAATTGTTCACTATTGTTGTTGTTGTTGTTGTTGTTGTTTAGCCGATCAGCCCACCCTGATCGAGCAAGCCGGCGGCACGCAGGTAACCGATCGCCCTCTCCGGAGTGGACCAGAGGTTCAGCGCACTCGTGATGTTGTGTTGTGTTGTGTTCGTTGTTGTGCTAGAGTGGTACAGTCCGTCATAATGTGTTCAATTGTTTGTGGTGTGTCTTGGCACAGGTGGCAGGTGTCGTCTATGGAGTTGTCTAGTCTGTGTTTATATGTCCGTAAGTTGGGGTGATGTCCACATCGGAATCGTGCTAAGTTAACTCGATCCGATCTGCTCAGGCTGATCTCTGACCTGTTAATGGGCGGCGGCTTCGCACCTAGGACCGCATTCGGACCGAGTCGTGTCAGTGCTTTGTGGGTTAGGTGTGTGTGTATGTGTTTTCTGTACTGTGTGATGTCTGTGGGGCGTGGTATGGAATGGAGTATTTGGTTATAATGTCTCTCTGGTGTTACCTTAATGGTGCGAGGTGTTGGTGCATGATTGTACATGTAGTGGCAAGGGTGTTGTGGGTTAGTTGTCGCTGCTGCCATGAATTGTGTTCCCCTCATGTCTAAATGTTCCCTAACTTTTAGTATTTTTGTTTCTGTGTGCAGGTGTTCTATTGGTGTTGTTTGAGTGCATCCTGTAATGATACGAAGTGCGTTGTTTTGTATTGTTTGTAAGGTGTTTATGTGTGTGTTTGAGATAATGGGTGCCCAGCATGGGCTAGCATAGTCCATAACTGAGCGAATATATTGTTTGTAGATGAGTGATGTTGTTTCCTGCTGGTGTCCAAAGTTTGTGCCTGTTAGTACCCTAAGCGTGTTAAGTCTTGACGTACATTTGTTTTTAATGTCCTGAATGTGGTTTGCAAAAGATAATGATGTGTTGTATGTGACACCTAGTATTTTGGTTCTGTGAGTGTGTGGAATGTTGATGTTGTTTAGTGTAAGTTGTGGAATTACCTGGTGTTCTTTTGTGTTGCTTGTAAGCAAGGTGATGGTTGATTTTGTGGGCGCTACTTTGAGTCTATTGTGTGTGAGCCAGTCTTGTATACTGTTTATGTATGTTTGTAGGTTATTTGTAGCGGTGTCGATGTTGTTGTGGGTGGATGTTAGAGTGATATCATCTGCATATGATGATAAGGTAAGCTTGTTATCTATGGGTGTTGGAATGTCATGCATGTATAAGTTGAAGAGTGTTGGTGAGAGAACAGAGCCTTGAGGGACCCCGTTCGGAAAAAGCTTGTTTTTGGATGACTTGCCATTAAATGTGACATGTGAGTATCTTCCTGAGAGATAGTTGCTCAGCCACCTTTTGGTGTTATTGTGCATGTTTGTGTTGAGTATTTTGTTTATGAGAAGGAAGCGTGGGATAGCATCAAATGCTTTACTAATGTCTATTGTTGCTAATAGTGTACGTTGAGCTGGTCTTCTAGAGTTGATGCCATCCATGATGTGCTGCGTGAGGTGAGTAATGTCGTGGTTGAGTGTTGAGGTCTGAATCCATGTTGAGTAGGCGATAGTGGTATGTGTGGGTTGGTGATTTGTAAGATTAGTCTTTCTGTTACTTTGAAAGGTGTGCATAGTAAAGTAATGGGTCTATAGGAAGCTGGTTCTGTTGGATTTTTTTTGGTTTGAGTAGTGTAATAATTTTACCTTGTTTCCATATGTCAGGAATAATACAGTGTTGGTATGAATATGTGCTGATATTTGTGAGAGCTAGTATTCCTTGTGGGCCCAAGTGTTTAAGGTGTATGTTAGATATGTTGTCTGGTCCAGTAGCCTTCGAATTTTTAATGTTTTTGATGATCTTGGTGGTCTGGTCTGTATTGAAGGGTGTAATGGTCGTGTCGAGTCTGTAGGTTTTCTTGTGTCTGGCTGTTTGTCTGTCTGCGTGTTTCTGGTTGTTGTCTCTGTTTAAGTGACTTATCTTTGCGTAGTGATTAACTAGAATGTTAGCTTGTTGTGTGTATGTTGGGATATTATTTTGGCTGCGACAGATAGCCGCGTGTGAGGTGTGAATGCCGCTGTTAGAGTGGGTAATGCTGTTTATAGTCTTGTATAGCCTGTATGTATCTGTGGAGTGGTTTAGTGTTGTTATGAATTCCCTGAATGTTTCTGTTTGTTTTTCTTTGAGTTTGTTGTTTATTTCTGTGTTGAGCTGTTGTATCTGCTGCTTTATGGCTTCTGTGTGTGGTGTTTGTGTGTTATGTTTGAGGTTGTTACGTTGCCTTATGAGGTGGGCTATTTCTCTAGTGTAATTTGGGTTGTATTTCCTAATGTTGCCCTTGGGTATGTATTTGTTTGCATTATTGATAATCTGATTAAATGTCTTGAGTGTTGTATCGATGTTTATGATGGGTGTGCTGTTTAATGTGGTGAATTGTTCCTCAGTCTGTATTTTGAACTGTTCCCAATCAGCTTTCTTGTAATTTCTGTAAGTGTGCCTAAGGCTGTTGGGGCAGAGTGTAGAATGTGTTGTAATGATGATGGGCAGGTGGTCTGATGACAGTTGTTTTTCTGTTCTCCATTGTGTATGTGTTGCTAGTGAGGGGGAACAGAACGTTATGTCTGGGGAGGAGTTTGAGTATCCTGCTTGATGTGGTATGTGTGTATGTTCTTCTGTATTGTTAAGAATGAAGAGGCTGTTTAGTTGTGTGGCTATGTTGGCGCCTCTGGTGTTGTTTTGGTTGTGCAGGTACCAACTAGTGTCTTTGGCGTTGAAGTCTCCTCCTAAGATGACATTAGTGAGAGAGGCAAGATTGTGTAACTGTGGATTGTAATTGGCTGGCACCTGAGGTGAACTATCTGGTGGGATGTAAATGTTGATTAGTGTGGTGTTGTGTTTTGCGCGTGTTTTAATGTTAACTGCCTGTATTTCTATCGTGTTATCTGCTTGGATTGTGTTTGTAATGTTTTGGGTAGCATCAGTGTAGCTAATGCTTTTACGTATGTAAGTGATGAGTCCACCCCCGTTACCCCCAGTACGATCTTGACGGATCGCCGTGAAGTCAGGGATGGTGGGTGTTTTGTGTGTGCGTTTTAGTTTTGTTTCTTGTATAAGTGCTATGTGAATGTTTTGTTTGTGTACGAATTCCCTAAGCTGCATGATTTTGTTTGTGAGGCCATCTACGTTGTACTGTAATATGTTAATATTATACTTCTGTATGTGTCTCATGGTGCTATTGTGTCTATGTCTTTGTGTATGGTGACATGTGTAAGTTGTAGTGGGGCCTGGATTAGTCTTAATGTCGCCAGAGAGTAAGAGTAGTTCGGGGCACGCAATTGTTCCCTGTAATTGAAAAAATAGCACGCTGAGAATAGGTCCGGCCCCGGGAGCCGATCGGCACTCTGACCGTGCCACGCAACAGGCCGTCGACTGCCAGTCTGGCCAACCGTAGACAGCCCGCTGCACGGAGATTTGAGGAAGTTTGGCCACCAGCGCGTTAATGTTTTGGTTTGACGTCACCTCTTCGCGTTGACGTGTCCTGCGCTGGAGGATGCAGCCACTGTTTAGAAGCTTCCTCGTCAGCTGCTAACCCTTTTTTCACGTTGTTCTCGCTACCTGTTCAGACGTTTTTTATAAACAAATCTCAGTTTTCTGCTCAACACGGCTCTTTCTAATTTTAAAATTGATTAGTCAAGGAAGGAAGATGTTGACTTCTATTTTGCAGCAACAGTTGATGATATTTATGTTACTTTACTGATTAATGAAAATGATTAGGCTCTTCAAGTTATAAAAGAATTCTTTCGTAATAATTGATAAATACGAAACACAAAACGTATATGCAAACAGGATGATGATGCTTAGACTACTCATTAACGAGGAAAACATTACTATTCAGACAGTAGTCAGGGACAGTCGGTGATGCTCCGCCCACATTCACTATTGTTAACCTTAGCCGTGGTAGCTTATCATCTATATTACAGTGGTTCCCAAACTGTGTTCCGCGGAACCCTGGGGTTCCACGGAGGCTTAACAAGGGTTCCGTGACACGTTTTCTAATCAGTCTAATCAGGTCTTAATATTAAGGTCTAATTAAGGTCCTAATATTTATACATAATTTTACCTTGTGGCTTTTTGTTAAATAATATTTTATATTCTTATTCTGACTTGAAATGGCACCATCGTGGATTTGGGATCACTAAATATTTTTCGCTAAAATTAAAATCTGCTAAGTAAATACAAATAAATTTTCGTTACTCGGCTACTGCAAAAGTGTAATTTGCCAGATTTTAATTTTAACGATTTTATAAGACGGGTTCTATTAGTACTGTTTTAAAATAAATATCAAATTCTGTCATAGTATTTAAAAATTGTCATATTATTTATGACAAATTTTAATATATATTTTTTTCGTGAGAATTTAACTAATTAATTTTGAGCAATATGTTTTCGCTAAAATTTAAATTTTCTAAGTTGCCAGTTGATTTGATGTGCACTTGTTTCGTTATTAATTGTGAACCAATCAGTCAGTATAACTATAGCCGTCGGCGTGGTGCACTGTCAAGTTAATTTCTGATAGGCTTTATTTACCAAAGTGTTTTCAGTGTAAAAATTTGTATTGTGTTCATCACTAAAATCTGTAAGTTTTGTTGCTCAATAAATATTTTACAGCTCTAAGTCTAATATACAGGGCGTCCCAAAAAAATGTATACACACTTTAACAGCTGATAGCTCAATTGATGTTTCTTTCTTTCCAAGTTAAACCCATTAGAATTAATAATGGCAGTCAGACTAAGCTTTGAACAAAGGAAATTCATTCTAAAATGCTACTGGAAGTGTGAAAACGCAGTTGAAGTGCAAAGACAGTTTAGGAGGGAGTTTCAAACAGATCCACCAACGCGACTTACCATCACTCGAATTAGAGATAAGTTTGAAGCCGATGGAACTGTTCAGAATGTCCACAAGAAGCGTTCCGGAAGACCACGGACATCGACAAGCCCCACAAAGCAAGAAAGAGTACTGGAAACGTATCACCAAAGTCCAAGAAAATCTGTGCGGCAAGCGAGTCGTGAGGTAGGAATTTCAGAATCGTCTGTCCAACGCATTTTGAAGCGCTGTCAATGGAAAAGTTACATTCCAAGATTAGTCCATGCTATTAATGAAGATGATGATGATCCGGACCGAAGAGTGGAGTATTGCGAGTGGTACTTGGCACGATGTGGATGTGGATTGGACGAAGGGGTTTCGTAGAATACCCTCCGCGTTCACCAGACCTCACACCACTAGACTTTATTTATGGGGATACTTAAAAGACAAAGACTACGCTATAAAACCGGCAACAGTCGCTGAATTGAGAGCAGCCATTGAACGAGAATGCACACAAATACCAAACGAAATGTTTCGTGATGTTTGCGATTCCAATGCTTCGCGTTATCAGCAGTGCCTGGACCAGAACGGACGTCAGTTTGAAAACAGGCGTTGACAAAACAATTAAATAATGTCTGTAGATTCTATTACATTTTGAAAATGAAATGTATTTTAATAAACACTGCCTTTATAAGTATTTAAAGTGTGTATACATTTTTTGGGACGCCCTGTATATATATATACAGGGTGGGCGGAAAGTAGCTCCCTATTTTGGATTGGTAAAAAAATACGTATATTATCCATTTATTTCAGAAGAAATAATATGAAAAGTTAGGCATACATGGTAGGTTTTCTCTAAAATTCAATGTGGGCTCCAACTCTTTCCACCAGCTTCTGGAGCCGCCCAGGAATGGCGTCCACTGACTTTAGCAGGAACTCCGGCGGGATGGAGGACATGACATCCCGAATTCGGTCCTCCAGTTCTTCCAATGTCCTCGGTTTGGTGCGGTAGACTTCTTCCTTTACCCACCCCCAAAGAAAGAAGTCGCACGGTGTCAAGTCGGGGCTCCTGGCTGGCCATTGATGTGGACCACGACGACCCATCCAACGCCCAGGGAAGTGGGCATCCAGCCACTCACGGACAACAAGAGCGAAGTGCGGAGGGGCGCCATCTTGCATAAATATCAGATCGTCGATGTTCTCCCATGTGCTGACAACCGGCCAGACCTCGTTTCGCAACATAGCAAGGTACCGCTCAGCATTCATGGTGTTGCGCAGAAGGAACGGGCCCACAACCTGATCTGAGGTCATACCACACCACACCGTTACACTGAACCGATTCTGCCGTTTTTCAGCGGTAACCATGTGATCCTCTCCTGCCCAGTAGTGGCAATTCTGGCGGTTGACAAAGCCTCCGACGTGGAACACCGCCTCGTCGCTCCAGAGGATGTTGCGGAAGAGATGGGGCCAGTCTTCATGCCAAGCAAGCATGATTTCCCCGAACTCCATGCGAATGTCGCAGTCCTCGTCCGAGAGAGATTGGCAGTAATGCGGCTTCCACGCACGCCAGTTCAGCTCCTTCTTCAGCACAGTTCGCACTGAGGAGCGGGAGAGTCCACTTTCCCGAGCTGCCTGGCGAGTTGACTTTCGTGGACTCCGTGCGAACATTTCCTGAACTGCCTGCACCGTCTCCTGGACCCTGGATGTCGAAGGGCGACCACATCTTCGAACATCTGCCACAGACCCCGTGGTCATGAGCTTCGAGTGGCAGTTCTTGATTGTTTTCGGGTCCACTTGGGCACGTGGTCCGTGAATGGCCCGCCACCATCTTTGAACTCGAACGACAGATTGCCAAACTTAGTACCGTGCCGCCAACTGGGCACGCTCCTGCAGTGTTAAGCGCTCAGCCATGTTACCCTTCAATCTGAAATGAAAAAAAAAATGAACGTTACAATTGTACCACTTTAGAGAACACACCATAACAATATAACAATACAATCACAATTTATACATAATTTATATGTAATTTAAATTAGGGAGCTACTTTCCGCCCACCCTGTATATTTGGAATTGGGGTTCCGTGAAATAAAAACAAGTCTGTAAGGGTTCCGACAGTTAGTAAAGTTTGGGAACCACTGAATTCTATAATATAAAAAGGCAGTCCTGTCCGTCCGTCCGTCTGTCTGTCTGTCTGTCTGTCTGTCTGCAGATACCATGTATTTACTCTTAAGCAATTCTGCATAGAAATAAATGAGCTTTGCTTTGTTTCAACTTTTTATCCTAGCGCGTTAAGATTTTCATTGCTGCGTTCTTTTCAATTATTCGGTCAATAAAACTAGAAAAGAACGTAGCAATGAAATCTTAAGCTTCACATCCGAACACATTGTATCAAGATTTGTGAAGCTTAATATTTTTATGGCTGCGTTCTTTTGTAATTTTATCTAGCTGAATGGGCCTGTAAGGTCCGGCTTTTTTCCAAATCTGGACCGTTCTTTATATCTAGAAAGTTACATTATTATTATTATGTGGTTTTGTGTGCTAAGTTAAAAAAAAAGTTTTGTTTTTTTGAGAAATTAAAAATAAAGTTATATCAATTTTTATTTATAATATTAGGTCGATATACGTAAATAATGCTAATAAAAATTGCTGTAACTGTTTTATTTCTCAAAAAAAAAAAAACATTTTTTGAACTCAGCACGCAAAACCACATAATAATAATGTAACTTTCTAGTTATAAAGAACGGTCCAGATTTTGGGAAAGATCCTAAGGCCCACTTTAGCTATAATTAGGGATATAATTAAAGTTAGGCTAGGTTACGTTAAATTTATTAGGTTTTAAGCAAAAAATTTCTTTACGAATGAACTTGTGAATAGCTGGAGGAAAATGGCAAATATTTAAATTTCACATTATCTACACGAAGCACGTCTCTGGATCTTATAAATTTTTCCAGTGTCTAAAATGTAAACACACCGAAACAATTAATGATGAATGTGATAAAACACTTCTTAAAAACAGTGACGTTTTCTTCCAATGTAATCAGCAAAAACATATTTTCACAATTTTTTACTACTGGCATATTTAAATTAGTTACCGCTTCATTAATAAACAATGAAAACAAATAAGCGGAGTTTTTTCTAATGAAGGAACAAAAATTAAATTCTCGTTTTCGTTTTACATTCTAAAGTACTCCCTTCATAACTGTTGTGTATCTTCTCAGAAGCAATATAAAACAAACTATTATTAAATGTAAATTTTAGACCCCTTTGCGAGCGAGAGATTCCATAAAAGTTCCAATTTTAATTCCATAAAAGTTCCAATTTTAACTACTACAAAAAAAAAAAAAAAAAAAAAAATCGTCAAGACGGATAAGCAGATCGAATTTGAGCAGAAACTTTACTTTGCAAAATTACTGTAACTTTCATCAAGTCGGTTAATTTCTCAACAGCTACAAATTCCTATAAACCTTCTCTACTAATATGGTATTCATTTAATACAAATTGCGTTAAAATTACGAAAAGTTACATAAAACTAAAAAAATAAAAAATATTTTAATTGAAAGGTCACAAATGCACTCACCGAGATAAGTTCACGAGCGACAAATAATCAAGAAAAACAGCGAGACGCGCGCGCGTGCACATATGTTAAGGGAATTATGGTTTATAATGCCGGTAACGTTATTCTCCACAGTGTATACGAGACCAAAGTCGTTTGAAGTCATTTTATGAGGTCGCTGTAAAAATATCAAAAATCGAATTTTCAATGTAAGTATTATCATTCATCCGGAAGTGCAATGTTAGCGACCTCATAAACATCAGTTTCGTCATATCTGTTTAAATAACCAGAGCTGGGCAGTATTTAAATACATTTGTATTTAAATACGTATTTAAATACATTTGTATATTTAGAACTGTATTTATAAATACATTGTTTTTCATGTATTTAAATACAGTATTTAAATACTTTAATGAGTATTTAAATACAATGTATTTAAATACTCAAAATATAAAAATGTAAATACTTTTACTGGTTTAATACACGTTCTGTACTACGACGCGTCGACAGTGTAGTAGCATGGTTCATGTTTCAACGTGTCAGTTCAATCAGTTGTGTGCCACTCTTAGTCGAAAGCGGTTGATTTCTTTATCGTGTGCGTGTCATGGCTTCAACAAGCAAATCCGGTGAATCAAACAGTGATATATCTGCAGATAACAATTTAGTGCACCCTCTGTTTGATGGAAAATACTTTAAAATTAAATCTAAAGACGGGTATAAGGTAAAGTGCACCTGCTTGCTGCGTAAACACGAAGTCTCTGCTGCAAGCAATGCTACAACGAATCTGTACACTCATCCTTTATCAAACATTTTATATTGTTGTTATTCATGAATTAGTGAATGCATATGTTAAAATTTGTATGTATTTAAAATGTATTTACAAATGTATTTAAATACAATTGATGTATTTTGTATTTAGTATCTAAATACATTCGTAAAATGTATTTAGTATTTAGTATTTAAATACATTTCTCCCATGTATTTAGTATTTAGTATTTAAATACATTCAATGTATTTATTGCCCAGCTCTGTAAATAACACACACTGCGTCAGTGACAACGCGCCCTCTCTTACGGGCATAAACTCACGAGCTGTTCTGGTTTGAACGAAGATTATTTATATTTAATCATCTTTTTTTAAATTACTTTTTTCATAATGAAAAATATGTACAGTACTGGATGGCGATTTTCAATTATTTTAATTATCTACAAATTAACTGCTTTACAGGTCTTATATTTATTAAATATTTTAACATCTGAAAGTAAACTGGCATCCACTTTCAGTATTGCGAAAATGTGTTAAAAAAAATTTAAGGAATTATTTTTCGAAGTACATAAACATTCCCTTAAAAAAAATAAAAAATATATATCAGGTCACCCCATAAGCAATGTCGTTTTTTACGATGGATTAGTTTAAACTAGTCCTACTCGGTTTAAGCATAAATTTTCCGAAGGTTATATCTAAGAGAAGATCTATCGTGTTTCGCTACATACTTTACAGACCTTGACCAGTGAAGACGTGTGTTTTGCTTTATGTGAACCCCTCATAAACATGGCTGTATCAGAAGAGCATATCAGGCATATAATGCTTCACGAGTTCAAAAAAGGGAATAGTGCTACTGAAGCAACGCGAAACATTCAGGACGTTTAATGGCAACGATATTCTGCATGTGAGGAAATGTCAAAGATGGTTTCAAAAGTTTAGGAATGGTGACTGCTGTTTGACAGATGCAGCACGCTCTGGACGCCCTGCTGAGTTTGATGATGACCTGCTGTTAGCCACACTTGAAGAAGACTGTTCAAAAGCTGTTGAAGAATTGGCCCAGAAACTCAATTCATCCCCGTCCACCATCCATCGACATTTGCAACAACTCGGGAAAGTGCCTAAGTTAGGAAAATGGGTGCCACATGAATTGTCGGTCGACAATCTGTGGGTGCGGGTAAACATTAGCACAGCTCTTCATTCCTGTGAACTCCAAGATCCGTTTTTGCACCATTTAGTGACTGGTGATGAAAAATGGATACTGTACCAGAATGTTAAGCGCCGTCGACATTGGGTTTGTGCTGGAGAAAAAGCGACACCACAGCCAAAACCAAATCTTCACCCTCGGAAGGTGTTGCTTAGTGTTTGGTGGGATAAAGGTGGTGTAATACACTTTGAAACCTTACCACACAACCAAACAATCACCGCTCAAGTCTACTGTCAACAACTGGATCGATTGAACACTGCACTAAAAGAAAAGAGACCTTCTTTGGTTAATCGGAAGGGAATCGTGTTCCACCACGACAACGCACATCCTCATACCGCTCGGATCACTTCTGCAAAAATTGAGGAGCTTGGGTGGGAAAAACTTCCACATCCTCCATATTCTCCAGACCTTGCGCCTTCAGATTATCATCTCTTCAGGAGTCTGCAAAACTATCTTGACGAGAAACAGTATACTTCTTTAGATGACCTGCATACCAGTCTTTGTACGTTTTTTGCCTCAAAACCGCCTGAATTTTATAAACATGGCATTGAAAAGCTTGTAGGGCGTTGGCAGAGTGTCATTGATTCCGATGGAAAATATATACTAGATTAAAAAGTTTCAGTCAAGTTTTTTTTGTCCTTCAAATTCCGATCTAAAAAACATTACTTATGGGATGACCTGATAATTACGGATGGACTTTCAGACTGGATAAACGTTGGTTCGCTTCTGAAAGGCCATGAAAATAGTTCAGAACATGCAGAGCAGCAGATAACATGGAAGGATGGAAGGATGGAAGGATCTGGAACTGCGGCTAAAAACTGGGAGGACCATTGACCAAACTGAAATGTCATTAATGTAGGTAGAGCGAAGACGCTGGCAAGATGTTCTCACACATCTTGTAAGTATAATCCAATCACTGGCAGAGAGAAATCTTGTTTTCAGGGGGTCTTCCTCTACATTGTACAATCGAGACAATGGCAACTTCTTGAAGGAGGTTGAGCTGCTTGCCAAATTTGATCCAGTGATGAAATAACACATCAGCAGAGTCGAAAGTGGCCAATATAGTCATTCAAGTTACCCAGGAAACATCATTCAAAATGAGCTCATTGGGTCCATTAGTGGGAAGATCTTGGATGCCATTGTTGCAGAAATAAAACAAGCTAAATATTACTCACTCATTTTAGACTGCACTCCAGACATAAGCCACCAAGAACAGATGTCGATTATTATCAGAACTGTTAAAATGGGTGAAGTAGGTATCAGAAATAAAAGAATATGGGCTTTCTTGAGGCTTCAGAAAGTACAGGCCTGTTTTTATCAGTTCTGATTCTGAAGAGACTAGATGAACTGAATATTCACTTTGATGACTGCAGAGGACAGTCATATGACCATGGAGCGAACATGAAGGGCAAGAACAACGGTGTTCAGGCAAGGTTATTAGAGAACTGTCGTGCACTCTATGTTCTATGTGGGGGCTCACACTGAATCTTGTAGTGGCTGATGCAGCTAAAGCTTCCACAGATGCCATCAGCTTCTTTGGCAACGTACAAAAATTGTACAACCTTTTTGCAGCAGCTACACAGAGATGGACAATCCTAAAGAAGCACGTGAACATAACACTAAAGTCTTGGAGTGAAACCAGGTGGGAGAGCCGGCTTAAGAGCATTGAGGCTGTGCGATACCAGAGCCACACATCAGAGAGGCCCTTTTGGAAGTCAGAAACAATGCCACAGATGCCATAGCCAGGACTGAAGCACAAGCACTTGCAGAGGAGGTAGGGTCTTATCACTTTCAGATTTGCACAGTAGTATGGTATGACATTCTTCATGCAGTTAACCATGTGAGCAAACTTCTGCAGTCTCCTACAATGCAGTTTGATGTAGCAGTCAACCTCCTCACAAAAACAAGACTCACTCACCAGCTACAGAAACACAGGTTTTGTCGCAGCACAAGTCGTAGCTAGGGACATATGTGAGGAAATGAATGTGGAGGCTGTGCTGAAGGAGAAGAGGCTAAGATCCACAAAAAAGCACTTTGCTTACGAAGCTCCTGACGAACCATTTACAGAAAGCCTTAAAGAGGCTGGAAGTCAAATTTTTCAATGTGGTGGTGGATTGTGCCATCAGGTCAATAAATGAGATTCAAACATTAGATGATGTGAGGGACATATTTGGGGTTCTCCTAAACTTCACCACAATGAACAAGGAAGACTTGTCCTGCAAGTGTGAAAAGCTCTCTAAGATACTGAGCTCTGGAACTGACTCTGACATTGATGGAAAAGAACTGGCCCTCGAAATTAAGAACTTGCCAACTTTACCTTCACACATGACTGCATTGGAGCTTCTCTCCTTCATTCATCAGAAGCAACTGGAGGAACTATACCCCAATCTCTGGGTTGCACTAAGAATTGCCTGCACTCTACCTGTGACAGTAGCGTCAGCCGAGAGAAGCTTCTCTAAGATGAAGCTAATCAAGAACTACCTCAGATCATCAATGGGGCAGGATTGCCTCAGTGGCCTTGGCATCATAAGCATCAACCAGGACATTGGCAGGGAGATTTCATATCATGATGTTACTGATGATTTCACCCAGAAAAAAATCTAGGAGACAAAAATTTTTAAGATACAAACTGTTCTGTATAACTGTTAGCTATTACACGATTGTATCATAGAGTTAGTAATTGTTTGGTAGTTGATAATTGCATTATTTTTTTATACATAGTTCTGTGTCATTTATTCTAAATAATGTATAAGCTAATTTTCAGGAATTTCATGAAGAGTATTCTTTCTGTTTGTCTTCTGAAAGTACATATTTGTTGTTTTGGACATAAATGTTTCATAATTGTTTTTTATTAACACAGCCACTTTTGTGTGTGTGTGTGCTGCGGTGATGTAGTAAGGCGAGAGTTGGTGGAGGGAGGGGTGGGGCCTCAAATGGGTATACTGCTTAGGGCCCCCTAATTGCTAGAAATGGCCCTGTATATACGTGTTTGTTGTACTTGAGGAACATCACAGTGATGTAGTGGAGACCTAAACACCAGATCAAGACCAGAAAAAAGATCGAGTCTAACATCTCTGATATACGTTTATATATGCATTTTTTAGCAGTAGAATGGCTGAAAGCATATTTCCATCAGTCCTCCCATTTTGAGTGTTTAGTGGTTTAAAACCATAATCATGTGCAAGTTAAATAACTTATTAAAATTACTTCCCAAAATTATACATATATATATACATGTATAGAAACGACGTAAGTATAGAGGAGTGTTCTGCACACGAGGAAGAGAAATAACAAACAAATGAAAAATAAGGCACCCGCCCGGGAATCGAACCCAGGATCTTCCAATTGCCGGTCAGACGTGCTAACCACTACACCACGGAGCCACGATAGTCAGAAGTTGTAATTTCTCCTACATAGGGCAGAAACCAATACCTTGAGAGGGCACCCTCGCAAATCGTGAATATGTACATTCAACTGCAATGACCGCGCAGTATATTAACGTATAGAAACAACGTAAGTATAGAGGAGTGTTCTGCACACGAGGAAGAGAAATAACAAACAAATGAAAAATAAGGCACCCGCCCGGGAATCGAACCCAGGATCTTCCAATTGCTGGTCAGACGTGCTAACCACTACACCACGGAGCCACGATAGTCAGAAGTTGTAATTCTCCTACATAGGGCAGAAACCAATGCCTTGAGAGGGCACCCTCGCAAGGCATTGGTTTCTGCCCTATGTAGGAGAATTACAACTTCTGACTATCGTGGCTCCGTGGTGTAGTGGTTAGCACGTCTGACCGGCAATTGGAAGATCCTGGTTCGATTCCCGGGTGGGTGCCTTATTTTTCATTTGTTTGTTATTTCTCTTCCTCGTGTGCAGAACACTCCTCTATACTTACGTCATTTCTATACCTACGTTAATATACTGCGCGGTCATTGCAGTTAAATGTAATATATATACATATATATGATGCAAACCCACAAGAAAAAAAAAATGATTCCAAGGCCTTTCATGTATTCAGTACACCTCATCAGGTGAATATACATAAGGCCTTGGAATAATTTTTCTTTTTCCTTGTGGGTTTGCATCAATCATTCATTCATTTCATGTGTTTAATTGTGAAATTCATCCCATATTATATATACAGGGTGTCCCAGAATTAACTATCTATTTCAATGAAATCGGACAAATTTTTTAAAAACACACTTTTATTTATGTTTATCATGTTTAATATGTGTTAAAAATGTATAAATTTCTAAAAAATTTTCATAATTTTATTTTCATAATTTTTTCATAGTTTTTCAGTTTTATTTTCATTCTCTTTCAGAACCCTATTAATAATGAATACACAAGAACGCATCTTTGTTGTAACATCCCGTATCAAAGCCTTTTTCATCAGTGTCGAACGCAAGATTCTATGAACTGTTGTCTTGGATATGTTGAGTCTTCGACCGGCCTCCCTAACTGAAGTTGTTGGTTCATCCTCAAACAATTGTCGTACCTGTTCGGTACTGTTACGTGCTGTCCTTGGGCGTCCTCTTCCCACCTCGTCGTGTACGGATCCAGTTCTTTTAAATTTGTTCACAAGTTCACGAATCGCTTTGTCTGTAGGACCGGTTCTGTGGAATCTTCTTGTAAATTTTTCTCTGATTTCATTACATTGCATTCCTTTGATACGGGATGTTACAACAAAGATGCGTTCTTGTGTATTCATTATTAACAGGGTTCTGAAAGAGAATGAAAATAAAACTATGAAAAACTATGAAAAACTTATGAAAAAAATTTAGAAATTTATACATTTTTAACACATATTAAACATGATAAACATAAATAAAAGTGTGTTTTTAAAAAATTTGTCCGATTTCATTGAAATAGATAGTTAATTCTGGGACACCCTGTATATATATATATATATATATATATATATATATATATATATATATATATATATATAGAGGATGAAACCACATCTTAACGTTTTGAGAAAAAAATATTTTTTCCTTGTTTGAAGTTTCAAATGTGCTTGCAAAATACTTTTCTCGCAAATTGCTTCACCTTCTGAACTTTTGTAGAAACTGGAGTACAAAACCTGAACCATGATAAATTTTTAAAAACCTAAATTTTTTAATGAGAATTTTTTTAAACTTTTATTCGTTTTATTCAGTTTCATTTCTTCCATAAAAATAACTTAAATACTCATTTTTGGTAAAAGCAGGGTGTACCGAAGGGGGGGGACGCGACAGAGACAGTCGCCCCAACCCTTGGGCTTTGTACCAGTGTCTATTGATGTGCTTATCTCTATAACTATGCGCTAAACTTTGTACATACAGTTAGACAGATAAGCAGGTTTTGTTTTAGTTTGTATATTTTATAGTAAGAATACATTTTAAATTATTACGAATTTATTGTACGTGCATTAATATAAAATATTAATACTAAACCTGTCATCCCAGGCCAGTGTTGCCAGGTAAAAAATTGAACACACACCAAATCATGCTCAAAAACCACCCCAAAAACATCCAAACCAAGCTTTCATATATATACAGGGTGTTTCATAGCATGTGGGACGCACTTTCAGGATGGATTCAGGACTTGAAAACAATGAAGAAAGTTTATATAAACATGCCCAAAATAGTTTTGTTTCCGAGTTACAACCCGTGTGTGTTCCAGCAAGTATCCGCCTTACCTTTAAAGGAAGTGCTCAAAATGACAGCCTTGCGCTTAAATACACGCCTGAACACGCCTCGTCATAGACTGCCTGACACGTTCAAACATTCCAGGTATTGCTCGCATTTTCTGGCATCCTTGTTCTACACGTTGGCAAAGCATTTCAACATTGTCAATGGGTGTCAGGTAAATGATGAATTTCAGATGACCCCACAGGTAAAAATCGAGTGAATTCGAGTCTGGGGAGTGAGCAGGCCACGTAATGGGTCCTCCACGGCCTATCCATTTATCAGGGAAATGGTTATCCAAATAGTCTCTGGCTACTCGACTAAAATGAGGCGGAGCGCCGTCATGTATAAACCACATACGATGTCGGACACCAAGAGGCACTTCATCTAGTAAATCACTTAAATCATTCCTTAAAAAATTGGAATAGGATTCTCCTGTTAATCTTCCAGGCAAAATAAAAGGACCAATTAAGTTGTCGGCAATAAGTCCTGCCCAAACATTGATACTAAATTGTTGTTGGTGCCTTGACTGGATGATGGCATGCGGATTCTCTTCGGACCAGTGATGAGTGTGGTGAAAATTGATCACGCCATTTCTTGTGAAGGCACCCTCATCAGAAAACAACACGGAGGATAGAAAAAGAGGATCGAGCACACTATTGAAGGAACCAAGTACAAAAGGCCTCTCGTGGTGGGAAATCAGCTTCAGTAAGGCTTTGTACTCTCTGAATGTGATATGGGTAAAGCTGTTGTTCCCATAAAATTCTCCACACAGTTGTGTATCTTATACCCTCTGCTGCTGCTATCCTTCGGGTGCTGACACCAGGATGTTCCTCCACGCGATTCAGGACCCATTATTCCAACTCAACAGTTCTGGCATAGCCTAGTGGTTAAGATGCTGGGCTGCTGGTGGGGTGTGGTTCAGATTCCACATTAAACTGTACGTCTAAGGTGGAGTGACAAGCTTGACCTTCATCACAATGAACAATTTGGGCAGAAGCAAAACCAGGGTTAACCAAGGTTACATTTGTCTATGGCTTACATGCCAATCTCAAACTAAATACAGGAATACAGTACCTCAAAATTTGTCGTTTCGAATTTCGTCATCAATCTTTTACTACCTATAGTTTCACAATCAATCATATATTTTTTTAAAATGTGAAAAAAAAAATGATCGAAATTGACGAAATTCAACTGTTTACCAACGCAGTATACATTATATTTTGCCAAAAAATGAGTAGAATTTGATTAATTAATCTGTTTAATAACATAATACAGTAAAATGTTTTCTCATTGAAACATGGTATAATGTACCTCAAATTTCATCATGTTATTCCAGAATGTGACAAATTTCGAGGTATTCCTGTACATTTGTACTGTCTACCTTTCTCCTAATTCTACTGACTATCCAATATTCTTTGACTACCTCACTTCTATGCCTTGGAGATAGGCCCAACATTCTGGATTTATTTCTCACTTTTCATCATCCTTTCTGTCAACCTTTTTCTCTGTTAGGCTCCTTCACCCACAATCTTACCTGTTTCCTGTTCTATCACTCCAATTTGGCCTTTGGATCCTCCAAGGAGGTGCCACCTTTGGCACTTTGGTGCTGCTGATTGGGAGGCCCTTAAGCAGTACTTCCCTAATTTCTCATGGAATGATTACCTCTTCCATGGCTTGGACCCGCGTGAGTGTGCTGAGCACATCACAGAGGTGATTCTCTCAACATGAAAGCGTACATTCCAGTCCAAAGTTATTTGTCCAATGGATATCATTTTGTATCAGTAAATAAAGTTTGCTCAACTAAAACACTTGTGAAACATGGTGTGCCACATGGCTCAGTTTTGGGTCCTTTCCTTTTAACCTTTCAAATGTCCTGTGCGATGATTCCCCATTTCATGAAGGTCAAGCTTGTCACCCATCTTCTTGAGTTGGCCTGGTGAAGTAGAGGTGGTTTCTCGTACTCTCCACCTCACATAGCCAGGTACACCCAGCTCATCTTGTGGGATTGTTCTAAGCTAGGCATCTAATCTTCTTTTGAAAATGTCTACCACAACAACACTCGTGTTCCTCAGTTCCTTGGACAGCTGGTTAAACAGTCTTGGTCCTCTCTCAACAAAATTATTTTCCTTCAGGGTTGAGGATGTTCCCTGTTTAGCCTTTAATTTGGGAACATGACACATTCTTCCTTTTCTACTTTCCACTGTTGTTTGGGGGGCTATAGGGTTCGAGTAAAAATAGGGGCTAGTTTCTCCATTATTTTCCAAGTGTAAATAATGGTCTCTCTCTCTTCTTTCCAGTGAATGGAGGTTTAATTCACATAACCTTTCCCAGTAATTTAGTTCTTTGCACCCACTGATCTTGGCTGTGAAGCTTCTCTGAATCCCTTCTAACTGACTAATGTTTTCTTAATACAAATACTATACAGTCTCTTTCAAAACAAATACCCAAGTCAGTTAAATGGGATCTTCTAAAATCAAACTGATTAGATGTCCATAAATAATTATTTTGTCAGCATAGCAAGTGTTTTTCAAGTAATTCTAAGAAGCAGGAGGAAACAGCAATAGCTGTATTTATCACTGAATAGAATGACCCCATATTTACTTTTGACAAGAGGTGTTATATAAACCCTCAAACTCTGCAGGAATATAACTGTGAGCAAGTATGGCTGAGAACAGTAATGAAATATGGAGACTGATCACATCATTAGCATATTTTAAAAGCTCATTAGACAGGTCATCTATCCCTGGTGAAGTGTCTGTCTTTAGCTCTTTATATCTCAAAAAAGACCCAAGGAGCATTGCAATAAAGTTTAAACTTACAAATGTAGTCCCTAAACAGGTTTTATTGACTATCATACTCTTCTTCTTCTGTAGCTATATAATGTACTGCACTCTTGTTTGGGGAAACCGCTAAGAATGCTTTAAAAAGTATCTTTGTTATAAAAAAAAAGAGTAATAAGGTTATCATCTGATCACTCTAGTGCATTATTTAAAGAGCTAAAACTACTAAAGTTCAATGATTTAATCAAACTGGCACATTTTATTTACAAGTGTAAGAACTAGGGATGTACCAATATATCGGTATTGGTATCAGTGATATCGGTAGATTTTTAAAAATATCAGTATCAGCCAATATTTCAAAAGTATGATTTTTCCAAAATTATGAATAAAAGACTATTTAGAGGATGACATTTCCAATATTTTATTGTTTTATCACCACATAACTCGTTATTTTTTCAGAAGGGTTAAGTTCTCGTGTAAAAATAGCAGCTGCTCTGTATGTTCAGGAGAGAGCTGATTTCTAGCAATACTGGCAGTTTCCTGCAATACTGAACATGCATTTGCTTGCAACTGTTGTTGATGGTGCTCCCAAATATCTCTGTGCTAAGTTCCCCAAAAAACACATTTACTAAGCCCAACATAGGCCCGTGCAGTCCAATTGTATAACAAACAAAACTACCTATGACATCTAATGCAGTGTTGCTATCTTTAATGAAAAGGATTATTGCTTTGTTGCCAAATTTTCAACACAGAAAATAAATTATGAATGTTACAAAAATATGACAAACTAATAAACCCTAGTTGTATATCGGTATCGGTTATCGGCCGATACTGTTTTTAATTATCGGCATCGGTAATCGGCTAAAAAGCGATATCGGTAACATCCCTAGTAGTGATGGGACGATTAATCGGAATCGAGAATCGGAAGAATTGAGCATTTTTCAGGAATCGGAATCGAGAGAATTGTACCATGATTTCCGATTCTTAAAACGATTCTAACTTTTAATTGAACCAGTTTTGCAATGTAAACTTTAAAATTTAAATGAAAGAGGTTAACAAATTTTATTTTTATTGTATTGTAGCTATACATTAAAACATGTATATCCATGATGTGTAATCAAGAAGATTAAAATGAATTGTTACAACTTACAGTTGATTTTTATTTTTAAACCAATCTATTATAATTTATATTACCATACTCATAATGTAAAGTGTTAATCTTACCAGAGTAAAATATGACAATTTCCAGAAAAACAAGTATAGAATTATATTTAAAAATATTGAGAATCGGAATCGGAATCGAGACTTTTTAGTGGTATCGGAATTGGAATCGGAATCGTTAAACATTTTGGTATCGTCCCATCACTAATCCCTAGTAAGAACAAAATCATTAACTTATAATGGGTAAAGAGATATTTCATAATTCATCAATAAATCCACTCATATCAGACCAGAAATAGATCAAAGCATGTTATACCTCAATTTAGATTGTTTCATCTCAAAAACTACCCATTTTCAATGGATTGAAACTTTGGAATGATTTAAATGCTGATATAAAAAATATTTTGAATGAAAATCCATTTAAAACCAATTTGAAATCCTGATTAATAATGACATATGAATAAATATCTAGGATTAATGTACATTACTATTGTTTATTCATTTCTTGTGTATAATCTAAGATTAAAGAGATCTTACTTGTAATTGTTCAGTTCTTATCTCTCATGAATAATAATGATTTCTTGTATGGTATTGGTTTAATAGCTCCCTTCAATAATGACCTTGTATTTGTTATATTGATTGTATGTATTGGTTATAATAGCTCCCTTCAATAATGACCTTGCATTTGTTATATTGATAATAATAAGATTAATACATTAGGGTGTGTCAAATTTTTCAACTTTCAAATTCCAAATATGATGGGTGCTAAAAAGTTGCAGCATGACTTAGGAATTCTAAAGATATTTTTGTTAATTTAATATAATTTAGTTTTGCTTGGTAAGAAGCTACATAAAAATAGTGACTTTTTTGTGAAATTATATAATAATTATTATATTAATAATTATATATGCTGTATATATAATGCACTGCTGTTTTTGCTTATTTCACAGGTTGAAACATATTCATCAGTGTGCTGAAGATTACTTGTCCATCAGTGCTACCATCCTAACCAGTGGGAATTGACCTATAATGGCTTCTAAAAGGAGGACAAGACTGGGGACATTCACACATATGAGCAACCTGGTAGAGAGTTGTTGCCCTCTGAACTCCCAACTCTGCGAGACATTCTGAAATATGGGCTACTGCTAAGAGAACAAAGTGGTGAGGATGTGAGAAACTACCCAGCAGTCCCAGCAGCCAGTCTTGCAAAGGACATTTACCCTAAGTGCTTGAAAAGTGGGAATGAGCAAACAGTTTTTTGTAGCCCCCGTTGTAAATTCACGAGTCACAATCTTAAACAAGATCCAAGAGCTGGGAGCAGGCCAAAAACATATCTCTTGGGAGAGGAAAGCTACATGTCAAAGAGGCTTTCATTGCAAAACTTGACAAGCTTTTTGACATCCTCAGTTGCAAGTGTAAAATTGTTCTCTGCTCTGAATTTGGCTGCCTTGCAGATGCTGGTTGCAAAAACGAAACTCACATTAACTGTACATGCCCTAGGGAGATGAAGATCCCTGTGAAGGAACTTGCTTTCATTAAAGGTCAGAGAGATAAGTCTGGTTCTATTGGACCACATCAGATTGGCTTGCCAGATCAACCTGAGCACAACAGACAAGTCAAAAAGCAGAAGCGGCAAGAAGACGAAAGAAGAAGGCTTGCTGAATATAAGCAGACAAGCAAGCAGGATGTTTCAATGCCATCAAATGAAATAATTTTCTCTGATGATGAAAATGAAGAACAAATAGCTGATGCTCAAGATGGAAAGGATGGAAGTTATGAAGTGACATTAGAAATACCAAGCACGTCTTCAACTTCCAATAAAAAGCCAGAGTACAACACATTAGAAATACCTAATGTTGCTATGCATAGCATCAGATATGGTGTTGGCCTGCGTGCCACAGCTGCCATCACCACTGCTGCCTTTATGGATGCTGGTTTGATCACTGAAGAAGACAAGAGACTTGTAGTTGATCACAATAAAGTCAAGAGGGCCCAAGAAAAAGTTATGAGATCCCTGGATCAGGAATTTGATAATCTTTGTAAGGGTGAAATTGACTGCATCTTCTTTGACAGCCGTCAAGATACAACTAAAGTTATGCTGAAAGCAGACAATTCAGATCGTCAGTTCCCCAGCATCATCAAAGAAGAGCATTATTCTGTGTGCAGTGAGCCAGGTGGAAGATATCTCTACCACTTCACTCCTGAGAAAGGCTCAATGAGAAAAAAACCTGCTGAAGTTATTGCTGATAATCTTGTAGATTTCATGAAGAAGAAGGGCATTGATAAAAGCCTGCAGGCCATTGGAGGTGATTCTACAAATGTTAACACTGGCTGGGAGGGTGGTTCCATGCATTGGGTAGAGGTCAAGCTTTGCCATAAGCTGATCTGGTTGGTTTGTGCCCTCCACACTAACGAGTTACCCCTGCGACACTTGATCACAGACACTGGATGGGAAGACCTTGTCTAACAACAAGTGGACAGGTAACATTGGCAAGATGCTAGACACTGCAACCGAACTTGAAATTGATCCTTCATTCACCAAACTCTCAATTGGAGAGCCTCTTACTTCACTGAGTGACAATGTCGTAAAGGATCTCTCTACTGATCAAGCGTACGGGTATAGGATCACACAGGCCATAAGGACAGGAGAACTTCCCACAGATCTGGCCCTTCTTGAAATTGGTCCAGTGAGCCATTCAAGGTGGTTGACAACAGCAAACAGGCTTTGTCGCATATGGGTTTCAAAACATGGCCTTAAAGGCAAAACCCTCAACAACTTAAGACTGATAGTGGAATGCATTGTTGGTGTGTACTACCCCTGTTGGTTCAACATCAAAGTAAAACACTCTTGGGTGGAAGGCCCATGCCATCTTGTTTCAGCTGTGGCTAGTTAGGCTGCAAAAGAAGGCTGTAGTGGATGCTGTTTTGCCAACCATCAAGTGCTCAGCATGGTATGCATTCAGCGAAATGATAATCCAGACACTCTTGTGCTCAGATGACAGTGAGGAGAGGAGAGCTGGTGTCCAAAAGATTGTTGACATGAGGGGTGATGATGATGACACACTTGGAGATCTTTCTGTACATCCCAGGAAGACACCTTCCATCAACCCCAGTGCTTCTTCCGTGTTGGAGCTGACAGACTGGTCTGACGGGGTATTTGAACCTCCTTTGACATGTAAACTGACTACAGCGGAAGTAAAGAAGTTCTTTGACAAGCCTATGCAAGTTCCACAGTGGCCCTGTCATGCTCAGTCAATAGAGAGGTGTGTGAAACAAGTCACAGGGGCAGCAGGCAGGGTGTATACCAGTGATGGTGAACCTTTTTATCCAAGTGTGTCACTTGCATACATGCATTTTAAATTTAACTACAAAATCATAGATAGCTGACTTATTAATCGAAAGTACTAGGACGTAGATGATTTATTGCAGTTTTTCATCAGAATACCAAACATTTTCAACATCCATCGCATGTCACCTGAAACCCTGCGGCGTGTCACTGCTGACATGCGTGTCATAGGTTCGCCATCACTGGTGTATACACATGAGAAACGTGAGGGCTATATCAGAGGCCAAGAAGCAAGTCGGCGGCTGATGTCCAAGAATGAATCAAAGCAAGACTTGATGAAACTTGTTTAAATATTTTTTTTTACTGATGTCATTACTTTCTAATGTTGTTTTATGATTACAAGGATATGTTTTATGATTACTAGGATATGTTTTATGCAGAGAAACTAAAATTTTTATAGCATTACCTGACATTTTGAGAGCTAAAATTAATAAATATTTTCCGAGAGCAATTTATGTGCTTTTTAATCAAACGTAGATTTACCAAGCTAAGTGTTGAGCAATCACAAAAATAATAGCAGATTTGAATTCTTCACATCCAAAAACATATTTTTAAAACCCCTCAGTAAAGGAATTGGCAAAAATTAATTTTCACCTCCCAAATTGACACACCCTATTAATACATACCTTAATACTTATTCATGATTTATTTATTATTAATTAATACTGTTATATTTTTAATAAGAGCCCAGTAAAACCTAAAGCTTAAGGGCCAACTTAAATGAAATAAATGTCCAGCTTCACAATTGTTTGTGTCATTGTGAATTGTAAGTACAATGTATTTATTTTATTATTAATTAAAAAAGGTTATTCAATTCCCTCCTCTTTTCCATTCCAATGGCTCAGTTGCCATATCTTCTCCTGACAAAGCTGAACTCTCTGCTCAAACTTTCAAGTCCAGCCCAACCATGGATGATTCTAGTGCTGTTCCTCCATCTCTTCCTTCCTCTGACTTTGTCTGAAATTAGACTCTCTTCCAAAGATGTTCTTTCTGCCCTATCTGGGCTCAACTCTATGAAGGCATACAATCCTAATGATGTTCCTCCTGTTGTTCTCAAGAATTGTGCTTCTGTGCTGACACCTGCCTAGGCAAACTCTTTCATCTGACACTTTTCCTTCCTGCTGGAAATGTGCTTTCACATTCAACCTGTTCCAAAGAAGGGTAACTGCTCTCAACCCTCCAATTATCATCGCTTTGATTTCTTGCCTTTCTAAAGGTTTTGAATCTATCCTTTATAGGAAGATTCTTAAACACCTCTCTTCTCACAATCTTCTTTTAGATTGTCAGTATGGGTTCCACAAGAGACACTCACTGGTGAATCTTCCATATATCTGACTCTTGGTCATCCTCCTTTCAGGATTTCAGCGAAACTTTTGCTATTGCACTAGACATATCTAAAGTTTTTGATAGAGTATGGCACAAATCTTTAATTTCCAAACTGCCCTCATTGGGTTTCTATCCTTCTATCTGTGCCTTCATCTCTAATTTCCTTTCTGGCTGACCTATAGCTGCAGTTGTGGATGGCCACTCTTCTCCTAAAGCTATTAACAGTGGTGTCCCTCAAGGTTTTGTCCTGTCACCCACTTTTCCTTTTATTTATCAATGATCTATTAACTTGCACTTCCTGTCCTATCCAAGGACTTGGTACTTCAAGTCTCCCTCTATTAAGACCATAATGAAGAACTCTTTTAATGTATTAGCTACGATATATCTTCTTCACTGAATTTCAGTAGCTATGCCATTTCTATCTTTTTAGAGACATACAGAATTTTTAATTGCCTTTCTGCTATTAACATGGACAAAAAACTCTTTAGGGTTAACTTTACTGAGTGAAGCAACTCTAACTGCTTTTTCACATTTAGCTGATCTAAGTATTTAACCCTCCAACATAGGTTTATATAATTTTTTGAATTAGGGTTGTCTGGTTGAAATGTGACTTTAGTAGTTTGTAGGCTCTATTTCTCTCCATAACAGCATTGCTAATTTTGTTGTTAAACCATTTCAGTGTTTTGGTTGATAAGGAAACTATTTTAGTGGGTATAAAAGGGTTCTGTAATATTCTAAATTGATCCCAATATGAGTTTCAAGTAACACTGACATCCTCATTTATTAGAACTTCAATAGTGTCTAAACTACTTCAGAAGCTTTTAAAGTTTACTCTGGAGAAATCCAGTCTTTTCTTGAGTATTAATTGGAACCCTGAGGTCAAACTGACTCAAATTGTGATCACTGTTACTCAAAGTTTCACCAATAGTCAGGCCTAAGTAATCTTCATTCATGAATATGAAATCTAGTTTACTATTACCCCTTGTAGGACTATCAACCCACTGACTTAATTATCATCAGCAAATTCCAACAGTCTTGAGCACTCAGCATCAGCCATTTTGTTTTCCCAATTTATATTACCACAATTAAAATCACCAAAAATCACACTAATCTTATTATTCACTAATCTGCTTAATTTATTACAAAAGTTTATATCCTTATCAATGGAGTAGTGATTGGCCTACATACGGTACTACAAATAGATGCACTACTGACACAAAAGTCCAAAATTATGACATTAAAATACCTTTATCAGCTACATGCAAAAAATGGCACTCTTTAAAAATTCACATGCTTCACTCGTGTAAGGGAAAAAAGAAAAAAAGTCTCCTTCAACTGGAATGGTATCATGCTGTGCATAATCTTCAGTAAAATGCAAAAACTTGAATGTCAGATGGCACATTCAATACACTTTACTCAGTAAAATGAAACTTAAATAATTTGCCTGAACCTTCAGTTGGCTCATCGAATTAAAATAGATTTCCAAATTTCCAGTGAAAAGTAGCTGACTTGTCAGAAAATACTATGACCCAGCTGGCTGACATTTTACAGAATCTTTAGCAAGTTATAGCCAAGTTAGGGAGAAAAGTTCAGGATTTAATATATATCAAATTATTACAATTCATGTAGAGGATTTTTTATTTTGGACACTTGGAAAAAATTCAACTACCTTTAAAAAGGAAATTTATGGAAGAGATTTTGAAATGCATTTGTCTGTTGAAATAAAATTTGTCCAATGTAATTCAAAAAATTTATGCTTATTCCTGTTGCAAAAATATCATCATCTTTCCTGCACTTTACAACTTCCACTGAAACAAAATATCTCTAAGACATTTAAAGATTTTTCCAGAAAATGATCAAATAGGCCTGTGATAATTTTGTACAAAATATTTTATCACTTATAGTAATTTTTGCACACTGATTCTGAAAATAATATTCATTTTTCACCACCATCACACACAGATTTTCCACAAAATGTCATATTACATATGTAAGTAATTTTCACTAAAATTGACTCAATTAAATTTTGATTAAAAACTACTGCCTACAAATGCTTCCAGATCAGAAGTGACATCATAGCATCTTCTAGAACATTTGAGAAATGCACCACTAGTATACAAGTGATTGACAAGCCATGTGATGAGTCAGTCTGTCTAGTGCATGCGAGGCTATAGTTCTTTATTATTCAAAGATGCGCAGTGACAATATTTCTCTTTTGACATTTGTTTATTTGTCGCTATGGCAACCAGAGGGTGTGTAAATAGCCCAAACATTTTCTGTGAAAAAACAAAGGCCAGATATTACACACTTCATCAAGAAAGCATACTATGCGTAGTGCTAGGCCGGCTGAAACTCAAGATAGAATTAATCAGAGTCATTAACAGTTGGCTTTTGATATAAAAATAAGATTCCTGAAAAAAAAATTGGTGGCCACCACGTGTGTCCAGCCACCCCCCATTTTTGTAAAAACATCTAATGCCGCACTAGCAAAATCAGGAAAATAGCAATATCTCTTCTTCTGAACATGCTAGAGATGGTTTGCATACCAAAAGATGCAGAATTTGATTTAGAACAAATTATTAAGTGGTATTTTTTCATAAAACCTTTAGTTTTTGAGTTATTTTAGAAAAACTAATTTTTGGGGCCCATAGACCCCCTTTCAACGGACCTTAGTGACAAAAGAAATTCTAAAATAAGCATGATTTGGCTTTTTGATTACTAACATTGCCCTAAAAGGATGTTGACATGAACATAGTCATAGTGATCACATATGACTTTTCCTTATCATCTTGCATCCATTATGCTTGATTAAAAATAGAGGGTGGGGCTGCTTCATGAACTTTTTTTAAACGTAATAAATTTAAAACTTTTTTTTTTTTCAGGTGCCTTTGTTATAAGTTTCCAACTGCAATTTGTCATTGAATTCAACATTTGCAATATAAAGTATGACTTCTACAAGGAAAACAGTTGCTAAAGTACTTGGTGATGTACGTTTTATGCCAGAACAGTTTCCTTTAGGGAAATTGCCTACGTTGAAGCAAGTTATTGAAAGGTGTTTGTGTTTCGGAGACTATAAAACAGATGCTGTACTGAGAGCTACTTCTGAGGAATTGCATAAATTGTGGGTCACATATAATGTTTATCCAATATCAGTAAATGCCATACAGAGCCAACTGAAAACCCAAATAAAGGAATTCAACCGCCTTCTGAAGCATGACAAAAAGAAAAGGGGACCTAAATATCATCAAGATCTGGATGATTTTCTGAAAACTGTAAATGTTTTATTTGACATATATCAACATGATCACAAACTGTTGGCAGATACAGAGAAAAAGCACTTACTAAAAATGACTGAATCTGATTACCAGTTTTATGAGGTAGGTCTGTTGATTGAATTTCAAGTTGTAAATTATTAATTAATATTAATTAATTACACTGGCAACAAAAAAAAATTTGTTTCGTGTCCCAAGAATGAAAATACCTTATTCTTATAGTATTTTCTGTGCTGAATCCAAATAAGTTTGTAAAATTTCTCTATCAGGTCTGGTTTTTGTGTGACATGCAATTTAATTTTTAAAAATCCATATAACGGGTGGGGCACGGGAATCAAGTGTTTTTTGAATAGCTAGTAATCGGCCATTAGGAATGGGAGGGGCGTGCGGTAGGTAGCATTCCATTCCTGGGTTCATAGCATTTAACTTTAACTAACACTCACCTTTATCTTTCAGGTGCCATCATGGAGCAGTGGACGTTAGAACACCGCATGTTCGCGTATGATCATTTTGTTAGGAGTGGCGAGTCAGTGACAGCAGTTCAGCGTGCGTTTCACCGCAGATTCAACATTCATCGAAATGACTCTGTTCCCGCTCGTGACACAATCTTCGAACAGGAGGCTCAATAATGAAAACAAAACCGAAGGGGCCGCAACGCACTGTGCGTACTCCAGAGAATGTTGAAAGGGTCAGACAAGCGATGTTGCAAAGCCCAGGCCGCTCTGCTCGGAGACATTCAGCTGCACTCGGAATCAGCAATCGTACTGTTAGACGGATTTTGCATGAAGAATTACATTTTCACCCATACAAGTTAGCGATGGTGCAGGAATTGAATGTAAACGATTGCCCCCAATGACTGAATTTTGCACAGGAAATGCTTGCACTTTATGAGCAGAATGAAAACATGATGGTGGTAATGAGTGATGAAGCCCATTTCCACCTTAATGGGGCCGTCAACAATCAAAACTGTCGGTATTGGGCTGCTGAAAATCCGCGACAACTCCATGAAAAACCGCTGCATAGCCCTAAGGTTACAGTTTGGTGCGCGTGGGAAAGTTTGGCGTCATCGGTCCCTATTTCTTCGAACAAAATGGGGTTACCGTTACCATAACATCTGGGCGTTACATTGAGATGGTGAACACCTTTTTCATCCCTGAGTTACAAAGAAGGCGTATTGCTCATCGACATTTGTGGTTTCAGCAAGATGGGGCCACGCCACACACCGCCAGAGCGTCAATGGCTGTTCTTCGCCCCCCGTTTCCCAACCATCTCATTTCGAGATTTGGTGACATTGCATGGCCCCCTCGGTCCCCTGACTTGTCCACATGTGACTTCTTTCTATGGGGGTACCTCAAGTCACGTGTCTACGAGGACAAGCCCCGTACATTAGATGCATTGAAGGAAGCGATCCATCAACAAATCATCCAAATCAACAGAGACCTGCTGGGAAGAGTGGAGGCCAATTTTCGTAAACGCCTTCAACAATGCGTCGACGGCCAAGGACATCATATGCCAGATATAATTTTCGGTACATGATTATTATGACATGAAATGCTATGTTCTTACGAATGTTGTTCTACCAATATATTTTCTTTACAAAAATAAATATCATTTTCCTGATTATTCCAAAAACACTTGGTTCCCGTGCCCCACCCTATAGTTACATACTTATTAAAATATGATCAAAAAGACATACCTGTAGTTTAAAAAGTAGCTTGTTTTGATTTTCTGCTGTGCTTTGCCTCAGGCATGTCTCTCTGAAGAGTCCAGCAATAGTCAGCCAGCATACTGGGGCTCCATTTGCCTTGGTAACGGTTTTCCATGGCAGAAATATCCTGATGAAAATGCTCACCATGTTCATCGCTTACCGCACCCAGGTTTTCCGGAAAAAAGTCCAAGTGAGAGTCCAAGAAATTAACCTTTAATGACATATTGCACCCCATTGCTTGGTAAGACTTAAGAAGATCTCCTACTATTTCAGGATAGTTTTCGGCCTTGTGATTTCCCAAAAAATTTGTGCAGACACTTTTGAAACTCTGCCACGCAGCTTTCTCAACTTCATTCAACTCTCCTTCAAATCTCTCATCCCTTAACAATTCTCTGATCTGAGGGCCTACAAAAATGCCTTCTTTAATCTTGGCATCACTGATCCGGGGAAACTTATTTCTCAAGTATGTGAATCCTGTTTGCGCTTTATCCATCGCTTTAACAAAGTTTTTCATAAGTCCAAGCTTGATATGCAAAGGAGGAAGGTACACTTTCTCAGGGTCAACAAGTGAACTATTCACAACATTTTTCTTACCTGGAACAAGTGAGGTGCGTTTTGGCCAATCCTTCTTAACGTAGTGGTTTTGCTTGTCCCTACTGTCCCACTCACATAAAAAACAACAGTACTTGGTGTAACCTAGCTGCAACCCTAGCAAAAGTGCAATGACCTTCAGATCTCCACAGATATTCCACTTATATTTCTGATACTGAAACTTTTCTAAAAGCAACTTCATGTTGTCGTATGACTCTTTCATGTTTGCAGCATGTGCAATAGGTACAGAAGGAAATTTATTTCCATTGTGAAGAAGGACTGCTTTCAAGCTGACTTTTGAGGAGTCAATGAACAATCGCCACTCATCCACGTATGTTCATGACCAAGAGCCCCCATGACTGAATTAACATCTTTACAAAACACAAGTCCATCTTCATGGGAGAACCATTCTTTGAATTCATCATGGCGGCTGCAGAAAAAACAAACTTTAGTGTCACGTTGCAGTAGATTCCAACCCTTTAATCTTGAACCTAAAAGTTCAGCCTGCTTCTTAGATAATTTCAAATCACGAACTAGGTCATTTAGATCTCCTTGTGACAGTAAATGTGGTTCATTGGAGGAACAGGTAGCCTGGAATGTTGGATCAGAAATGTCTTCATCTTTTTCCTTGTGATATGCTACAGCTACGTTTGATTCCTCATCACTTAAACTTACATGTTCAGGAGGATTTGGTACTGGAAGTTGAGCACTGTGGGGAACTGGTCTCATTGCAGACGGTAGATTAGGGTATTTCATAAGGCTCTTTGTTTTTGAAGTGATCCCCTTTGTATTTACCAGGCAGAAATAGCAGTCTGTTGTGTGATCTTTGGGTTCCCTCCAAATCATTAGAATAGCAAATGGCATATGACGTGAACCGTTTAGCCATCCTGTAAGTAGTCTTACACATGTCACACAACAAATGTGAGGGGCCCAACTCTTGTCCTGATCGCCTACTTTACATCCGAAATAAAGTTCATAGCATTTTTTTACTAATGGTGTAAAGTTAGATCACCACATACATAACAAAAGGAATTAGGATGATTCAGACAGTTCTGCGGCATTACAAAACATCTATATGAATACAACACTGGTGTAAAATTAACAAGAAGCAACAGACACTAGCTGTTAACACTGTGACATTTACAAGCAGACTGACTTGGAGCTGCTCTACACACAGAAACTAGGCTCATGTCTGAACAGGTACAAACCAGGGATGGGGAGTCGGGAGTTGGAGTCGGGAGTCGGGAGTCGGTAAAAACGACCGACTCCCAACTCTGATTCAATTTCTATATGCCAACAATTTACCAGAATACTACTCTGCCCTAAATAAATATCTTCCTGAACTAATTCTAGATTCACATTTGATTTATTGTTCTGGTAAATCTTAGCAAATGAATTTCATATTTCTATTTTCTATTTCAGGATATTAGGTACCATATAAAAATTAGCAATATATTAATTATTAATTTAATTAGCCCCTATTAGTAATGAGTTGTGGGCCTAGTAGAAAATCAGCAGTCTTTCAATATTTTAAGCTAAATGAGGATGAAAGTATTTTTATTTGTCAAGTAGAAAAGGATGGTAAAGAGTGTAATGCAAAAATTAGTGCTTACACTGGGAAACATGCTAATGCTCCAACTCGAGCCTCAAACTTGAAACGCCATCTACGAAACAAACAACCCAATATTTATAAGGTTGTAGATCAGCATGATAAGGAAATCCAGAAACCTACTTCTAGTCAGGCCAGTACCTCTATTTCAAAAAGCAAACAAGTCTCTGTTACAAAATTTTTCCACAATGAGAGAATTACAATATCAATGACAAAGAAAAATTTTAAAAAATACCTTATAGATTTAGTTGTAAAGAATGGGGTTGCACTTACATTATTTTCCTCCCCAGCTTTCCGCGGATTAAATGGAGAAATGGCGGCAAAACTAGGAGTGTCATTAGAGAGACATGATATTTGAAACATGATTTTAAAGGAAGCAGAAAGCCAGAAAACTTTATTGAAAACAATGCTGCAAGGAAAATTCTTCTTTCTTAAGATGGATGCCTGCACGAGACAAAGAATTAATTATATGGCAATAAATGTTCAGTTCATTGATGATGAAGGAAAACTAGTTATACGTACTCTGGCAGTGAAGGACACTGAAGCTCAACATTCAAGCGAATACCTGACCAAGCTAATTGAAACCATCTTGACAGAATATGAAATCACTAGAGAGCAAATATTATCAATTGTTACTGATAATGCTTCAAATATGACAAGTACAGTACAGAAACTTAATGATGGTGAAGTAAAAGATCTTTTTGAAGACAGTAGTGAAGAAGATACGGATGAAACTGCTGACAAACTTGACAGTGTTGACACTGTAGACAATGATTTTGCTGGATTCTCAAATATCCCCCATACGCGATGTGCAGTCCACACATTGCAACTGGCAATTCGTGATGGGTTAAAAGAAAGGAATGCTGCTAATGTAGTAGGAGGTAGGTTACGCAACATAGTAGTGGCTGCAAGAATGCCTAAACTTGATGCAATATTAAAACGTCGATCCGGAAAAGGTGCAGTTATAGATCAAGCTACACGTTCGGGGAGTACCTATGAAATGATTAAGCGCCTTCTTGAATTGAAGCCATACCTTATCGATATGGCAAACCCAGATGTAACAATGACTGATATCCAGTGGCAGCAGGCAAGTCAACTTGAGGCATTACTTAAGTACCCATATGTGGTTACAAAGAAGTTTCAAGCAGCTGAATTGACACCTGGCACATTTTACAAGGAATGGAAAAATATTAATTATAAACTATCTCAAATTGGCGGCATTGTTGCAGATGGTATAAGAATGTCTATGCAGCGTAGAGAAGAAAATTTACTGAATGACGACGTACTATTGGCTGCAGTTTATGTAGATCCTATGCATAGGGTACTTTTAACTGAAGAACAGATTGCTAGAGGAAAGTCAGCTCTGTGTGATGTAGCTGTGCGAATGAAAATGTTAAATGAAACAGATGCCGCAAGTAATTCAGAATTTGAAAGCTGCTCTAGTCCTGCCATTATGCAAAGCTCCTGCTCAAACTCTGAAGAAGAAATGGATTTTGAAAAATATCTCGATAATGAAGAAAAATCAAAAAAAGTTAAGCGATGCCATTTGAGTCAAGATGATAAACCTATAAAAATAACCCCATTGACCAAATTCAGGGAAGACTTTAATGCAGCTTTAATAAAAATAGAGAAATTTGATCATTCATTAAAACTTGATGTGATGAATGCCATACCAAAGTATCCTGAATTAGTGCAAGATGTAGCCAGAACTGTTACTGCATTGCCACCAACACAAGTCAGCGTTGAAAGATTATTTTCAGCTCTTTGGTTAATTAAATCCCACCTACGGGCTAAGTTGAAGGAAGACATAATTGATGCTATACTTTTCTTAAGAACAAATTCTCCTTAGAGAGTTAAATTATTAAGTATGTTTTTTTAGCCTTTTTTTAATATTTAGCTTCAATATTAGCATATCATAATATATAATGGAAACAAAATATTCTTTACCAACTTTTTTTTATTTAGCTACGGTACCATATGCAACATTAAAATTTTAAAATTGTTAACCAAATGAGGTTATAAATATTTTATACGAGATCAATTTCTTTTTCTATTAATTTTTATTTTTGTGTAATACAACATTAAAATTGTATTAAATTACTAAACTGTATTATTATCATACCTACTTTATTACATTTATTTATACTTATATATTTGAAAGAGTTGGGAGTCGGAGTCGGTTTTTAAAAATACTGACTCAGGAGTCGGGAGTCGGTTGTTTTTGGCCGACTCCCCATCCCTGGTACAAACATGTTTCAACCTGCACAGTCTGCTGCTCCACCAAATTTATCCTGCCAGCATTATCAGAACTTTCTCCCCAAAGGAATAAATTGTACTAATTTTACAGAAAAATTAATACAACATATACTATATTAATATATTTTATTATAGTTATATTAATTAATATAATATATTATTATATTTATTATTTTTATAATGTTTTATATTATAATATTGTTACCTATATACTTAATTATATATAATATGTTATTATTTTTTTATCCAGTGATCATGCTAAATGAGGAAAAAATGAACATAGCGTCACAAGTAAACTAAGCCTGATAGAAAAAATGATTTCATATTTAGATTCAGCATGAAAAAGTACACTTAGAACACCCATCAAAACCCTTGTGACAAAATTGTTGTTGACCAGTGTTATCAATTATTAATAATTTGCTACAATTTTTAAAGTGCATTTAATAAGTTAGTAATATCAATAATACACTATTAATGATGTTAATGCTGTTAATGCTAAGTAATATTTAGTATTTTCTCATTTTTGTAAGAATTTCAATTTACATATAGAGACCCATAGATAAAAGATACATTATAGTGTAATGAAATATAATCACTTTGTAGGACCAGAAAACAACTAGGCATGGTTACTGTACCACAAGCTGTCTGCTATGTCCCAATGGGAAACTGTTCCACCTGTATTAAAAGAATTCAGTAATGATGAACTGCGTGATATCATTAATACCGCATTGAAACTGGATCACGAGTGCCACAGTCAGAATGTTGAAAGGCACATCAAGCTTGTCACTGAAGCATCCTTGGCTGTTGTAGGTCATGAGCGTAGAGATGGTCTTATTAGAAACAAAATTAGATCACGTAAATTAATGAAAGATTTTGTGTCTAAAAAATATTTTAAGTTCTAGATTATTATTTATCATGCTAAAATATGACAAAATGACAATTTGTTAATTGTATAATTTAATGTTTGGCATTTTGGAATGTCAAAAAGCATTTTTAATGAATTTAAAATGGCTGATTTTGATTGATTTTGATTGCTGATTGAAAACCACTAATACATGTCAATTTGCAGCTTGAGAATGTTTTATTGTGTTGACATTCAGTTGAAAGGGGGTCTATGGGCCCAAAAAATTAGTTTTTCTAAAATAACTCAAAAACTAAAGGTTTTATGAAAAAATACCACTCTTAATAATTTGTTCTAAATCAAATTCTGTATCTTTTGGTATGCAAACCATCTCTCTAGCATGTTCAGAAGAAGAGATATTGCCATTTTCCTGATTTTGCTAGTGCGGCATTAGACGTTTTTACAAAAACGGGGGTGGCCGTTCACACGTTGGTGGCCACCAATTATTTTTTTCAGGAATCTTATTTTTATATCAAAAGCCAACTGTTAGTCACTCTGATAAATTAAAATCAAACAAAAATTATAGTTTCAGCCCGGCCTAAATTTGCGTACTTCGGAATGAAACTTGGGGATCAAGACAAATCGTGGGCTCCACAAAAAGTTTGCAGTGTTTGTGTTGAACAACTTAGACTATGGAGTAAAGGTAAAAAGGATTCTTTACCTTTTGGGATTCCAATGGTCTGGCATGAGCCTAGAAATCACAGCAATGACTGCTATTTTTGTTCATGTAACGTGCAAGGCTACAACACTAAAAATAAGAAGGAAATTTCTAAGCCAAACTTTCAGACATGTTACTCATGGCCCTGGTATACCTGTACCTACTAAACCAAATACTCTTCATACAACTTCATTCAGTGTCTGATGATGATGACTGTTTTCAAACCAAAGCTTCTGGTGAACCCCAATTGTTTACACAAAGTGACCTTAATGATTTGGTAAGAGATTTGCATCTCCTGAAGGATTCTTCAGAGATTTTAGGATCCAGACTTCATGCAAAGAACTTGCCTTCTCCCAAGACATCATTTTACTGGTACAGAAATTGAGAAAAAAAATTCATCCAATATTTTTCTCAGGAAAATTCACTGGTATATTGCAACAATGTTTCAGAACTAATACTTAAGCTAGGAACTGCAGTCTATGACCCAAATGAGTGGAAACTTTTCATTCATTCCTCCAAAAGAAATCTAAAAGGCACCCTCCTTCACAATGGTAACTTGTATGCATCCATTGCTGTGGCTCATTCAGTTCACTTGAAGGAAACATACAAAAATCTTGAGCTTCTTCTAGCCAGGTGTGTACCCAGAAATTTGCCAAGTATAATTGAAATAGAGAGAAATAATTTTTATGTACATTCATGATGAGCTGATGAGCTTATCGTTCAGTTAGAGATGATTAACTAGCTACTGCTAAGACACATTATGAATAAAAATATAAAAATTATGATAAAAATCTGATTAGTAACATAATATTCAATGCAAACCACAATTAGGATGCTCAGATTTGTATTAACATAATAAAAAAGTGCTAATTTCGAATTAAGCATTTCCTTGGACTGTTCCTTTATAAAAGAAAATTATTCATTCTCAGGGCCAGATTAAGAGTTTTCGGATCCTAAGCCATTTTAGATTTTTAGTAGTAGGGGAGGCAGGTGCAGAAATTTTTTCACTTTTATTCTCATCCTGTTGTAACCTAGCAATTTTACTGGGATTAACAGTACTTTGATCATGATGCTCTGTAGAACCACTGTCAGTTTTATAAATTTTTCAAAAGAAAAAATGTCCAAGGTCCATTATCTTTAGTCCTGTGACACCTGCAAATAGTACTCTACAAAGTTACAAATAGAAATAGGAATTATTACTAACCATAACATTAAAGTCCATTATAATGAAATAAAAAATCTGAACAAAATCCACACAAAATTTTGTGTATGCAATACAATGTGAAAAATTGTAAATTAAATGAATATATACTTAAAATTATCAAAATTTAGAAAGTTCACAAACTAAATATTTAAATGAATGTAAACAAAAATCGATAAACTGCAGTTGCCAGGTGCCATGAAAAATGATGCAGTACTCATGAAACACAAAATTGCTAAAAAGCTAGCTAACATTTTTTGATTGGTGCATGAAATTAAATATGTAAAATATTTAATTGAATATTTAAATTAAATACATAAAAATAATCAAAATAATAATTAATAATAAAATAAAAATAATGAAATTAAATATGTAAAATATCTAACTGAATATGTAATACATAAAAATAATCAAAATAATAATTTATTAGTTCAAAGGGGGGGAGCAATTGCCCCTGTCACCCTCCCCTTCAGTACACCTCTGCTTCTAGCTAAGGTTAAATACAAAGAACACAGTTGGCTACTTTGTGGAGACTTAAGTGATTTGTATGTTGTTAGGTCAACAACCAGGTTATACGAAGTTCCCATGTTTTTTTTGTGAATGGGATAGCCAAGCAAGAACTCAGCCCTGGATAAAAAAAGAATGACCACGCAGAGTCAACCTGACACCTGGTTCCATTCTAAAAACATTCAATGTGAAAGTTTGGTTGACATGAAAAAAGTCCTTTTACCTCCACTTCACATAAAATTGGGCTTGGTGAAGCAATTTGTTAAGACCTTGGATGAAGATGGAGATTGTTTTAAGTATCTGTGTGGTAAATTCCCAACTCTTTCGGAAGCAAAATTGAAAGAAGGAATTTTCACTGGTCCCCAGATTAGAAAAATGACTCTGGATGAACATTTTGAAAGAACAATGCAGAATCTTGAAAAAGAAGTGTGGATTGTTTTTAAGGATGTTATCAGCAAATTTGTGGGGAACAACAAGGACCCAAATTACCAAAACTGTGAACAACATGCTAAATAAATTCAGAGAGTTGGGTTGTAATACAAGTTTAAAATTACATTTCTTACATTCACACTTGGATTACTTCCCTGAGAATCTCGGAGCACTCCATGAAGAACAAGGAGAACAGTTTCACCAAGACATCAAAGAAATGGAGAAGAGGGCTGTAGGTCAATTCATTCCTGGACAACTCATTCCCAGTCAATTTGTCCCAATGTAAATTTGTTCCTATCACCAAGTTCATAGCCTACTCTTTTCATGCGCGAGTTAAATTCCCCTAAAAGTCGAAGTTAATAATATTACTTTGGATGGCAACACTGACTTTCACTTCAGTGATAGCCACGTACACAGTTGGTGGTTCCACTAACAGCTGCATTAAAGAAAAATGCCTTGCCCATTTTCTTCTGCAAGGGGCAAGAAAAAGTTTATTGATGATTCAAATTATATCTATGGGATTCATCATCTCAATGCTGATGGATCCAAGATTTAATGGAGGTGTGAAAAACGTCCTCTGTGTTTGACCCAGGTACATACTATGGCAGATGATCCTGACCACAACATTGTGCACAGACATAAAGAGCACAACCACCCGGCAAATGCTGCAACTGCCAAAGTTTGTGCAATAATTTTGGACATTAAGGCTGCTTGTATTGAAAGTCAACAACCTTCCCGAGCAGTAATCACTGAACATACTTGTCAAATGAATGACCATCAGCTGGCTGTTTTTCCAAGAATTTCAAATGTTGCACACAATATTAGACACTGATGTCAGGAAAATGACAATGCACCACCTGTTCCAAAAGACCATAATGGATTTGACATTCCAGATATGTACAAGTTCTTAGAGAATGGCAGTGTTGGGCACTAAAGCGTTAATCCAATAACAGTTAATTAACAAAGTTAACTTTTTTTAACGGACTATTAACGGAAGTTAATTTCCATTTATCGTTATCGGACCAGTTAACTTCCGATAACTCAATATTTAGTCTGTTAAAGTCCATTAACACGTTAACTGCGAGGAGTCATTCACGGAAGATCACTTGTCGACACTTGGCTGGACACTGATGGGAAGGTAGACATGGCCGACTCTGACTTCATGGGGGCAGATCTTCATCAACCTCTTCCTGAAGTACAATATGCCAATTCCGTCCTCTGCCGCAATGGAACGGCTCTTCTCTCTTGGCAAGGACATCCTGAGGCCCAAGAGGTCAAGACTGGCAGTTGGGCCTAACTTTGAGAAGTTGGTCTTTCTGAAGGGCAACCAGCACATTGTGTCATAGTCTTTAATAAATGTGCCTAAAATTTAATTTTACCTTTCAGTTCCGCCATAATAATTCTCTGGTAAATTAAATTTAGTTAATGGTTACAAGGGTTTCAAACATGTAATCAGTACATTTTTTTTAAAAATAAAAAAAAAAGTTATTAAGCAAAAAAGTTGCAAAACTTGATAAAAATAGTTAAATACCTATTTATTGTTGGATTTTGCATAAATAAACATTTTCTATGGGTTTTAAAGCTTTTTTTAAATGTTAGTAAAGAAATAGTTATCATTAATGGATTATCGTTAACTTCCGTTAACTTTCTAGTAAAATTATCGGATTATCGTTATCGGAGTTAAAAATTGGGGTTAATGGATTATCATTATCGAAGTTAACTTTTTGGTTAATGGTGCCCACCACTGGAGAATGGTGACCTCTTCCTGTACTGGGATAGTGGTAAGAACGATGAAAGGGGATCTTGGTGTTTGCCACTGAAGGCGGCTTGAACAACCTGATACAGTTCCAAATTGGGCAGCTGATGGCACGTTTAGGGCTGTACAGAGGTATTCTACCAGGTATGCACCTTGCACATTCAAGATGGTCCCTTTAGTGCCCCAAGGCTATTTGCTCTCCTTCCTGACAAGATGGAAAATACATACAGAACCTTATTCTCAAAATTGAAGGAGCTTTGCCCTGACCTCAATCTGGCCTCAATTATGATAGATTTTGAGAAGGCCAGCATGAATGCATTTCAAGCTATATTCCCACGAGTTACAGTAACTGGTTGTTTGTTCCATTTGTCTAAAAGTATGTACAGACATGGCATTGCTCAAGGCTTGCAACAGAAGTATAACACAGATAACAATTTTTCTGCTTTAGCCTTTGTTCTAATCCCAGATGTTATTGACGCATTTGAAGAGTTAACTGCTGATGATGATTATGAAATTCAACAAAAAATTGTGTCCTACTTCAAAACCAACTACATTGGTGGAATTCATGGTTGTGGTAATAATCAGTGGGTCATTCTCTGTCAGATCAACCAGTGCCTAACACCCTCATCTCTCAGATTTTGCTGAAATTTGGTTTATAGGGAGTTTGTGGGCCCTGAATCCATTTCTGAAATTATAAGGTCAATCCGACCAACGTTTCAAGAGATATGACCTCGGGAAATTTGAGGTCACTTGCGAGGTCACTAACATTTGGCGACCCATAACTTGGGTAATAATGGTCACAATTATATAAAAGTATATATATTAGAATCAGAAAACGACAAGGAATCCAAATATGCAAGTTTTAGAACTCTAGGTTAAAAATAAAAAAGTTACACTGTAACCAAATTTGAGGTCACGATTTGACCTCTGGGGTATCAAATGAGAATTTTTTTTTTAAATGTAAAAATGAAGGCATAGGCATTGGCTATTAGAATCAGCAAAAAAAAGTTTGTTTATGTTAGTATTTTTCATGTCACTAACATATAAGTGAACATATTCATAAGTTGTGCAGCAATTCTACCTATTTTTTCACACTTAAGCTCATAATTTGACCTATAGAAATTAAATTACATTTTTTTATAGATATAAAAACAAAGGCAAAAAATGTAAATTGTATTTCACTGCTAATCTACACTGGCAATAATAGTTATAATAGTGAAAGGGGAAGACCTACTTAGAGGATTCATGTGCTAGCCTAATACAATTTTTGCATGCTCGATGCTCTCATCAATTTCTTTTTGTGGAAAAATGTATTGAATTCTGCTGCTGCCTCCTCTTAGGGTAGGACAACTCATTACAGTTAATATATGATGTCCTGGCACTGCACATGAATCCTTGTTTGATGGATAATAATATGCACTTGATCCTGATGACCCAGAGGGATGTAGAAAGTTCACAGTGAAATCATCAAACTCTTCACAATATTCCTCCACAATTCCATACCAAACTTGCATGTCATAAATGCAGCCAACATACTCTCCTGGTTTGACACATTTTAGGTTACCAAGCATTGCAGGTTCATTAGTAAAATGACTTTTCCTTATTCTTTTCTTTCCTCCAATGCCACTTGAAATGGGATACACCATCAGTTCTTCCTTGTTTAGGGGAACAAATCTATGATATTTCTGAGTTCCAGGAATAGCCCTACTATCCTTGAATCGATGTTCCAACCGTTCTTCTGCATCTTTCAAATCAGCTGTAGTTACAAAGAAAAATTTATCTTCTTGCTCAAGTTTTCTTCACAAAACTGAAACATGTGTTCTGGTGTAAGAATTTGCCTCTCTGTAGTTCTCTGCAAACTGGCACGAGCAGTAGCTCTTTTCACTGTTCCTCCAATCCCATCACATGCATTTTTGCCATGGGATGTAGCAAAGAAGTGCCATTCACAAGACAGACCAAAATCCTCTTCATGGTAACAGAGATTTGTGAAGTTGTCTGTTCTTATATTGGCCAGCACATCCATCTGAGAAATAGTGCACCTTCTTCAATTGTGGGCATCTGAATTTAACATATGTCATAAGCTTCAATATGAATGAGTAAACCATTATAGTGTTGTGTTTTAGTGATGCAGATAAGAAACAGACACTAAAATGGCTAAGTTCCTGGTCTGCAGATGATCTATAATAGATGACAAAAGGGTGAACTGTACACTGTGAATTGTCCCAGTGAAACCCTTGGGCAGCATCCTGGACAATGAAACAATAATTCTCAGAGAAATCACCTACTATAACTACCTCGCTCTGAGGTGGTAGTGTTTCTTTCAACTGCTTGAAGTACTGTGATTGTTGCTGAGCAACAAAGTGATGACGAACCATGCGGGATATTTCATGCTTAGGGATGATAAGTATTCATGAAGTGGCTCCACCTTATCAACCATTGTACAACGGTCAACAGTCACCCATTGCTTGCAAGATATTTCATTTGGAGCTGATTTCACACTGTCAAGTAACTCAAGAAAATCCAGGACACCCTCTTCTCTTGGGCAATCATTGCAAAGTTGCATCATGCAAGTCTCTCATTCTGTACTGTAGACACTGTAATCCATAAGATCCTTGTATGAAAGACCTCTTTCTCCCAATGCAGCCAGCTGCAATTTTGGATTTTGATGGTATGTGCAGACACAGACAGAATGAGTCCCACCACTACCGGCAAGCACACAATATGATGGCCGTAATTTTGCAAATGTGGAAATCCTATTTTGGGATTCTTTTCATCATTTTATATAGTTCAAACATCTCTTTAAATTCCCGAGGACCAATCGTTTTTGCACCTTCATTGCACCTTCAGCACTGATACTTTCACGCAATCCTTTTGGCCAGGACACATACGACTAACCTCTTCTGACTCATAGAATCTTCTAACTATATCTTTGTGTTCTTCAGATATCACTTTTCCTTTGCTCATTAGTGGAATCTTCGAAGGATTCCATGTTCTGATTTAAGTGAACGGCTTCTTTTCACCATGTATGTTGTAGTTTGAAAGAAACTAGCTGTTTTTCAATTGTGTATGTGAGTGTGTCAATATTTGTAGTTTGTGATGGTGACATTTGCTCTCCAGGAATGACTGTTTCAATTCATTCATTAATTTGTCTAGATGTTTTCAGATTTAGTTTCAGGTTTTGAAGTATCACTTACCTCCTCGTAATTTGAACACCATAACTGAGTTCTAGCCTCTCCTTCAGGTGTTTCTGAAGCAGATGATAGCTTACCACGAGCCTTGCGCTTTTCTGGCTTAATGACAGCCCTTCTGAAAAGAACAGAAAAAAAGGTTTCACACACCTGAATATTAGTAATTAAATATTAATTATAGTACCTTAAATGCTATATAATTGGCTATATAGTAGATCAAACAGACCTTGTAGTAAAGTATAAGTTATTATATTAATTTATTACTTTTTTTAACTGGTGTTTGGTCCAGAAATGCTAGAACTGGTTCAACTGAAGTTGAAGGATTTTCCTTTATCAAGCAATCACTGTCATTGTCCAGATCTTGAATTGAGAGATGTTACTCAAGCCACTGATAGTAGATGATTCATTTGAATCCTGCTCAGACTCGTTGTTTTCAGTGGTACTAAGTATAGTGGGGTTTTCATTATCAGTGTCCAGCAGTTCACACATAACAATGAGTCTTTTTTCACTCTTCCAGCACATTTTTCAACAAGTACATCAGTCACTTTTCTAAGATTGATTGTTATGCGTTTCTTGTATTTTTGAATAGGGTCCTGGCAGTATTTCAAGTGCCGAACCATTGTATTTTGATCTGTAAAGATATAGGATTTACAATTAGGTAATATATATTTTTTAGAAAATATATAGCTATACACACTTAATATTTTAGGCCTTGATAGTCTCTGAGGCTCATTAAAACACCATACCCACCAGCCACCCACAGTGCTGGCTGGAACTGTACTAACCTGTAGACAAGGAATTTTGCAACTATCTGTGTTGATTCTGCACTTAGACAAGTAGCAACATGTTTCAACAGGTTTGTTTAGGCTACATGTGAGCTTAGCCTTCCCTTTCACTATTATAACTATTATTGCCAGTGTAGATTAGCAGTGAAATATAATTTTTATTAAATTCTTGGAGCTTGAGGTCAAATTGATAGCTAAGATATAAATTCCTTGAAATGACAAGCAATTTATAAATATGGTGTTCACTTATAAGTTAGTTACATGAAAAGTACCAACATAAACAAACTTTTTATGATTGTTTCTATTAGTCAAGAACTCTGACTTTGTTTTTATATCTATAAAAAATGTAATTTTAATTTCTATAGGTCAAATTATGAGCTTGTGTGTGAAAAAATAGGTAGAATTGACGCACAACTTATGAATATGGTGTTCACTTATATGTTAGTTACATGAAAAATACTAACATAAACAAACTTTTTTTTGCTGATTCTAATAGCCAATGCCTATGCCTTCATTTTTTACATTTAAAAAAAAAATTCTCATTTGATACCCAGAGGTCAAATCGTGACCTCAAATTTTGGTTACAGTGTAACTTTTTATTTTTCAACCTAGAGTTCTAAAACTTGCATATTTGGATTCCTTGTCATTTTCTGATTCTAAATATATATACTTTTATATATTATGACAATTATTACCCAAGTTATGGCTCGCCAAATGTTAGTAACCTCGCGAGTGACCTCAAATTGCCCGAGGTCATATCTCTTGAACCGTTGGTCGGATTGACCTTATAATTTCAGAAATGGATTCAGGGCTCACAAACTCCCAATAAACCAAATTTCAGCAAAATATGAGAGATGAGGGTGTTAATTTCAATTTTTTTTGGTTGATCTGACAGAGAATGACCCCAGTGTCACATGCAACCTTCATTTCCAATGGAAATATGGAATGTATGTGAGCAAACTGAACTCAACACGCCACGTACAAATAACTCTCTTGAAGCATGGCATAATGCTTTTGCTACTAATGTGTGTACACATCCTACAATATGGAAGCTTATTTTAGCCTTGCAAAAGGAGGAAAGTCTCTCACGCATGAAAAGAGTAGGCTATGAATGTGGTGATACTGTCAGGGTGACTAAGAAATATGGTGATATAAACAAGCATCTAAAAAAAGTACTTGAGAGATACGATGCTAACCAGAAAATAACATTCTTAAAAGCTGTTGCCTACAACTTACATATATTTTAAATGCTTTAAATAAGGGTTTTAATAAAGTTTTAATAAAGCTTTAAATAATTTTTTCATTCTAAAACAATTCATCCTACAATATGGAATCTTATTTTAGTCTATCACGCACGAAAAGAGTAATGTTATAATGTTATAATGTTTCAGACCAACAAAGACCCTAGGATCCACTCATGGCTGGTCTACCTAACTGTGTTCGTGTATTGTGTATGTCCTCCGTGGTGGCGGAGGGGACCTACAATTTTACGTGGGTTCCGAACCACAAGAACATAAGAAATTTATGTAAAAACTGCCGGTAAATTGGCAACGACCAATTTTTACAAAACTAAATAATTATCAATTTAAAACTAATTAATTATCGATTTAAAACTAAAGATAGAATCTCTGATCCAGAGGATCAAGTCATAATAGACTACTATCCACAAATATGTTACACTCTATATCTATTTATAAAGGACATGCAAATATATCGGATCCAAAGAATCCAGTCAATTTCATTACGGTATCCATCAAGTCACGGTCCATATCGATAGCGGACCAAGTCAAAATTTACAATCATATACATTACAATATATACACTTACGAGAAAAAGAGTAGGTGTGGCTGTAAAGACTGTACAGTAATGTAGAAATGTGTGTGCACCCATTTTGGGTCTCCCATTTAAAGGTGTTTGTGGGGCAAGTGAAGATCATGAGTTTTTCAATACCTCACAGTACTATGGGGGGCACCGCTCGGCAGAGGAATCTCTTTAAATGGGGTGTGTAAGGATAGAGAGCATCCCCTAACCCAAGACGCTGCCTCCCTATATCCCACAACACTTGTGTTGAGCTGTGGGATCTATCCCCAGAAAGCCTTAATTTTACTACCTTAAACTATACCCTTTCTATCAACATATGTGTCTAATCGATTTTTAAACATGTTTATAGACGTGCTACTAATTACTTCTACGGCAAACTATTCCAGCTATTTACTATTCTATGCGTAAAAAAGTTTTTCGCAACTGCTGTCTCGAACCTTCTACTTGTCAACTTACACCCGTTATTTCTAGTCCTATTATATTGAGATATTTCGAAAAAGCTATCTCTATCTACGTTATCAAACCCATTCATAATTTTGAAAACCTGGATTAGATCACCCCTTAACCTCCTGTCTCGAGTGTAGTCAATTTTAACTCTTTAAGCCTATCCTCGTACGACTTTGACCTAAGAGACGGAATCATCTTAGTTGCTCGTCTTTGAACTCTTTCGATTTTGTCTATATCTTTGCGCATATGCGGATTCCAAAATTGGACCGCGTACTCCAAATGGGGTCTAACTGATGATTTATAAAGTGGAACTATAATATCGCGCGATTTGTACTCAAAATTTCGAGCTATAAAACCTAACACTTTGTTCGCCTTATTGACCGCTGCTGTACTTTGTTTCGCTACTTTTAAATCACCAGTGACTATAACTCCTAAATCTTTTTCCTGCTCTATGCTTGTTAAATCTTTCCCTGACATACTATACGCAAATTTACCATTACGCGAACCTATATGCAAAATTTTGCACTTATCAACGTTAAATCTCATTTGCCATGTGACTGACCAATCAATGATTTTATTCAGATCTTCCTGAATTTTACCTCTATCTTCGTCATTAATCGCCCTACCACTCAGCTTCGTGTCATCCACAAACTTTGAAACTGTACTGACTAGGCCGACATCTAAATCGTTAATATATATAAGAAAAAGCAAGGGGCCCAATACAGAACCCTGAGGAACGCCACTCGCTACATTAGCCCAGCACGACTCCGCTCCATCAATGACCACCCTCTGTTTCCTGCCTCGCAACCACTCTTCTAGCCAATTTATTACTACACCCCTGATTCCATGAGCCTTAGTTTTTTCAATCAGTCTTTTGTGCGGCACGATGTCAAACACTTTTTGAAAATCACGAACTTGGTGATACAGGAATATAGGAATGAATTTGCATTGGAACAAATTGACTAGGAATGAGTTGTCAAGGAACGAATTATCCGGGAACAAATTTACCGCGCATGAGAAGAGATATCAGGGAAGGTGGGACATCAGCATGATGGCTGATTACTGCTGGATATTGAAACAGGATACTCCAGAATTATTACATTAAAAGAAATGGAACAGCATGTACATTTGAGACTAAAAGGCATATATCTCACAAGAAAACTCAGGACAAATAAAGATGAATATGTAATTGACGTTAATAGTCTTCCTTCTTTTTAAAGTTGTTTGCATTTGTAATTAGTTTAACAAAGCAAAATAGGTAGCTACCTAACGTAAATTGAAATAAGTAATATTTATTTATGTTGTTTTATCCCTTCCAGTTTGCAGAAAATCCTTACATGATAGGAAAAAAATGGACACCTTATTCAAAATCAGCGTAATTGAATTATATATAATCAGTTATTAGTAAGAAAACAACTCTTACAAAGTCCTCATTTGCAGGTCTGTGTAATTGTTCTTTATGCTATTTACTGTGGAAAATCCACAAAGCAGATGCAGCTCAATCACAGAGCTAACAGCTATAACGTTATTTCATAACAATCCTTGCCTGTAAGCAAGTGTAGTAATGCTTAGTTAAGAATATTAATTTCTGTTTAATTAAATAAGATAATGTTTAATGTAAATCATTTACTAATAATTATGAAATTACGAAAAAGTATGTTTGTTAGATTTAAATTGTTTAAAATGGTTAGAGTTGGCAGTCCTGAATAGGGGCCGAAAAAGAGTGGGCTACCCATAATAGTCAGTCTTGAGGCAGGCGCGATACGCGTAAGATTTGGAGCCATGTGATCTTAAAGTCAAATTGTTTTGTGTTCCTCTCCGACGTAAATTATTATAATAGAAATTTCATACTCGCATACCCCTAACTTAACTAAACCATTTTCGGAATTAATAAAACATTCACAAGTGTTAAAAAAGAGTATTAATAAACCCCCCTTCCCCCTTTGTTTTGTAATGGTTTTCGGAGTCAGGTCTCAGCGTGGCTACCGGAATCTTTATACGATACGGCAAAAAGAGTGTAGAGAAACAAAGTGATAAATGAAAGAAAGAGCCGATAGAGAATAGATAGTAAAGTAGAAAGAAGCGTAAACAATGAAGAGAAAGTAAATTAATAAGGGCGTACACTACATCTGGTGGCGAGCGGTGGTCTTACATCATATTTTGTGAGGCTTACCCACGTGTCTATTATTTCGATTAAAATTCTTCAAACCCGGTATATTAGCCAATAGCGTTAATGAATATTTTATTTCAATTATTAAAATATCTAAATGCAAAGTTTATCCTGTTTGCAGGCAAATTTCGATTTTCATTCCTTAAAAATTCATTGCGAATGAAATTTCAAAATGGCGCGTCGCGTTCGACATCCTTATAGCGTCCTTTACAAACTTCGCGCCTAAAAATTTCATTTTTTTTCCTTTCTTTTCGTGGGAGTTCGTTGATTCTGAAATGTTCGTTTGTTCCATTTATATCGTACGGTTTCGTTGCTTTTCGTAGTCTAGTGACTCAAAAACTTATTTTAGTCGTTAGAGTCGGTAGAAAAACTTGTCCGACTCAATATTGCGAGTCATTATTACGTTAAATTTCGTTCATTCGGTCGGAGAGGACATAGTTTTGAAAATTATCGTGCTGCCTGAGGACTCAATTTTTCTTTTTTTTCATCTCTTCCACTGTATGCCTGTTTCAGCTTACCTTTTTACTTTTTGTTTAAAACTTTTGGAATTAGTAGTAATTGTAATAATATAATAATAACGATTAATATAGAAAAATTTGTACGTAAGTAAGTATGTTAGTTTAAATACAGTATGATACACATTTTATATGGTCCTTTCAAAATGTTTCAGCGAAAATTGTACGCATTTCTAGGTATAATACATATAAGTAAAACATTTCATGAACATGAAAAATTTTCTGGGTTTCATTAGCAGATTTTTGATTATATTTCGATTGCTTGTATATAATAATAGGATTATTTTGTTTATATAGATTTACGGGCTTTTTGCTTCGCGCTATATAGGTTAAGTTACAGTTAATTGACAGTCGAAAGGTAATCTTAAACATATTAAATTTGTCAGATTATAAGTCGCCGTATAGGATTGTGTTAAATTTCAAAATAAGCAGAATTCGTTTAACTGAAATAGAGAAATTGTGTTGTGAAATTTTCTATAAGTTTTTTTTGATTTTTTATATACTCATTAATTATATACTTACTTATTAACTTATACGTATTTATTAGTTATATATATAATTATATATATTTATATACTCATAAAATTTGGTAGGTACGCTGATTATCTATTTTTTTTCCTCTCTGTTCCTTTCGTTCATTTCACGACAATTCCGACATATTTGGTAAAATGGCTATTGTATTGTACTGAAGATTTCTTGTAGGCCTATCGTAAAATATTGTTCGGAGATTAACCGTTACTACGGTATATGTCTATTGAGTAGTAAATTCTTAGTTATTTAACAAAATTTTAATTGGTTTAACATAAATAAGCATAGGATTTTTCTTTAATAAGCACAAATGTTATGCATAAATTCTAAATTGTTCTTTCCGCGCATAACATTGAATTTATTAATTATAGTCTAAAAGTGCGCAGTAAATTTTATTTTTTTTGGGAACCTATGTGAGTTAAGGTATACATATTTTACTAAATCTCGATATTATAATTTTTTTTGAATTACAGAAATTTGTGTAGGAAATTCTTTTCATATATTTTCTTTACGTTTTATAAATTCATTCAATAATCAATTTTATTTGTATAGGTAGGCCGATTTTTATTTTTCTTTCCAGTTCAATGACAATGGTAAAATTTTTAGTTCAAATTTAGATTGTATTCTAAAAAGGATGTTTTAATTTGATATTTTAATTTGGGTATTAGAAATGAAAAATGTCCTTTTTTTTTTAGTTCGAGCGTTTGCATGGAAAATATTACGAAATTATGTTAGGATATAATGCAGTTTCATTCGGTTAGGGATATTTGTATAGAGGTTCGCTTACAAACAAAGCGACCGCTCTTAATTATGCAATGTTTTTGTTTTGTTTACAGTAGGTTGCGTGTATTTTTGAGTGCATATGATCTATTCTTATTTAGTATAACTATGCAAATTTGTAGTTTCACTTGGAAACGATAAATTACTGAGATTTTTGTGATTTGCAAACCATACTGGGGTTTCTGTTGAAGGAGAGAGTTGTATCTCAGATGTAATTTGCTAATTGCGAGTTCAATTCGTATGAAATTTGACGTTTCAAGTTGGAATTACTGTATTAACATGATTTTTGGTAGTAATATTTAATTTTTTTTACTTTTTAATAACTGTTTAGAAAATTATTATTGTTTAAACCTTCAGTCGGAGTTAACTAATGCATTTGAAACATTGACTCAAGTGTACACTCGGAAATGGAGCCTTCTAGATAGCCAGTAACGTTTTTGTGGCGTCTGTGTGCTCCTCCTCAAAGCAAGAGGGTTCATGATTGTCAGAGAATGGATGACATGAAGTTTCTGGGGTTCATTTTTGTCTTTTGTATTTAGAGGTATTGAGGTGATTTCTGACGATAGTTTGAACAATAATAATTCTTAAATTATACTAACAGTTACTATGTATGGGCGCTTTTATATTTATACTGTACAATTTTGTTTGCGTTTTATGACTTTTTTATCTTCTCTGCTGTAACTGCCATAAGTGACCTTATTGGTAGCTAGATTTGATTAAATTTTTGCGAAATTTTGAGATGTGTAATTTTTTTCTTTCCGTGAATTTGGCCAGAGCAAATGTGTTAGTATTTCGAAGTGAACTGTCGAGAAAATTCGATAAATTAAATATGAAATGATAAGCAGTGCAGAAACACGTTTCGAATAAACTTTTTTTTTCAAAATTTCAAAGGCTCGGTTTGGGGTCAACCAAGTTGAATCCGAGTTCCATCAAGTGAGTTTAGTCGACCGGATAGGTGATCGATCACCAATGAGAGAGAGAGAGAGAGAGAGAGAAACCCAGACTGCGCAGGGACTTGGCGCAGGATGGTTTCGGAAGAGAAGAGAGAGAGAGGAACCGAATGCGCAGAGAGTTGGCGCAGGACAGTTTCGGAAGAGAAGAGAAATTTACGTGTGCAGGGTCTTGGCACACGAAAGTTTCGATCGAAGATGGTCTACTGGTATTTTTCGGGCAGTAGCTGGTCACGCTGCTCGAATGCTTCGCTAAATATGTGTTGCAGCACGCGGTAGACAAGCCACGAGAGCTTGAACGGGTGCCTACGACTGTACTGTCCATACAGACATACAGTAGGTTCGTTGGGAAACGGCCTACGGCGGAGTCATCGTTTGATTGTTGCCAGTAGAAGAGTCTTTCAGCTGGACGTAGGAAGAGCAGCGTTCACCGACAAAAGTGGAGATGAGACAAGGCGAGTTTCTTCATCGACTTCTAGAATTGCAAATTCCGTCCAATTCCAGCGCGTGGTCCCGCTTTCAGATATCTCCCCCCCTGATCCTTTTAGAATTGGACGTCTCTTGTTTTTTTTTTCGCCATTGGAGAGAGAGCGGAACCATTATAGCGTGCTGCCCTGTTGCATGTTGATTGATGCAATCCCTTGCATTCTAGCGAAGTGAGCAGGAGAGCTGCGATTGAAAATTGAAGTCCGTTGTCAGCGTGCGGAGTGTCATCTAAACAACGTCCAGCAAATGTACTGATTATTATGTAATGAAATTATAAGTGAAAGGGTGCGATTATTGCCCATAATTGTTGTGTTTTTCATGAAGTAGTATGTGCGCTCTTGGTCAGTATTTTATGTAAACTTTTTCTTATATTTTTTCAATGTTGCCCTGATAGTAACTGTATAACTATACAAATAACTGTTTCTTGTCTATCTCAACTCTGAATTGTTATATAAAAAAAATAAAAAAAATAAAAAAATAAAAATTTGTTGAATAAATTTATTAACATTGTTCAACGATATTAATAAGTTTTACTAATGGAAAAACTTATTTTCAAGGGGGTGATGCGAGTGTAGTAATGCTTAGTTAAGAATATTAATTTCTGTTTAATTAAATAAGATAATGTTTAATGTAAATCATTTACTAATAATTATGAAATTACGAAAAAGTATGTTTGTTAGATTTAAATTGTTTAAAATGGTTAGAGTTGGCAGTCCTGAATAGGGGCCGAAAAAGAGTGGGCTACCCATAATAGTCAGTCTTGAGGCAGGCATGATACGCGTAAGATTTGGAGCCATGTGATCTTAAAGTCAAATTGTTTTGTGTTCCTCTCCGACGTAAATTATTATAATAGAAATTTCATACTCGCATACCCCTAACTTAACTAAACCATTTTCGGAATTAATAAAACGTTCACAAGTGTTAACAAAGAGTATTAATAAACCCCCCATCCCCCTTTGTTTTGTAACGGTTTTCAGAGTCAGGTCTCGGCGTGGCTACTGGAATCTTTATACGATACGGCAAAAAGAGTGTAGAGAAACAAAGTGATAAATGAAAGAAAGAGCCGATAGAGAATAGATAGTAAAGTAGAAAGAAGCGTAAACAATGAAGAGAAAGTAAATTAATAAGGGTGTTCACTACACAAGTCCAACTCTCCTCCCTTAATTTCATTAGCTACTTGTCTATTCTCACATCCTCTTCCACAAGTTTGCCTACCATGTACTATGTCCCTTGCCAGACCACTCGTGTTAAAGCTTGCTTTTGGATTTTTTTTTTTTTCACAGGGTGGTCCTGTTTAGAAAATTAATTTGCAGCTATCCAGTCTCATCCTTCAGTTCCCAGTCTGCATGAAGGTTCATTGTTAGAACTTGTTATTTAACATAGAATCAAAGCATAACCAGGTTACTTTCTCCAGTCCCCATTCTCCTGCTTACTTTTGGTGCCAGACCCAGGAACCCACTTTTGCTGAAAATCAATTAAAGATACTGGTAACAATTCAAGAACTTAAATAGCAGATGCTCCAGTTGAGGGTACTTCTTTAAGAACAACAGAAAGCCAACAGAGAATTAGATCAAGAATGAAGGAATTAAATTTAATGAAAAGAGGCTAATGAAAATGTGGAACTAAACTATATCTACACCAATCCAGAAACTTTACTCTCTCTAGTTTTTCCATAACACTATTAAAACAGAGAAAAAACATTCTTGCTAAAGAATTTGGGAAAGACTAAATAGCTGTATGCTTGCTAAGTGTCAAACCATTTAAAAAAATAAATAAATATATAATTTGCACAAAGATTTAAAAACAAAACTAGGAAAATTACCAGCAAAATGTAATTCTACTTTTTCATGGCCTATCTACAATTACCCAAATCAAATTTTTTCAAACCTGAGAACTTTTTTTTTAAATTTTTCCTAGAACTAAAAACTCGAGAGATTTTTTCAGGCCACCAAACCTCACACACATTCCATGTCAGTTCAACAGTGAAAAAAAAAAGTGACCATCACCAATTTTTTTTAAATTGGCACACTTATAGATCTCTGTGAAAAAAAACAGAATGACGCTTGTTTCAACACTAGGTCATATGGTTCTGGAGATATGGCACTTCGAATTTTGTAAAAAAAAAGGTCAATTTCCAAGGTCATACCCTATTTCAACATGAAATATCTCAGCTCCTATTGTACTTACAGACAGGGCTGTGGAGTCGAAAGTAAATTCATTGCTAGAGGAGTCGGAGTCGGTAAAAATGGACCGACTCCAACTCCTTTTTTTTTATGATGTACTTTATATTGGTTCAGGTTAAAGCTCCTAATAGGAGCTTTAACCTCCTATCTTGCATTATAGTTATTTTATGATGATTCCCCTACATCATGATCTTTCTAGGAGCTTTTCCTGCATATCACTAATTACTGTTGATTTCTTTTCAGAAATTTATATTTGAATACATTCTGTGTAAGATAATTCTAAATTTTTATTTTCAAAAGCCCTTATAAAATGGCTAAGAACACTCCGTGTTTTTGAATACTTTACCATAACCACTGATGAAAAACATTTTGTGTGTCAATGTGTGGTTGAAGATGAAGATGATAGTGGTGATAATGAAAAACTCTGTGAAAAAAAGATAAGTACTTTCAGTGGTTTCGATAGGAATGCTCCAACAAGAGCTTCAAATTTAAAAAGACATTTACAGCGTTTCCACCCAAAAATCTTAGATATTGTTAATGAAAAAGATAAGGCATGTACAGTAAAAGCAGCGGTATCAAGGCCAAGTACTTCAGCATCAGCAAAAAGAACATCTACTGAAGGACAAGCCTCACTCACAAGATTCTTCACTACAGATAAAATCACTATAACGATGACTGCAGAAAAATTTAAGAAGCATCTCATTGAATTAGTTGTAGAAAATGGTGTGGCTCTAACTTTATTTTCACAACTACCCTTTCTGGGGCTTAATGGAGAAATTGCTAAAAAGCTTGGAGTTTCTTTAGAGAGACAAAGCATCAGAAAACTCATAGTTGATGAGGCCATGAGTAAAAAAGAAGAGTTGCAAAAAACTCTTAAGGGGTGGTTCATGTTCCTAAAAATGGATGCAGCTACTCGACACAGAGTTAACTATTTTGCTATCAATGCAAGATTTGTCAACGATAACAGTGAAATTGTAACTAAGACACTGGCAGTGAAGGACACCAAAGCGCATCATGACAGTAGTTATCTCCAGCACTTGGTAGAAGACGTCTTGAAAGAATTTGAAATAAAGAAAGAGCAGATTCTCTGCATTGTTACTGACAATGCATCAAACATGATTAAGACAATCAAAAAGATGAATGAATCTGAAGAAAATGTCACTAAAAAAGAAGAAATGTCTGGATTATCTGCACCAGACTCCGAAATGGCAGGAACAGAACACCCAGATGAAGCTTTAGGGGTCATTCTCTGTCAGATCAACCAGTGCCTAACACCCTCATCTCTCAGATTTTGCTGAAATTTGGTTTATAGGGAGTTTGTGGGCCCTGAATCCATTTCTGAAATTATAAGGTCAATCCGACCAACGGTTCAAGAGATATGACCTCAGGAAATTTGAGGTCACTTGCGAGGTCACTAACATTTGGCGACCCATAACTTGGGTAATAATGGTCACAATTATATAAAAGTATATATATTTAGAATCAGAAAACGGCAAGGAATCCAAATATGCAAGTTTTAGAACTCTAGGTTGAAAAATAAAAAAGTTACACTGTAACCAAAATTTGAGGTCACGATTTGACCTCTGGGGTATCAAATGAGAATTTTTTTTTTAAATGTAAAAATGAAGGCATAGGCATTGGCTATTAGAATCAGCAAAAAAAGTTTGTTTATGTTAGTATTTTTCATGTCACTAACATATAAGTGAACACCATATTCATAAGTTGTGCGTCAATTCTACCTATTTTTTCACACTTAAGCTCATAATTTGACCTATAGAAATTAAAATTACATTTTTTTATAGATATAAAAACAAAGGCAAAAAATGTAAAATTGTATTTCACTGCTAATCTACACTGGCAATAATAGTTATAATAGTGAAAGGGGAAGACCTACTTAGAGGATTCATGTGCTAGCCTAATACAATTTTTGTATGCTCGATGCTCTCATCAATTTCTTTTTGTGGAAAAATGTATTGAATTCTGCTGCCTCCTCTTAGGGTAGGACAACTCATTACAGTTAATATATGATGTCCTGGCACTGCACATAAATCCTTGTTTGATGGATAATAATATGCACTTGATCCTGATGACCCAGAGGGATGTAGAAAGTTCACAGTGAAATCATCAAACTCTTCACAATATTCCTCCACAATTCCATACCAAACTTGCATGTCATAAATGCAGCCAACATACTCTCCTGGTTTGACACATTTTAGGTTACCAAGCATTACAGGTTCATTAGTAAAATGACTTTTCCTTATTCTTTTCTTTTCTCCAATGCCACTTGAAATGGGATACACCATCAGTTCTTCCTTGTTTAGGGGAACAAATCTATGATATTTCTGAGTTCCAGGAATAGCCCTACTATCCTTGAATCGATGTTCCAACCGTTCTTCTGCATCTTTCAAATCAGCTGTAGTTACAAAGAAAAAATTTATCTTCTTGCTCAAGTTTTCTTCACAAAACTGAAACATGTGTTCTGGTGTAAGAATTTGCCTCTCTATAGTTCTCTGCAAACTGGCACGAGCAGTAGCTCTTTTCACTGTTCCTCCAATCCCATCACATGCATTTTTGCCATGGGATGTAGCAAAGAAGTGCCATTCACAAGACAGACCAAAATCCTCTTCATGGTAACAGAGATTTGTGAAGTTGTATCTGTTCTTATATTGGCCAGCACATCCATCTGAGAAATAGTGCACCTTCTTCAATTGTGGGCATCTGAATTTAACATATGTCATAAGCTTCAATATGAATGAGTAAACCATTATAGTGTTGTGTTTTAGTGATGCAGATAAGAAACAGACACTAAAATGGCTAAGTTCCTGGTCTGCAGATGATCTATAATAGATGACAAAAGGGTGAACTGTACACTGTGAATTGTCCCAGTGAAACCCTTGGGCAGCATCCTGGACAATGAAACAATAATTCTCAGAGAAATCACCTACTATAACTACCTCGCTCTGAGGTGGTAGTGTTTCTTTCAACTGCTTGAAGTACTGTGATTGTTGCTGAGCAACAAAGTGATGACGAACCATGCGGGATATTTTCATGCTTAGGGATGATAAGTATTCATGAAGTGGCTCCACCTTATCAAGGAATTTTGCAACTATCTGTGTTGATTCTGCACTTAGACAAGTAGCAACATGTTTCAACAGGTTTGTTTAGGCTACATGTGAGCTTAGTCTTCCCCTTTCACTATTATAGCCAGTGTAGATTAGCAGTGAAATACAATTTTTATTAAATTCTTGGAGCGTGAGGTCAAATTGATAGCTAAGATATAAAAATTCCTTGAAATGACAAGCAATTTATAAATATGGTGTTCACTTATAAGTTAGTTACATGAAAAGTACCAACATAAACAAACTTTTTATGATTGTTTCTATTAGTCAAGAACTCTGACTTTGTTTTTTATATCTATAAAAAATGTAATTTTAATTTCTATAGGTCAAATTATGAGCTTAAGTGTGAAAAAATAGGTAGAATTGACGCACAACTTATGAATATGGTGTTCACTTATATGTTAGTTACATGAAAAATACTAACATAAACAAACTTTTTTTTGCTGATTCTAATAGCCAATGCCTATGCCTTCATTTTTTACATTTAAAAAAAAAATTCTCATTTGATACCCCAGAGGTCAAATCGTGACCTCAAATTTTGGTTACAGTGTAACTTTTTTATTTTTCAACCTAGAGTTCTAAAACTTGCATATTTGGATTCCTTGTCGTTTTCTGATTCTAAATATATATACTTTTATATAATTATGACAATTATTACCCAAGTTATGGCTCGCCAAATGTTAGTAACCTCGCGAGTGACCTCAAATTGCCAGAGGTCATATCTCTTGAACCGTTGGTCGGATTGACCTTATAATTTCAGAAATGGATTCAGGGCCCACAAACTCCCTATAAACCAAATTTCAGCAAAATCTGAGAGATGAGGGTGTTAATTTCAATTTTTTTTGGTTGATCTGACAGAGAATGACCCTTAGATGTTGTTGTTGAAGAGGCATCAAAACTTTGCCTAATCCAACACATGCGTTGCGCAGTCCACACCTTACAATTAGCTATAAGAGATGGCTTAAAGGAGCCCCATACAGCAACTCTGATAAGCAAGTTGAGACAAGTAGCCATAGCAGCAAGAACCCCTAAGATTGATGCAATACTGCAGAGGCGAGCAGGAAAAGGAGCTATTGTTGACCAAGCGACAAGCTGGGGAAGTACATACTTTATGGTTAAGAGGTTGCTCGAATTAAGATCTTTTCTAGAAGATATAGCTAATCCTAGTGTTTCACTGACTGAAAGCCTATGGAAGGATGTCTCACAATTAGAATCTCTCCTTGCTTACCCATATGCAGCCACAAAAAAGTTACAAACAGAAGATTTAACGGCAGGGACGTTCCTGTGGGAGTGAAAAAATTTAATATTTTGACTATCCCAAAGAGGAGGATGAATAGCAGATGGAATTGTGTCTTCAATGAAGAAAAGGGAAGCTCAGCTGCTAGATAATGAGATCTTGCTAGCCTCAGTCTTTGTAGATCCAAAGAACCGAATTTTGTTGAATGAAGAACAAATTTATAAATCAAGGAAAACCCTCTGTGACCTTACAATAAAGATGAAAGGGCTACTGACAGAAAACTCAGAATGACAAAGTCAAGATATTCAAAATATTGATATTGAAATTGAATCTCAGTCATCCTCTTCCAATGATGAATTAGATTTTGAAAAGTATTTAGATAAAATGGAACAAGCAAAGGCAAAGCGAGTGCGAATGGATAAAAAGGAACCTTTAGATGTAAAGTTAGAGAAATTCAAACAAGAATTCTATACAGCAATTAAACAGATAGAGAAATATGATCGTTCATGTAAAATACCATTGCAAGAACTTATCCCAATCTACCCTGAAGTGACAAGAGATGCAGCTATGACAGTAACAGCCATTCCTCCCACTCAGGTCAGTGTGGAAAGACTGTTTTCTGCTCTGAAATTAATCAAATCGGATCTCAGGGCTTCCATGAAAGATCTTGCTGAAGCAATATTATTCCTCAGAACCATTAAATAATTTAATTTTTTAGGCCTTCCATTGTTTATGCTAAAGGGTTTCGATTTTTGAGTATCATATATTAGGCTTTGTATACTTATTAAAACCTTAATAGCTTTTAATTTACAATTGCTCAATGCGTTTTGGTTGTAAACATGTACCAACATGTTTTGATTAGCTACGGTATATTTATTTGTGTAATGGAATTTTATTATTTTTTTGTCATGCAGCTATTTAAGTTTTGACTTTGATCTTAGCAAATAAATTACATACATACATATATATAATATATATATATATATATATATATATATATATATATATATGCTTATCAAGTTATATAATAGTAGATTTTTACTTTCGTTAATGTAGACTGTAAGTAATGTTTTTGGTTTAATAATTTTTTTTCCTTAAATAAAAATGCCATAATAGCATAGCTACAACCATTAAGACTTAAATTTAGAGAAATTGAGCTTAAAAAGTAGCCTGATGATTCACTTGGTAGTGATGAAATGCCATTCTGGGTTAATATAATCAAAGTATATTTTATATTATTATTTAGAGGCAGGAGTCGGAGTCGGCCCTTCTAAAATTCTAGGAGTCAGAGTCGGAGGCTTGGTCTACCAACTCCACAGCCCTGCTTACAGAGACCATTTAAACACTATTTTAAAGCTTTTAAGCAGATCTACAACTTTGTTTCTATTCATATTTAACCTCAGTGGTAAAAAAAAAAAAGTTGATCTTATTTTTGACCTTTGACCTTGTGTAGGTCATTTGATGTCACAACCAAGTTTTTTTATCCTTTCACCCAATTTTGGGTACACATGTCTACCTTAACCTAAAACAAGATTTTTAGTGTTGATTAAGTTAGTATAGACGCTACAGCCATTTCAGTGAACCATACCCACCTCCATTTTGACCAAGTACAGGCATCCCCCGTTATACGATCGTTCGGTTTACGATTTTTCGCGTTAACGATTTTAAAAAAGTACCCCCATCTTTCGATTTACGATTGCCTTATTTCGCATTAACGATCTCCAACTTGAAAGCATGTCTCAGAAAGGAACAAAACCGTGCCTACGTTGAGTCCAGCCCAAATGAGGAGGACGATGAGGACCCAGTCAGAATGCTTGATCTCAAAACCTTGAGAGAGATTCTGACTGGATTCGACACGTACATCGAGTTGGTGAAGGACAAGGACCCTAACTACGAACATAGTGGTGCTGCTGTCAATCATATTGAAAAGGGTCTGAGCGTTTATCGGGAGATCTACCTGCAGAAAAGGAGGAACGCCAAGCAAACTACGATCTCCTGATTTTTCAAGCCTGCAACAGCTGCCGAGGCAAGAGAGACAAGTGCGTCGTCAGCAAGTGCAGCAACAACTCCTGCACGTCGGCAGCAAGCTAGATCTCCAACTCCAACATCTTCGGGGATGGATTCTCCTGCAACTTCAGAAACTCCTCCATCTCCGAGGGACTCTCCCGAAGTCATCGATCTTCCTGCATCACCCATCGATCCTCCTCCATCGCTGACCGATGCGGGAGCTGGCCCTCCTCCCCCATCACCACCACCCGGTGGCGATGAGTAGGCATCGTTACCTCGGACTGATGCATCGTTGACGACTTGGACCAGATTTGAATACGATTAGGTGAGTGTTCATGTATAAATTGTCTTTTATTAATCACAATTTCTTACTTTCAGACACTTTTTGTACATAACAGTAAAATATAGCAAAATAATAGTGGAATCTGCAAATTTTGGGGGTCTTCCAGAATGTTTGGGAACGTATCCCTATTTTTCCCATAAGGCCTTCAGTTCGATATACGATCGTTCGATATACGATGGGGTTTTTAGGGACGCATCCCAATCGTATAACGGGGGACACCTGTACTTTTTTCCACGAAACTTTGATACTGTTTGAGCTAGTGTGTTGAGAAAAATACCATTAGATTTTTCTTACTGATATATATATCTACTAATTTTCAAAAATTGGTAATTATCAAACCTAACCTAACCCAGTTATTTGGTCGAATAAGTATCTGGCCTATTATAAAATTTTTTTTTGTATATTTCAGTTATATAATATAGGTAATTTAAATTACATAATTAATTAATTTATATGGACATTCAAAAGTGTGAAGAACTTCAAACCTGCTATCCTGTTTAAAGGTAAAGCTATGTACGTATATAAGTACCTTATACTAGGCTATAGGTACTACCCTATAGAATAAGTTCAGTTTTAAGAGTTAGATGAGTTTTAATAGAATTACTTAACTTTGTATTTTTATTCATTGTGTACAATAGTATGTACCCATGTAAAAATAAGCTTATTTAAACCTTGGAGCAAGGATTTTTTTGGCATCTGTATTTATTCCAATCTGTAAATCAAACTGCACATTTTTTCTTGTTGTAGACCTCTGAAACAAGATCAGTAGGTCCCAAATTTTATTTGTGCCATCTGAGCAAAAATAGCTTTTAACAGGGTTGGATACAATGAATAATTATAATTGTATTTTTAATTAATTGATCCTAATTTCCATTAATTGTAATTGATTCAAAATAAAATTAAAATAAAGGTAATTGTAATTTATTTTTGAGCTGTAACTGATGTAATTGATCAATTAATGTCAATTGTTAAAATTATACCCCTAGATCTGGCAGTCATACATCATCCAATGAAAATAAACCTTTGATAGTTTATTTAGTTATACTTAGATATAGATTTTTATAATTATATATTATTTTAGATATATAGGGTGTCCATAAATGATTACCCTGATTAAAGCATGCTATAACTTTTAAATAAACACTCATATTCAAACACAGTTTTAATCATAAGTAGATAAACATACAGTTTTGATACATAGTTAATGAACTTAATAAGCTTCCACATGTGCACCCCTAGTGGTACATAAAATGTCTAAATGGTATTCACACACGCCACACATTTTCCAACATTTGTGGGTTAACTGTTGCAATTGCATCCATAATGCGTTCTCACAATGTCCTGATATCTGGAACAACTGTTGCATAAACCAAATCTTTAACATGACCCCAGAGAAAGAAATCCAGCGGGGTAATGTCTGGTGATCTTGGGGGCCATGGGATTGGCCTGTCCCTGCCAATCCATCGATTTGGAAATGTTGCGTCGAAAGTTTCACGAACAACATGCGCCCAATGAGGGGGTGCCACATCTTGTTGGAAGATGACAGTTTGAATGTTTTCCACTGTCCCATCGGAAAATGATGGTCTATCACCGCTCTTTCCCTTTTCCATTTTCCAGTAATTTTTTCATCCACGACTTAATTAACTTCACATCAGGTGGATTCTTTCCATACTTTGTTCTGAACCTTTGCTGAACACTGACAGGAGATTTTGTTTCTGCAAGCCACACAACACATTGTGCCTTCTCTGTCACAGACGCCATCTTAACCGAACAGCTACTACAGCGCTCCTAGCGGCAAATGTGGTAGACGAAACACACCAGCACAGAAACTCTATGCGTGTACAAGATCACCTGTAAAAAAGAAAACGGATGTAAGATACATCATTAAAACATGAGAGCATACTGTTTTCAGGGTAAACATTTATGGACACCCTGTATATTTAGATATATAGAATAGATAGTTATATTTGTGTAATTGTAATTGATTCAGACAAAATTAATTGTAATTGCAATTGATCTTGAAATTGTGAAGTACAATACTAACTGTAATTAATATGAAGAAAAATAAAAAAAAATTGTAATTGTTTCCATTTTGTGTAATTAAACCCAACCCTGGCTTTTAAGCTACATATATTTTTTTTTCTTTTTAGATAAACATGGATTTCAGTAGTTTGAATATGGGCAGGTTCTGTTGTGACCCATTTAAAAAACAAAGGTTAAAGTTAAAAAAGGCATTCGTGCATTGACTAAAAATTTGATTGATCAAAATCCTGAAATTGAAACTAACAAATAATCATAAAGCATGTGCAGCTTGTCGAAATATACTAGCAAATCATCCATCCCCAATGCCTGAATGTGAACCACTTGAAAAATCACCATCCACCTCATCAAGTGCCCCATCTGAGCTAGAAACTGTTGGAGATGTAGTTGAAATGCAGTATGAGCTTAGTAAATTCAATGCTTCATTGGCCACACTTGATGAGACCCCAATAAAACCATGTAAACTCTCTGACAGCACTGGTTATGCAAAGAGAAAGTTGAGGAAAGTAGTAGTAGTTATGAAAAGAAAGCTTGAACTTGCAACTAAACAACCAATTTCATGCAGTGACTCAGATGATACAGAACTAGAGATTCTTCAACAACTAAAAGAGAAATTTAATCAAGTGACAAGTCGAAGTGAAAAACTGACAATTCTTACTATCCTACCAAAAAGATGGACACAAGTGAAGATCAGAGAAGAATTTAAGTGCTCAGATTACATGGCTAGGTAAGCAGAGAGTTTGGTGAGGGAAAAGGGAGTGCTTTCAAAGACTAAGCCACGTTTGGGGAAATGCCTGAATAGTGAAACTGCTGCCAAAGTAATTGACTTCTATCATTCGCCAGATTGAGTAGACAAATGCCAGGGTTGAAAGACTATGTTTCTGTAAAAGGAGCTGATGGTAGGCAGGAAAGAAAACAAAAATTGCTAATCTTATGCAACCTAAAAGAAGTATTTGAGCTTTTTAAAACAAACCATCCAACAATTAGAATAGGATTTTCAAAATTTGCAGAGCTTCTGCCAAAAGAAAGTGTGTTGCCAGGTGCCAGTGGAACACATTCTGTCTGCATTTGCACAAAGCACCAGAATGTCAAACCCAGAATGTTTCACCCAGCTAGACAAGAATCGCTTCTTATAACTCAATTGGTAAAAATAAAGGAATAGGTTAAATGCAAAAAAACTTCACTTTTTCTGTGAAGGTCAAAATATGAAAATAAAAACCCACTCTAATAGACAGAGTTTATTAGAGTGGGTTTTTATTTTCAAAGGAATAGGTTATTTTAATATACATATTAAAAGGCAAATTGTCTTAAAAATAGCAGACATTATATATCTCAGTAAGAAAAATCTAATGGTATTTTTCTCAACACTCTAGCTCAAGCAGTTCCAAAGATACGGTACTTGGTGGGAAAAGGTACTTGGTGGGAAAAGGTACTTGGTGGGAAAAGGTACTTGGTGGAAAACTTGTGGGAAAAGGTACTTGGTGGAAAAGGTACTTGGTGGGAAAAGGTACTTGGTGGGAAAAGGTACTTGGTGGGAAAGGTACTTGGTGGAAAGGTACTTGGTGGGAAAAGGTACTTGGTGGGAAAAGGTACTTGGTGGAAATGGAGGTGGGTATGGTCCACTGAAATGGCTGTAGCATCTATCAGGGATGGGGTCAAATACGTATTTGTATTTACAAATACACAAAAATGGATATTTGTATTTGAGAATTTAAAAAGCTGCGTATTTGAATTTGTATTTGAGCCTTTTATTTGCCGTATTTGCTTCAAATACAGTCAAATACAATAATGTAATATAACTGTGCATATAACTACAAATTGATATGAACAGTAAAATCAAACATTGAGAAATATGAATTTATTTTCTTTAATTATGCAAAAGTGCAGAAATATCAAGAAGTGTGAAATAATTTTCTCTAATAAAAATAATAAACAAGAGGAATTTGTTACTTTTCTTGCCTTGGTGTGAAAATGAAGTCTACTTTGATAAGAGCCAAAGTATTGCAATGTTAAGTTTTATACAATAAGTACTATACCAGTATTGTCTTACTTGAGGGGTAGCCGAAGTCAAGTAAATATTATCCATTTATATTTAGGATGAAATTGGTACAAATTTGCAAATACAGTAAAAATTGTATTTGCATTTTATTTGTATTTGAAGCTTCATATTTGTATTTATATTTGTATTTGGGGATTTATAAATTCGAATATTTGTATCTGTATTTGAATTTGGCTGTAAAAAAAATAGTATATTTGTATCTATATTTGTATTTGGGCAATTGTATTTGACCCCATCCCTGGCGTCTATACTAACTTAATCAACACAAATTCTTGTTCTAGGTTAAGTAGACATGTGTACCCAAAATTGGGTGAAAGGAGAAAAAAATTGGTTGTGACATCAAATGACCTACACAAGGTCAAAGGTCAAAAATAAGATCAACTTTTTTTTTACCACTGAGGTAAAATATGAATAGAAACATTGTAAATCTGCTTAAAAGATTTAAAATAGTGTTTAAATGGTCTCTGTAAGTGCAACAGGAGCTGAGATATTTTATGTTGAAATAGGGTATGACCTTGGAAATTGACCTTTTTTTACACAATTCAAAGGGCCATATCTCTGGAACCATATGACCTAGTGTTGAAACAAGTGCCATTCTGTTTTTTCTCACCAAGATCTATAAGTGTGCTAATTTTAAAAAAAAATCGGTGATGGTCACGTTTTTCTGACCCAAAATTCCGTTGAACTGACATGGAATGACCCAAATTAAATTTAAATAAGCCACAGGGGTAAATCCAGGTTAAATAGACAGATAAACAACACGGTCATGTCTTCAATTTCCATAAAACTTGGTCTGGGGCATTTTTTAGTGAAAAAAACAAATTTCCAAATTTTTTTGAAAATCTGTCAAATAGGTCAAAATTAAGGGTCAGGTCAAATCGTGACCTAAGAATTTTTTAAATCCCTATATCTCAGCTTCTAATTGTCGTAGCTTAATAAACTTTATATGGATGGAAGCAGACTGAGCTCTAGTTTCCAAAAATGGTACTTTCATTTGGATAATTTAATAAAAAAAAAATTTTTGAAAACAAAAAATTTCAGGATTTGACATTGAAGGGATAAATTTTTTTTTAAATTTTATTGAAGAAAAATGTTGCCTGAGCAAAGATCTACCATAATCAGCAATAAAAAGTTAGCTTATAGGCCATTATATAGCTTAAAACTTAATTTTATTAATGCTGGCTTTCTTCATTTTTTTAGTTTTCTATTTTCATATTTTAATAACTATATATTGAAAGATACAGGTGTACCTAAATATCTACCTAAAACTTTAAAAAATGCCAAAAAATAAGAAATTATATTATTGTGATCCTTTAAAAAATACACAAAATTTTTTTTTCAATAATATTAAAAAAGTTACGGAACTTATGGCTTCTGTAAGTTATGGAGTTCTTCAAAAGGATCAGCTATTGTGTAGCAATTGCTACACCTTAATAAGAAGTCAACCTGGAATACTGGAATCTGTACCAGTACCAGCAGAAGAGGCTGTACCGCTACAAGAACTGTCCCCTTTACCAGCAAATGAAGAATCCTTTGAGCGCAGTAGTAGCTCATCTACAAATATTTCTACGGCTCCACCTGTTCAGGAAATTTTTTTTGGAAGATCCACAACATAATAAGGATATACTTAGTGATAAAATATTACCATATTTAGATGAGAGCCCCATAAAAACAGGTAAATTTACCTGTTTTTGCCAACCCTGCTGCTTTTACAATTGGGTCATTCTCTGTCAGATCAACCCAAAAAAATTGAAATTAACACCCTCATCTCTCATATTTTGCTGAAATTTGGTTTATAGGGAGTTTGTGAGCCCTGAATCCATTTCTGAAATTATAAGGTCAATCCGACCAACGGTTCAAGAGATATGACCTCGGGCAATTTGAGGTCACTCGCGAGGTTACTAACATTTGGTGAGCCATAACTTGGGTAATAATTGTCATAATTATATAAAAGTATATATATTTAGAATCAGAAAATGACAAGGAATCCAAATATGCAAGTTTAGAACTCTAGGTTGAAAAATAAAAAAGTTACACTGTAACCAAAATTTGAGGACACGATTTGACCTCTGGGGTATCAAATGAGAATTTTTTTTTTAAATGTAAAAAATGAAGGCATAGGCATTGGCTATTAGAATCAGCAAAAAAAAGTTTGTTTATGTTAGTATTTTTCATGTAACTAACATATAAGTGAACACCATATTCATAAGTTCTGCGTCAATTCTACCTATTTTTTCACACTTAAGCTCATAATTTGACCTATGGGTCATTCTCTGTCAGATCAACCAGTGCCTAACACCCTCATCTCTCAGATTTTGCTGAAATTTGGTTTATAGGGAGTTTGTGGGCCCTGAATCCATTTCTGAAATTATAAGGTCAATCCGACCAACGGTTCAAGAGATATGACCTCGAGAAATTTGAGGTCACTTGCGAGGTCACTAACATTTGGCGACCCATAACTTGGGTAATAATGGTCACAATTATATAAAAGTATATATATTTAGAATCAGAAAACGACAAGGAATCCAAATATGCAAGTTTTAGAACTCTAGGTTGAAAAATAAAAAAGTTACCGGGTACACTGTAACCAAAATTTGAGGTCACGATTTGACCTCTGGGGTATCAAATGAGAATTTTTTTTTTAAATGTAAAAAATGAAGGCATAGGCATTGGCTATTAGAATCAGCAAAAAAAAGTTTGTTTATGTTAGTATTTTTCATGTCACTAACATATAAGTGAACACCATATTCATAAGTTGTGCGTCAATTCTACCTATTTTTTCACACTTAAGCTCATAATTTGACCTATAGAAATTAAAATTACATTTTTTTATAGATATAAAAACAAAGGCAAAAAATGTAAAATTGTATTTCACTGCTAATCTACACTGGCAATAATAGTTATAATAGTGCAAGGGGAAGACCTACTTAGAGGATTCATGTGCTAGCCTAATACAATTTTTGCATGCTCGATGCTCTCATCAATTTCTTTTTGTGGAAAAATTTATTGAATTCTGCTGCCTCCTCTTAGGGTAGAACAACTCATTACAGTTAATATATGATGTCCTGGCACTGCACATGAATCCTTGTTTGATGGATAATAATATGCACTTGATCCTGATGACCCAGAGGGATGTAGAAAGTTCACAGTGAAATCATCAAACTCTTCACAATATTCCTCCACAATTCCATACCAAACTTGCATGTCATAAATGCAGCCAACATACTCTCCTGGTTTGACACATTTTAGGTTACCAAGCATTGCAGGTTCATTAGTAAAATGACTTTTCCTTATTCTTTTCTTTTCTCCAATGCCACTTGAAATGGGATACACCATCAGTTCTTCCATGTTTAGGGGAACAAATCTATGATATTTCTGAGTTCCAGGAATAGCCCTACTATCCTTGAATCGATGTTCCAACCGTTCTTCTGCATCTTTCAAATCAGCTGTAGTTACAAAGAAAAAATTTATCTTCTTGCTCAAGTTTTCTTCACAAAACTGAAACATGTGTTCTGGTGTAAGAATTTGCCTCTCTGTAGTTCTCTGCAAACTGGCATGAGCAGTAGCTCTTTTCACTGTTCCTCCAATCCCATCACATGCATTTTTGCCATGGGATGTAGCAAAGAAGTGCCATTCACAAGACAGACCAAAATCCTCTTCATGGTAACAGAGATTTGTGAAGTTGTATCTCTTCTTATATTGGCCAGCACATCCATCTGAGAAATAGTGCACCTTCTTCAATTGTGGGCATCTAAATTTAACATATGTCATAAGCTTCAATATGAATGAGTAAACCATTATAGTGTTGTGTTTTAGTGATGCAGATAAGAAACAGACACTAAAATGGCTAAGTTCCTGGTCTGCAGATGATCTATAATAGATGACAAAAGGGTGAACTGTACACTGTGAATTGTCCCAGTGAAACCCTTGGGCAGCATCCTGGACAATGAAAAAATAATTCTCAGAGAAATCACCTACTATAACGACCTCACTCTGAGGTGGTAGTGTTTCTTTCAACTGCTTGAAGTACTGTGATTGTTGCTGAGCAACAAAGTGATGACGAACCATGCGGGATATTTTCATGCTTAGGGATGATAAGTATTCATGAAGTGGCTCCACCTTATCAACCATTGTACAACGGTCAACAGTCACCCATTGCTTGTAAGATATTTCATTTGGAGCTGATTTCACACTGTCAAGTAACTCAAGAAAATCCAGGACACCCTCTTCTCTTGGGCAATCATTGCAAAGTTGCATCATGCAAGTCTCTCTTTCTGTACTGCAGACACTGTAATCCATAAGATCCTTGTATGAAAGACCTCTTTCTCCCAATGCAGCCAGCTGCAATTTTAGATTTTGATGGTATGTGCAGACACAGACAGAATGAGTCCCACCACTACCGGCAAGCACACAATATGATGGCCGTAATTTTGCAAATGTGGAAAATCCTATTTTGGGATTCTTTTCATCATTTTTATATAGTTCAAACATCTCTCTTAAATTCCCGAGGACCAATCGTTTTTGCACCTTCAATCCTTCATTGCACCTTCAGCACTGATAACTTTCACGCAATCCTTTTGGCCAGGACACATACGACTAACCTCTTCTGACTCATAGAATCTTCTAACTATATCTTTGTGTTCTTCAGATATCACTTTTCCTTTGCTCATTAGTGGAATCTTTGGAAGGATTCCATGTTCTGATTTAAGTGAATGGCTTCTTTTCACCATGTATGTTGTAGTTTGAAAGAAACTAGCTGTTTTTTCAATTGTGTATGGTGAGAGTGTCAATATTTGTAGTTTGTGATGGTGACATTTGCTCTCCAGGAATGACTGTTTCAATTCATTCATTAATTTGTCTAGATGTTTTTCAGATTTAGTTTCAGGTTTTGAAGTATCACTTACCTCCTCGGTAATTTGAACACCATAACTGAGTTCTAGCCTCTCCTTCAGGTGTTTCTGAGCAGATGATAGCTTACCACGAGCCTTGCACTTTTTCTGGCTTAATGACAGCCCTTCTGAAAAGAACAGAAAAAAAGGTTTCACACACCTGAATATTAGTAATTAAATATTAATTATAGTACCTTAAATGCTATATAATTGGCTATATAGTAGATCAAACAGACCTTGTAGTAAAGTATAAGTTATTATATTAATTTATTACTTACTTTTTTTAACTGGTGTTTGGTCCAGAAATGCTAGAACTGGTTCAACTGAAGTTGAAGGATTTTCCTTTATCAAGCAATCGCTGTCATTGTCCAGATCTTGAATTGAAGAGATGTTACTCAAGCCACTGATAGTAGATGATTCATTTGAATCCTGCTCAGACTCGTTGTTTTCAGTGGTACTAAGTATAGTGGGGTTTTTCATTATCAGTGTCCAGCAGTTCACACACAACAATGAGTCTTTTTTCACTCTTCCAGCACATTTTTCAACAAGTACATCAGTCACTTTTCTAAGATTGATTGTTATGCGTTTCTTGTTTTTGAATAGGGTCCTGGCAGTATTTCAGGTGCCGAACCATTGTATTTTGATCTGTAAAGATATAGGATTTACAATTAGGTAATATATATTTTTTAGAAAATATATAACTATACACACTTAATATTTTAGGCCTTGATAGTCTCTGAGGCTCATTAAAACACCATACCCACCAGCCACCCACAGTGCTGGCTGGAACTGTACTAACCCGTAGACAAGGAATTTTGCAACTATCTGTGTTGATTCTGCACTTAGACAAGTAGCAACATGTTTCAACAGGTTTGTTTAGGCTACATGTGAGCTTAGTCTTCCCCTTTCACTATTATAACTATTATTGCCAGTGTAGATTAGCAGTGAAATACAATTTTTATTAAATTCTTGGAGCTTGAGGTCAAATTGATAGCTAAGATATAAAAATTCCTTGAAATGACAAGCAATTTATAAATATGGTGTTCACTTATAAGTTAGTTACATGAAAAGTACCAACATAAACAAACTTTTTATGATTGTTTCTATTAGTCAAGAACTCTGACTTTGTTTTTTATATCTATAAAAAATGTAATTTTAATTTCTATAGGTCAAATTATGAGCTTAAGTGTGAAAAAATAGGTAGAATTGACGCACAACTTATGAATATGGTGTTCACTTATATGTTAGTTACATGAAAAATACTAACAAACAAACTTTTTTTACTGATTCTAATAGCCAATGCCTATGCCTTCATTTTTTACATTTAAAAAAAAAATTCTCATTTGATACCCCAGAGGTCAAATCGTGACCTCAAATTTTGGTTACAGTATAACTTTTTTATTTTTCAACTTAGAGTTCTAAAACTTGCATATTTAGATTCCTTGTCGTTTTGATTCTAAATATATATACTTTTATATAATTGTGACCATTATTACCCAAGTTATGGGTCGCCAAATGTTAGTGACCTCGCAAGTGACCTCAAATTTCCCGAGGTCATATCTCTTGAACCGTTGGTTGGATTGACCTTATAATTTCAGAAATGGATTCAGGGCCCACAAACTCCCTATAAACCAAATTTCAGCAAAATCTGAGAGATGAGGGTGTTAGGCACTGGTTGATCCTCCTCTTCAAATGCATGCTGTTGTTCTAAATCAATAAGGTCATTATTACTGAGTTCTTCTGTATGAGATTCAAGCAATTTACGAACATTTGCAGTGTCTACACTGATTTCCCACACTTGTGCGAGAGTCGTTTGAAAATTTGTTTACATACAGTACTGTACTCTAAGCATAAAACCACACTAACTTGAATGTGGACCCGTATTATCTGAAATGTGGTGTCAAATTATAAAGCGCACTAACTCGAAAATCGCATTAATCGAAACTGCACTAAGCAAGGGATTGCTGTACTGTTGAGACAAGAGTACCATCATTACATACATACATACATATGCAGTACAAAATATTGAACTTTCAGCTTCAAAATTGTTTTACATTGTTCACCAAACAAAAATATAATTTTAATAATAACTACCTGATTGTTTTGTAGACAGCCTAGTATGGTACTACAAAGAAAAAATGTAGTAAAGGCAAGAATGCCACTGAATGTAAACCCACATATTAAAAAATTTCATATTTAATACAATGTAAGGTAGCTAGCTATCTGTTCTTTTGTACAGTAGGAAACTTAGAGCTACTTCCTTTTTTATAAAATATATTAAAGAAAGTTTATTTTCCATTGAAATTTGAACTAAGTCAACTGCTATTTTTTTCCTTTACTAAAAGAAAAATTGCAATCCTTAATGGTCATCCCACCCAGAGAAAAAAGGCCACTCAAATTTATTAAAGATTAGCTTCTAATATATAACCGTATATATATACATATAATATATATATATATATAATATATATATATATAATATATATATATGAAAATTATTTAACAAAAGTAACATGTGAAAAATATTTATGATGAATAAAACCATGAAGGAAAGGAAACAGAATGGTGCTCAAGCACTTTCATCTAATGACATCCTCAGGAACACTGAAGTACAAAGAGAGTTACAGCCTATATATAGGTTACAGAAAAAAAATATATATATATATATATATATATATATATACAATAAATGGAGAAATAAAATTAAAAATTAAAGGATTGATTGTGGGAGGGGCATACAAATTTGTAATGAAAAACTATCAATTTTTAGCACAAGATCAAATGAATTGTTTCCAACCAATGTTATAAAAAAAAAAAAAATACAAAAATACAAACTTATACTGGAAATCTGCCCGGGTTTTAGCACTCTGCCCTTCCTGTATATAAAAATAAATTGAAAAATAAAAGTTATTAGAGTGGCATACAAGTTTACCAAAGATTTAGCGTTCTACCCTTCTTATCTAAATCTGTTCTGAAGGAATTCAAAACAACAGGATCGAGTCAAAAAAGACCTTTGCTTATGTTGAAGTTATTTGTAAGTTGGATAATGGCAGACTCAAGAATATTTCTATTAACAATGTTGCTAGAGTGAAATAAAACTGAAGCATTATTCCAATCAATACAGTGAGATAACTCTGACAAATGGACAAAAAGGGCACTGGACAACTGTCCTGTTCTAACGGAATATTGATGCTGTTTTATACGTGTGTGCAAATCCTTTCCCGTCTGACGTATGTAAAAGGAATCACATTGTTTACAACCAATTTTATTTTTCACAATATTGTTACGGTATATGAAAATTAATATCCAAAAGTTTAAGTACATTAGCAATGCCTAAAAAGCCCGGGAAAAATGGAAGTACTAAAATATTTTTTGACAAAGTACGAGCGTTATTATTGACATGATAGAAAGTTCGTTTTGCCTTGTTGAGACAAGATTCCATAAATGCAGATGGATAACACAGATCACTTCCAATAACATTGATTTTTTTCTAATTCAGCATCGATGTATTCCGGACTGGCAATCCTAAGGGCACGGAAAACATTGAAGAAAAAAAATGGCCTTCTTAGTGGGGGGGGGGGGGGGGGGGTGTCATGTCCCAAGTAAAAGTGTACGTAGGACAAATTGTTTTTTTTTTTCCAATAGATACTAAACTTAAAACCTGGGCTTTCCCTATGTACACGCACATCCAAAAACGGAATTGAATTGTCTTGTTCCACTTCTAAAGTAAACTTAATGGAGGGGACTTGATCATTTAACTGAAGGAGGAAGTTATCCAGGTCACAATTCATGGGCCAGATACACAAAATATCATCGACGTACCGCAACCAAGGGATGCCAACCCCCAGGATCCTCGGAATGTAAGTAATTTTGAAAAACTCCATATAAATATTGGAGAGGAGGGGCAACAAGGGGTTGCCCATAGCCATCCCAAAAACTTGTTGATAATACTCATTATTGAAAGTGAATTTACAGTCTTTGATGCAAAGCTTAATAAGTTCCAAAACAATGTGTGAAGGTAGTGGCAGGTCATACTTATGTAATTCTTGGGAGAGAAAGTCAAGCATAGTATCATCAATCTGCACTTTTGTAAACAATGAACACACGTCAAAACTGATCAATCTATCATTAGTATTTTTTTTTAATAACATTGGTTGGAAACAATTCATTTGATCTTGTGCTAAAAATCGATAGTTTTTCCTTACAAATTTGTATGCCCCTCCCACAATCAATCCTTTAATTTTAATTTTATTTCTCCATTTATTGTGTATATATATATGTATATACTATATATATATTTTTTTTTTTTTCTGTAACCTATATATAGGCTGTAACTCTTATGTACTTCACTGTTCCTGAGGATGTCATTAGACGAAAGCGCTTGAGCACCATTCTGTGTTTCCTTTCCTTCGTGGTTTTATTCATCATATATATATATATATATATATATATATATATATATAGATATATATATATTCCCGCAAGGGGGTTCTAAGCTCGTGCTCTTGAGTGCTCTTTGTGCTCGTTTGTACTGCTTGTTCCTGGAGGTTTCACGTGCGCCCTCCCGGCCCTAGCACCCAAGGATGATGGGGCTCGACCTTGCAGTCCTTGTCATCCTTGGCCTTTTTCCACTTCGACTGTCCCCTCCACCCTTTCTTTTTCCTCTGTCTTTCCTCTCACTTTTTCTTTGTTTTCCGCTGAGATATGCCCTTTTAAATAGAGGCGAATCGGTTCTTCCCGAACTTAAAAAAAAAAATAAAATAAAAATATATATATATATTATATATTATATATATATATATAGTACCAGTATACTAATTATTTGAATATGACTATCCAAATTATGGTCAGTTTATTTTTTTTTTACATATACTATACTGACGCTCCCGGGTTACGTAAGCCTCAACTTGCACAAATTTGACTATGTAAATGCTCTCATAAGTCCCATCTGCATCATCTCCAAACGTTTTTTGTAAAATTGGCCTTAATTGTGTTGCAATAATGACTGGAAAGCACCCAAGTGATTGCAAAAGTGCAGGACAGTACCAGTACAGTATTTTGAACTACTTAATTATCTTTCTTTCCTATGCTTTTATTGCTACTATACTGTATTTACTTTTTAATTTATAAAAAAAAGTATTTTATCTTGTGCTCAATGATTACCTATGGAAGGGTCAATTCTGACTTATGGAAAAATCAACTTGCGTAAAGCCTTCAACAATGGAACCCTTACCTAAGTCTAGGACTATCTGTATATATTTACGCAATTAGGTATGATTTTTACCTAAATATTATATATATATATATATAGCACACTCAGCAGCTGGACTGGACAAATGGAATGCCACACTGATCGAAAACTGCAAGAATGCGATTGCTGAGCCCCTATATTAGATATGGAGACAATCACTAGACACAGCCCTGAGAAATACAGTACCGGGCATCCTGAAGAGCGTGAACACAGTCCCAATATATAGAGGAGGAGATCAATTGATCCAAAGCCAAAAACTATAGGCCAGTGGCCACTTACATCTCATCTCACTAAAATATTTGAAAGAATAGTTAGACAGAAAATCTATGACTTTTTGAAAACTTAGAAAAAATTAAATGATAACCAACATGGGTTTCAGGTCAGAAAGATCATGCCAATCACAACTAATGGAACACTCCAACATTATTGATGCACCAGAAAGCAGGGATGGGGAGTCGGCCAAAAACAACCGACTCCCGACTCTGTATTTTTAAAAACTGACTCCGACTCCCGACTCTTTCCTTATCATGCTGATATACAACCTTATAAATATTGGGATGTTTGTTTCGTAGATGGCATTTCAAGTTTGAGGCTCTAGTTGGAGCATTAGCATGTTTCCCAGTGTAAGCACTAATTTTTGCATTACGCTCTTTACCATCCTTTTCTACTTGACAAATAAAAATACTTTCATCCTCATTTAGCTTAAAATATTGAAAGATCCTCATTTAGCTTAAAATATTGAAAGACTGCTGATTTTCTACTGAGCCCACGACTCATTACTAATAGCTAATTAAATTAATAATTAATATATTGCTAATTTTTATATGGTACCTAGTATCCTAAAATAGAAATATGAAATTCATTTGCTAAGATTTACCAGAACAATAAATCAAATGTGGAAATGTGAATCTAGAATTAGTTCAGGAAGATATTTATTTAGGGCAGAGTAGTATTCTGGTAAATTGTTGGCATATAGAAATTGAATCAAGGAGTCGGGAGTCAGTCATTTTTACCGACTCCCGACTCTTCAAAAAAGCCCCGACTCCCGACTCCGACTCCCCACCTCTGCCAGAAAGTAATAAAAACTATGATGTAATATACACATACTTTGCCAAAGTATTTGACAATTGTGACCATGGAATTATAATACATGAACTGAAATATATGGGAATAACAGGAAAAGTAAGGAAATGAATACATAATTTCCTTAGTGAGCTGTGAGCAGTGGCAAGTTGTTACAGTACAAGGAATATCTTCATCAGAATCAGAGGTCCTCAGATCAGTACCATACCACGAGGAACAGTATTAGCTCCACTACGCTTCATAATCCTAACTGACATAGATGAGGACATTACCAGAGACAGCACAGTAACATTCTTTGCCTATGACACAAAGATCAGTAGAAAAATAAGAAACCCAGAAGATATAGGATCTCTACAAACTGACATGAACAGAATCTATAAGTGGATGGAAGACAACAATATGAAGTTTAGCACCAAGAAATTTCAGCTGTTATGGTACAGTACGGAAAAAGAGGACCTAAAATCCATGGAATATTATACCCCAAATGGACAGGAAATTCAGAGAAATTCTAGGGTAAAAGATTTAGGGGTTGTAATGACTGATGATGCTAAATTTGAAACAAAATAAGATAGCAGTAAACAGGGTATGGTAATTATGTCACAAATGACATGGCCTGAAGTTGAAATAAAAAATATATTTTTCTAGTGTATTTTGGTGTGCTCTGTTCAAATATAACCATTTCTTGTGCAAATGAACAGAAATATATGTTTTGGCCATGTAATGACAACTGTATTTCTGTTCATTTGCACAAGAAATGAAGGTCATATTCAAACAAAGCACACCAAAACACACTTGAAAAATGTATATTTGACTACATTTTATACAATAAAGCATAACCTAACATGTTCATGTTATGAGATCTCATAAATGATGCATTACCACAGAAACATGCAAAACACCAAAATTAACTAGAAAAGCATCAAGGGCATACAGTTGACCTAACCGGGCATTCAATTAATCATTTAATTAATCATCTAGGGCACATGACAAATCAAGTTCTCAAAGTCAAAATCATACGAATGGCATGTCATAATTCTATCACAAACCACCACCAAACTAAATTCAATTAGAAAAAAAAAATAGCCAGAACAGAAACCAACAAACTAATTAAGTCACAGAGTAACATGTCATACCTAACCCTTGTTTGTTTAATCTCTCTCTGACTTTTTAGTTTGTAACAAAGTAGATGATGAACATGATGCAGAGATAATTTATTTGGATTTTAGTAAGGCATTTAACAAGGTTATACATAGAAGACTTCTATATAAATTAAAAGCTCATGGGATATCAGGGTCAGTTATAAACTGGGTAGAAAAATGGTTGGAAGACTAAGAAAAGAGTAATTCTAATTGGTCATGAATCTGGGTGGCAAAAATTGAGAAGTTGGGTACAGTACCACAGGGATCAGTTTTAGGCTCATTACTAGGCTTCAGATTTTTGCATATTGCATATTTGCATGCATAAGTGCATAACTTACAGTTTTTTAAGATAAATGCATATTTCCACAATTTTTGTGAAGTGCATATTTACGACTATTTGGTAAAAGTTTACAATAAAAATTATTAATAAGTAATAATAAAATTTAATGTATATTGTAGTTATAAAGTGTTATTCAATTTATTTGTAGTCAAGAACCTAATTGGAGTTCTAAAATGTGTCCTATTTTTGTTGTAAATTGAGCAATGGATTTGTTATTTTAGTTTTATTATGCATATGATAATAAAAACCCACTCTAATGGACAGAGTTTATTTCCACAACAGTTTCAATGCCCACTGGCATCCTCTTCAGGTGGATACAGAAAAAAGAATGAACCAAAAACAAGAGGGAAAACAGTCCAGGGACCATTCAGAAATTCGCACCTAGGTTAGATCCCATTCTCCTAATACTGGAAGGGCATTTTTATTAAAAGGACCTGCTTATAAGAACATTCGCACAAATTTAAAACTATCTTCTTGTTCTATACATACAGATTCAATTTTTTTTTTTTTTTACATAATTATTACATTATTAAATTTATTACATTTATTATTAAATTTATTACATTTAATATTGCATTATTATTTATTACAGAAATTATAAATGTATTATTACATTGTTATTTATTATACAGAAATTATAAACTGAAAAATGAATGAAAAAGGCGAGAAGGAAACAATCTGGAGACCATTAAGAAATTTGCACCTAGGCTAGATCCCATTCCCCCGACCCCAGAAGGGCATTTTTATTAAAGGGTCCCGCTTATAAGTATATTAGCACAAATTAAAACTATCTTCTTGTTTAAGGAAACAATCCAGAGACCTTAAGAAATTCACACTTAGGTTAGAACCTGTTCACCCAACTCTGTAAGGGATTTTTTTACCAAGAATCTCATTAAAGGGTAGTGATGTGAGGTGAGGTGAGAATATTCTCATTCTCCGAGAATATTGAGAATATTCTCGAAAATATTATTTGCTAAGAATATTCGAGAATTTTCTTTCTTCTTAGTTTTAAAACATTTTTAGATTGTTTTGCAGCTTTTTAGAGAATTCTAGAATGTGTGAGAATATTCAAGACAACTCCAGAACATTCTAGAATACTCCGGAATTGGGAGAAAATAGTATATAAAGGATAGCAAATTGTTTCCTTGGTTAGTTGTGGTTGTGTATAGCAAGAGCAAGTATCTACATGTGATTTCCTTGTGAATTGTGATTGTGATAATTGTCTTGAGTTTTTTATGGTAGTTAGTTCTTTTTGAAGTATTTCTTTTTTTGCCATTTTGGATAATATGCATTTTATTATGTGCATGCACTCTCGAGAAATCCACTGTCACTAACATTTACATAATATTTAGTTTTGTCTGATATATTTTATTGGGTAATTTTTTACTATCAGTCCGGTCTCTGGAAACTGAAAATAAAGTTTACCATAAGACTCTCTACATTTTTTTAAACAACTTTTATTAAGTACAATATGAAGGCAAATGCCGATTAAAGCTATAAAATTAATGTTAATAAATTTTTTTTTGAGCGATAAAATCGCGGATCATGTTTTTGGGAGTGATAAAATGGCTGATCCCACAAAGGTTAGGAAGGTACCACTAACAAAATTGGGTGGTTTGACCTGAACTCTCAAGATTTTAGTGTCACGATGGCGTCAGTTTGCGATGGTTGTAATTATTCAGTGTTTAACTTCATGCAAATTTTTTGGTGATGAAGAGGCTGCATTTAATTTTTATGTAGAACACGGTGTATTGCTAAAAGAATTTATTTGCCCTAAGAAAAACAAGGAAGGTATTGTTTGTGGTAATAAGTGTGTGTTCGATAAAAACAGAAAAGCATTTCGTTGCCATAGGTCGGTGCGTGATAAGAAACGGAGAAGGGGAACACGCAAGGTTAGGTAGGTTAGGTTAGGTAGGTTAGGTAGGTTAGGTTAGGTTAGTAGTGTTTAGTTTTACGGTGTATATATAATATATACAGTGAATGGATCTTTTCCGTTTGACTGCCGCCATTGAAACATAAGAGGTGAGTGCCCCCAGCCTTCTTTACTTAGCCTTATAAGGCTAACTAACGAAAATATCACGACCTAACCTAACCAATCGTTAGGTCAACTGTACGACCTTGATGATTGGTTAGGTTAGGTCGTGATATTTTTGTTAGTTAGCCTTATAAAGCTAACTAAAGAAGGCTGGAGTTTAATTATGTTTCAATGGCGGCAGTCAAACGGAAAAGATCCCAGTGAATATATATACAGTGTTCGTTTTACTACATATATATATATACCTTTTAGGTCACTCATGTTGGCTGTTTCTACAATTTCCATAATTTATATATCAATGGATTCATTTTTACATCGCGAATGCGCCCTAGATAGTCTCTACTGAAGGAATTACCCGCATTTTAGGGTATTTTTTCACACTTATACCCCAAAACAAACTTCGTGTCCTAACTTAGTTTTGGGCCAGTTCCCTCACTTGAGACTATCCAAATCGCATTCCTGGTGTAATAATGAATCCATTGATCTATAAATTATGGGAATTGAAGAGACCGGAGTGATAGTAAAAAATTACCTTTTATTAATTTCTATATAATTTTGGGGGAAAAAAAAAAAAAAAATTTAAAAAAATCAATTGATTTAAGTAGGTGATTAAATCATTTTGGTTTAATTGCTGCCATCCCTGGTAAATACTGTACTTTGAATTGAAATACAGTCTTTATACAATGATTCAATAAATTTTTGGCATTAGTTAATTTATTTATTTCTTCACTCATCCTATCATTCACTTCTGACTTAGAATTTCTTCATTTTGACAGGAACTGAAGTTAAGTTGCATCGGAATAGTTGAAAAACTCCTCAGATGTTCTAAAAACAAAAATTCTCGAAAATTCTCAGTTTGAAGAATATTCTCAAGAAAATTCTCGAGAATATTCCTGAGAATTTTACATTATTAAAGGGTCCAACTTATAAGTACCTTTGCACAAATTAAAATTATCTTCTTGCTCTATACATACAGATTCTATTATTTTTCTTTTGACATAATTACTACATTTATAAAGTACCTTACTTGATTCCCAATCTATAGCATGATTATTTTGGCTAGTGTGATAAAAAATGGCATTATTAGTATTACAACTTCTGAAGGCATATTTGTGTTCTTTAATATGGGTTTCAATATTTCTTCCAGTTTCTCCTACGTATACTAAATCATAACTTTTACAGGGAATGCTGTAAACATAGGCTCATTACTGTTTTACAACATTATTCCTAACCAATTTACTTTTCACAGTAGACAAATATTTGAATGCCAAAGCCAACTTAAAATCTTTCATCAGCAGTTTTACTCTTTCTAAGCCAGCAATGTTACAAGGCAAACTCTCATATTGTTTCTGGTTAACTGAAGGTTCCCGAGGGGCATAAAAAGATTTTTGGCTTTAAAATACGCCTTTCTGATAAACCACTCAGGATATTTTAAATCCTTAAAAATGTTCCAAATCTTTGAATTTGCTGGGTCCAGCAAATGTGGGCTACAAATCCTGAGTGCTCTTAGAAACATGGAAGAAATAATTGAGCTTTTAACCCCTTCATCATGATATGAAAAATAATGAATGTACAAATTACAATGAGTACGGTAGGTTTTCTATAGGCCGTGAAATTGGGCTTTCCTTTTGTTAATGACCAAAACATCTAGAAAAGGTAATTGTTTGTCATTCTCCCATTCATATTTAAATTTAATAGAGGGAACAAGATTATTTAATGACTGAAAGAAAGTGTCAAAGTTGTTCCAGTGGTCAGGCCAAAATGAGAAAATATCATCTACATGACGAAACCAAATTAGATTCCTGGGACATATTGTTTGCAACAATTCCAACTCATAATATTCCATGTATAATGTACTCAGTATTGTGAATTTCTTAATGGTCCCTGGACTGTTTTCCCTCTTGTTTTTGGTTCATTCGTTTTTCTGTATCCACCCGAAGAGGATGCCAGTTGGCATCAAAACTGTTATGGAAATAAACTCTGTCTATTAGAGTGGGTTATCATCATCATATTTTACCTTCATGTAGAAAAAATGGAATTTTTTTGCATTGTTTGTTTGGTAAATACAATTTTGTTTCATATATTCAATAAACTGTAAATCTGGTACTTCATTATTTGAAAATCCTAATTTAGACTAGGAACATTCAAATTTATAGTGCATAAATAAGTGCATATTTAGCAGATTTTTAGTGCATAGAAATCCAAAGCCTACTCATTACTCTATTTTATATCTATATAAATGATTTACAAAAGGGAGTAGGTAGTCAAGTTTCTAAATTTGCAGATAATACAAAAGTAATTGCTCCAGTTACAAATACAGGAAATTTATCTTTTCCTTTATAACACCCCCACCCTTGATGACTGGTTTGGTTAAATCATGATATTTTCATTAAAACTAACAGAAAGATCATGGTTTAACCTAACCAATCATCAAGAGCATAACAGTTGACCTAACCAGGCATTCAATAATTTTAAGGGGCTATTATAAAGGAAAAGATCCAAAAATTCTTATGCACTGCAACAATATCTTGATAGATTGGTTACCTGGGCAAGTAAATGGCAGATGGAATTCAATGTTCAAAAGTGCAATGTCATCCATTTTGATAGAAATAATGAAACTTTAGTTATGAGATACAAGGAAACTGGTTAGATGATGTTAGACAGGAAAAAGATCTTGACATTATAGTTACGGTAGTAGTGATCTAAAATTTTCTAAGCAGTGCTTAGAGGCTAGAAATAAGGCAAATAAAATATTCAGTATTAAGAGGAATGTTAGTTAGAAGAGTAAGGAAGTCATCTGTAAATTATATACGGTAATTCTTATGTTAAACCTCACTCAGAAAACTGCATCCAAGCTTGGTCCCCTCACCTTAGACATGATATTGATATGCTTGAAGGTGTGCAGTATATAGCAACCAAGCTTATCCCTAACCTACAAAGATTGGAATACAGAGAAAGATTAAAGGAACTGGGTATGTTTAATTATGAGAGGCATTGTATAAGTGGGAGATATGATACATATGCTCAAAACATTTTCAGGTTTGGACAATTTAGATGTACAGGGGATCCTCATTATCCAAGGATAATGGGAACCAAAAAATCACCACTAAATGAATCCACTAAAAGTAGGGACCTAAAACCCATAAGAAATAATGAGAATAAGGTTTAATTAGGACCTTAACACAATAAATGACACTCAAAATTATGATTAAAAATTTGTAAAATACACTTTTTAAACCCTTTTATGTACAGTACCTTACCTTATAAAATATGTTAATAAAGTACATGTATGTTAAACATGTCATGTCATGGCTGCAACAGTAGTGCAAAAAAATCAACAAAATCAGAATGAAAACAAAAAACCACAGATGGGTTTAGCACTGGCAACAGTTAGTGAGAGACTGAGAGTGTGCAGGTTCAGGGTGGAGTGTGAGAGGTAGGGGAAAGCAAGCGAGACAGTGAGTCCAAGGGAAATTTAAATGGTTTTCCATTACACTTCCATGTTCCACGTACATTATCTCAGAAACCTCTTAAGTGCAGGGAATTTATCTGTATGGTTCTACAATTATTTGGCTGCATAAATGTGGGGACTCGGATAATGAATACCGTACTCGGATAATGAGGACCCCCTGTACATAACTTCTTCTCACAAGAGGCTGATGGGATAACTCATGGGCATAAGAAAATTAGAAAACAGACTTGCAGACTTGATCTACAAAAATACAGTACTTTTCCAGTCATAGAGTAGCCTGTAGTAGATTTTTGGAATGACTTGTCATATGATGTGGTAAACAGTAGCTCATTAATTAATTTTAAGAAAAATTTGGACACTTTCATGAATGAAAGTGATAGTTTGTAGATGGTAAATACTGTAGCTATATTCTTAGCTTAAGTTAGGTAGGCTACTTTGGTCTTTGGTAGTAGTAAATAATTGCATGTTAATTAGCTGACTTGAGATTGAGATTTTGCAAGATTTTATGATTAATATTCATTTTAGCACATGACCTGGACTTCAGGATGACAATAGGCTTTTCTTATATAGAATTTAAATCTGAATCTATTTTCCTCTGTGGTGTTTCTTGTGCAATTTGAGGTTAACAGAGATATAAGCAATTTTTTAATCAAATAAAAAAATTGCATGTGCAATTGTACATATGCATTTTCCAGGAAGAAAATGACATTGAGCTACAAATTCAAATTCATCATGGCTATTGTGTATACCTACCAGTTGTGACCTCTCCTATTACATCATTAAGCGGTGTTTCAACAGCATTAGGCCTAGGTTAGGTTAGGTTTTTATGTTTGGTAGTGCCACTACAGCTAGGAGCACACCCTCTTTTAGCCCACAACTTCCCTCTACTTCAAAATCATAGGAAATTGGGGGGGGGTCATATCTCACAACTGCTCATTTGCACAAAAAATGAAGATCAGATTTGCACAAAACATAGTGAAATACACAAGAAAAAACAATTTTCATGCCAAAGTCCAGGTCATGTACTAAAATGAAAATTTACTGATTTTATTATTATTATAAATTAGTTATATGTTAATTAGCTAACTTGAAATTAATGTTCTGCAAGATTTTATTAGTATTATAAAATGTATCTCTTGACCTGGATAACCTCAATAGGCCCCAGAGGCTTCATATTTTCCAAATCTAATTAATCCAATTGATAAAAACCTGATAACATAACCTGCTTGAATTTTCGGTAAATTTTTACAAGTGTACATTACAGGCTTTATAAATCAAAACTATTTTTCTGATGGTTTTTGATGCGGTTTGAACGAAGGTTAATTTCATTCAAACATCATCAAAAATAATCAGAAAAACATAGTTTTAATATATAACCTAATATAACCTGACCTAACCTAACCTAAAATTCCAAAATTCATCAAAATCCTATAATGTACTCTTGTAAAAAATACCAAATTTTCTAACCCATCATACAAGAAATTTTTCCATAAAAAACTTATGCACAATATACTAGACAAGCACTTTGAATGAAATTATTCTCATGTTCAGTGATTATGGCAAGAATTTCTACTGGTCCTTCTCTATGATGCATTATATAATAAAGTATGAGGGGCTTAGAAACTGAATTAATATTTTCCATTTTTCTCTCTTCATGTTGTGAGATATTGGAATATGCTGCCAGGTGAGCTGGTGGATACTCCCAATTTGAATGCTTTTAAGGCTGCCTTGCCTGATGCCCTGGGAGCTGAACTGTATTCCTATGTTGATTAGTGACTAACTTGTGCTCATTACAGCTTCCTAGTCCTTTTATGTAACTGGACTTTAATAGCAAATAGATACACAAATCCAGTCTATAGCTAATCTCCCCATCAACTTCTGGTTATCCGACTGGAGTATCTATGTCTGGGTCCTCATTCTATCATGCTGGTGCACCACCCATGACGGGATTGGCATGGGCCCCAACATGGTGAGTAACATGGTGAGTAATGTGAAAGATTTTTTTTCCAAATGCACAACCAAGACTTCAAAATGAGAGAACTTTTTATATATACTGTGCACACCACTTTCACAATTTGGAACATAAATTTCTCTAATGGGAATCACACAAGAACTTTGCAGATTATGCAGTCTGGGTATAAAGACTGTGGATGAAATACTCTTCATATATTTCCTGAAATAGCCTAATAAGGTGCTTGGATAACTATAATAAACCTAAGTGTCTACATACTGTAATTTATGAGTAAGCTTATCTAGGTCAGATTAGACTATTATGCACTTAACCTGCAAAATATTTACAAGAGCACAAACCTTATTATCCTGTTCTGCACTTGCTGTTGCCACATTTGCAGCATTTAAATCCTGAAGTACTGATCCATGGGTTGGATTAGCAAGCATACCCGCTTCTCCTGCTGCATTTGATTTCTCAGCCATTTCAAGGTTTGATTTTGTTCAGTCTAATACAAACCTTCAGTACTTAACTTTACTTCTGATTAGTTGGGCCTAGCTAATGCAATCAAGGATTGTAACCTCAGGCCCAATTTGGGTATTTCTTATAGAAATACTAAGCCGGAGTTACGTCTAACTTAAGGCCTAGCATTAATTCCTTGGAACAACTAGGCCTAGGCCTCAGTGTATGTATCGTAAAGTCGAAATTTTAATCCACTTATTCCAGGCCTAGGCCCAGATACTCTGAAGTCGTGTTTGGCTATTGTTATTGTAATACCGTAATAAGCAAGCGAAGTCTTAGGCTTTAAACTCAATATGGGTTATAAAAAGGGTAAAGTTTGTGGCTACAGAAAATTGTCAACTAAATTTTAATTTCAGTAAGATACTTCTATGAGTTTATTATCAAATGTAAACCGACTCGACTAGAGTAGCGTCAAATAACACTCTACTTCTCTCGCACATATGACTAATTCGCCGATTCAATTCAAACTAGGGCCTTCTCTGCGACTGTACCCTCTCGGTCCGTGATTGGAGGAAAAAAAGACATTTCATAGTAAATCACAGCATATATTTTTACTGCGGGTAAACACAGATATTTATAAATAAAGCTTCAAATTCGTTATCAAGCAGCGCCATCTAGAAAACTGGAGTTCTTTTACTAGCGCTAAACTGCTAAATTAAATATTATAAAAGCTACACAAGAACGTTTAGAAAATGTTAATGTAGCAAGCAAACTTTTAAGAAGCTTGAAAAAGACTTTAATGATAGTGATGAGCTTTATTGGCAGGATATATATCCATAAAATGTACAATATTCTTGAAGATAATAGACGATAAGATAAACCAAACAGTAAGAAATTTAAAAACTAAAAATTAGGCCGAAAAGAGAAATAAAAATAAGACGTACTGAAACAGATAATAATAAAAACCACCCACAGCTAAGACTATACGAAGAATAAAAGGAAATAAATAAAAATAAAAAGTGCATGCAGTGAAAATACCAACATATATATATATATGGTAATGTTATAATGTTTCAGACCAACAAAGACCCGAGGATCCACTCATGCCTGGTATACCAAACTGTGTTCGTAATTGTGTATTGTGCATGTCCTCCGTGGTGGCGGAGGGGACCTACAATTTTATGTGGGTTCCGAACCACAAGAACATAAGAATATAAGAAATTTTTATAGTGGGCACACTAGGGGCCACTTCGGCCCATCGAGGTGGCTCCACTATGTAAAAACTGCCTGTACATTGGCAATGACCAATTTTTACAAAACTAAATAATTATCAATTTAAAACTAATTAATTATCAATTTAAAACTAAAGATAGAATCTGTGGATCCAGAGGATCAAGTCATAATAGACTACTATCCACAAATATGTTACACTCTATATCTGTTAGAAAATCTAGAAGAGGAAGAACCATTGTTGTCCCAAGGCGATATGACGACTAAGCTGATGATGCAGCATTGCTTGTATATATTAAGTTAAGGTGTATATATATCCATCTCATAATTGTAAGGTGTGAAAAATTCACTTAATAAGAGCTAGCATTTTTGGGCTCTTGTGGCATCAGTGTTTGGGATGCTGGTGGCATCATTTTGGGGCGCTGCGCGTCTTTTCTACTCGTTTGTGGGGTGTCGTACGAACAGGGGTGGTCTGATAGAGATTGAGAGCTCTCTTGCAATTCAGTTTGGTTGTTTTAGATACAAGATTGTTGCATTGCACGTGCAATAGTCCAGGTTGCGTTGTTGTTGCAAGGTTGAGAAAGAAGACCATAAATAGTACCCTTTTCGTTCCATTAAATTCATGTAACTAGGTCTAAGTAGGCCCGCATCGAGTCAGCAACCCTGAGGTTACCCTGAGGTAGGACCTAATAGGATCTCAAATCCGTAAGTTTTAATTAGCTTAACTTGGGCTTCAGATAGAACTGGCCCTTTAGAATTTGGCCGTTCACGGCTCAGCTGGATTTTGAACCCAAAAATAAATAAAAACATGGTCCTTCGAACCGATTCTACCCCAAGACTGAGTCAGTGACTATTTTTCGGCAAAGTTCTGATTGTGCAAATTGTAGCCCAAGTTAGGCCTAGACGGGTTGAGTATTATTGAATTAAGGTCACAGGGTAAAAAGTTTGGTCGCCCAATTGCGAAACTTGGCCAATCGTCTGTCGTTGTTTTTGGCCTACATTTTACCGGTTTGGTTAATTTTGGGTTATTTTGAATTAAGGTCCCAGGGTAGAAAGTTTGGTACCCAATTGCGAAACTTGGCCAGTCGTCTGTCGTTGTTTTGGCCTACATTTTACCGGTTTGGTTAATTTTGGGTTATTATTGAATTAAGGTCCCAGGGTAAAAGTTTGGTCCCCAATTGCGAAACTTGGCAGTCGTCTGTCGTTGTTTTTGGCCTACATTTTACCGGTTTGGTTAATTTGGTTTATTATACGTAGGCGAAGGTGCAGACCAGTGCGCCAGTTACTTGGGTGGAAAAATTGGTATTCCATACTGGTGTTGGTTAGTACCCCACCTAGCAATTCAGTTTATTTGAAAGTAAAATTTACGTTTGATCAGTTCGGTTAAGTATTTCTGCCAATTCAACTCATTTGGCATTGAGCCCAATTGTTGTTTGCATTGAAGATGAGTGCATCTGAATTGAACAAATTTATAAAAAGGAGAAGCGCCTACAAAGGTCTAATTACAAAGGTCATTGCCACTATAGATTCTGCCATAGAGCAAGAGGATTACGCTTAGTGACTGCGCAGCTTTCCATATTAGAACTAAAAAGGTTGCTCTAAGTGAGGTTAATGTTAAAATTGAGGCTCTTATAGAAGAGGATGAAATAGAAAATAACATAATTTACTTTGAAGAGATTATTGATGATATAATTAACGTAGGCCTCCGAGCAAAGAATTTAGTAGCTCAGTACAGTTAGAGACCAGGTCTGATAATGAAACACAACACTCAACAAATGATGTTTGTGAAGTTAAGGTTAACAGATCTGTAGTTCAATTACCGAGGCTTGTACTCAAAACATTTTCTGGGAGTATTCAGGAATGGCAAGGATGGGCAGACAGTTTTCAATCAGCAGTTCATTCTAGTCAAGTGTTAAGTGCCGTGGAGAAGTTTAATTATTTGCAGTCCCTCTTGGAAGGGGAGGCAGCAAACACTATAGCAGGATTAGCATTAACAGAGGCCAATTATAATGTGGCTTGGGATATATTAAAGAAACGGTTTGGTAAGCCAGAGATCTTAATTAAAAGCCACCTCCGTGCACTTTTAGCTATACCTCCTGTTAATAATCCTAATAGTGTCAAGGAGTTACGGCAGTTATATGATGAATTTGAAATTAGAACTAGGTCCCTGGACAACTTGGGTGTAGGAATGGAAAAGTATGGTATAATGTTGGTTCCTACACTGGAGTCTAAATTGCCTAGCTCAATTTTCCTTGAATTAAGTAGGGGACACTCTGCAGAATATGTGTACATCCCCCTTCAGCAGATGTTAAGTCTTTTAGGCACAGAATTAGCAAGACGAGAGGGAGTTGAGTTTGCACAGTGGGATGGTAAACAAGGGGACAAAGGCAGGTACAGCACCAAAGTTTCCACAAAAAGGAATAGCCCAGGTACAGTGTCAGCTCTACATGCCTCCTCTGAGAATAAATTAAAGGGAATCAAGGAATGCATATTTTGCGAAGGCAACCACAAGTCATATAATGTGAGGTGGCTGAGGCCTTACCCTTTGAGGAGAGAAGGACAGGGTAACTAAGTCCACAGCATGTTTTAAATGTTTTTTGAAAGGTCATAGAGCAAGGTTTTGTAAGTTTAAAATTTTGTGCAAAAAATGTCATGGTAGGCATCAGCCATTATTGTGTGAAACACTCTTAATAGGCCTACCCCAGAAGTAGAGACATCAGTGGCACATGCCACTGCTATGCAAGGGAGTAAAAGTAAAGGGGGATTATTGCAAACAACTGCAGCCTTATTAATTGGGAATGAGGGAGAAGCTACTGTAAGAGTGTTGTTTGATAGTGGTAGCCAGTGTAGTTTTATTAAGACCAGAATTTCCAGAAAATTGAAGTTTAAAGAACTTAAGAGGGAAAATTTAAGAATTTCTGGGTTTGGGGGTTCCGTTCAAAACCGAACCAAATTTAAGAAGGTAGAAGTTCTGGTTAAAGGGTTGTTACCGCAAAGTCCCACTATCAAGGTCCAAGCTGTAGAGATTGAGGAACTTTGTGCTCCAGTCACTACTTGTTTAGATATGGCATGTGTCCAAGAATTGCAAGTTAAAGGAATTAATTTGGGCAATAATAAGTTTGAGGGAACAGAAATATTAGTCTTTTGATTGGAGCTGACTATTATTGGGACTTCATCACTGGTAATATTGTCCGTACATCTCAAGGCCCGGTAGCTATTGAAAGTAAGCTAGGCTGGATGCTACATGGTAGTTATTGCAATGAAATGGAAGTTAAGGCTCTTTTTGTTAAGATTGAGGAGAACAGCATGGTCTGGAAAGGCATTTGAAAGCGTTTTGGGAACTTGAATCTATTGGCATAAAGGACAACCAGGCAAGTACAGTGAACAATGATGTTTTAGAGCAATTTGAAAAAGGGATTGGGTTTAGAGATGGTTGCTATGAAGTTGGCCTACCATGGAAGGATTCTTGCAAACCCGGTTCAAACCTTCAGCTAGCTAATCGGAGGTTGGAGACTTCATTGTACAGGCTAAGAAAAAATGAGGAGTTGTTAATTGAATACGATGAGGCCATCCTAAGTTATGTAAGGGAGGGCTATGCTGAAAGGGTGCAAGGTGAGCTGGTGAGCCAGGAGGCACATTATCTGCCACACCATGCAGTGGTACGGCGAGACAAAACTACCACCAAACTGAGGGTAGTTTTTGATGGTTCAGCCAAGGACAAAGGTGGTGTGTCCTTGAATGACTGTTTGGATGCTGGGCCAAATTTAAATGCAGATTTATTTTCCTTGTTATGAGATCCAGGTTTGGTAGAGTAGCATTGACTGCAGATGTGAAGCAAGCCTTTTTGCGGATAAAGTTAAAACCAGAGGACAGAGATGCAGTAAGGTATCTGTGGGTGGATACGAAAGACTTGTTGGAAATGAACCTAAGGTTCAAGCATATAGAATGAAGTCAGTGTTGTTTGGCCTCAGCTCTAGTCCATTTCTGTTGGCAGCTACTATGCAGTACCATTTTAAGAAATATTCTGAAGTCTATCCTAACACTATTGAACACATAAGGAAAATTTTTATGTTGATGATTTACTGTGTTCCGTGGATAATACAGAAATGGCTAAACAGATATTCATGGAGGCTAGAGCTATAATGAGGGAGGCTGGCATGGAGCTTAGAAAATGGCAGACCAATCATTCGCAATTACAAGAGTTTATGAGTCATTCCTATGTGGTACCTGATGCAGCAGAAAGTATTGAGGATTCTGGTATTAAGGAGTTGTGGGCAATAGATGCAAAGGTGCTAGGCATTGTTTGGCAGCAAGATGATGATTTGTTTACCTTCAATGGGAAATCTTTAGTAGAGCTGGCTGAGAATGAGACAAGGTGGACAAAACGTACAGCTCTTAGTTTGGCTTCAAAGGTCTTTGATCCTCTTGGATTCCTGGCTCCATTTGTGATAAAGTCAAAATTTGGTTTCAGAGCCTCTGGGAAATTGGACTTGGTTGGGATCAAGAGTTACCTGATCATATGGTGGTAAGGTGGAAATATTGGTTCAAAGAATTGGCACATCTTGGAGACATTGAAATCCCAAGATGGTACTTTGGAGAGTTGAACAATAGTCCAGACAATTTGGAGCTGCACATCTTTGTGATGCAAGTGAGGAAGCCTATGCAACTTGTATTTATATAAGAGGCGCATTGCAAGAGGAAGTAAGTTGCAGGTTGGTTGCTGCAAAGAGCAGAGTAGCACCTTTGAAAAGGCTTTCGGTTCCAAGGTTGGAATTGATGGGTGCCGTTATTGCTAGTCGGCTTGCAATTACAGTGCGAAAGTCTTTGGCCCTCTATGAAATTCCAAGCTATTATTGGACAGACTCCACTATAGTTTGGCACTGGTTAAGAAGTCAGGCAAGGAAATGGAAACCATTTGTTGCCAATAGGGTGGAGGAAATTCAAGCGCACACAGATCCCAAGCAATGGAAGCATTGTCCAGGCATCCAAACCCCGCTGATTTACCAACACGAGGAATTTCAGTGAAAGATCTTTCACAGTCAAGTTTGTGGTGGAATGGGCCAGAGTGGCTAAAACTTGGAAGTGAAAACTGGCCTTCTAATCAGCCTATTGTAGGAGAATGCCAGGCTGAAGAAGCATGGGTGAGTGAGGTGAGAAAATGCGCTGTGAACAGTTGTCAAGTTATGCAGCAGGACCCCATATTGAGGCTTGAGGACATTAGCAGTCTGAAAAGATTGTTAAGAGTGACAGCATGGGTATATAGATTTACCAACAACATTAAGGGAGAAACAAGAAGGGAAGGAATTCTGAACAGTAATGAGATTCAGCAAGCCAGGAAATACTGGGTGGTATATATGCAGAAGGAAAAATTTGGTGAAGAGAGAGAATTGCTCACCAGCCATCCATTACAGGTTCTACCAACACATTCTGCGCTCAAGGGTTTGGATGTGTTTTTGGATCAGGATTTATTGAGAGTAGGAGGTAGACTACAGTTTTCTGGGCTTCCAGAGGAGAAAGGACATCCAATTTTGCTACCTTCTGGGGGCACTTTGTGGACCTTTTGATCCTGGATACTCATCATAAGCTGTTACATGCTGGAGTTAGAGAAGTGATAATAGAGATCAGACAACAGTTTTGGATTCCCAAAATTAGACAAGTAGTAAAAAAGGTCGTGCATAAATGTGTGGTTTGCAAGCGTTGGAGTGCAAAGCCTTATTATGAAAAGGTGGCTCCACTTCCAAGAGAATGGTGTGTCTATACTGCCCCATTTGATGTAGTGGGAGTAGACTTTGCAGGGCCAGTCTATGTGTATGAGCAAGGGGAGTCTAACAAAGGTTATATATGTCTTTTCACATGTGCTACCACCAGAGCAATCCATTTGGAGTTGGTAAGCAATTTAAGTAGTGATGTATTTCTTTGGCCTTTAAAAGGTTTGTGAACAGAAGGGTTTCCCAAATAAAATCATATCGGATAATGCAAAAACCTTCAAAAAGGCTGCAAAGGAACTCCAAGAAGTTTGGTCCTTGCTAAAAGAGAAGGATTCCAATCCTACTTTTCACACCAAGGGGTACAGTGGGAGTTTATTGTTGAGAGAGCACCATGGTGGGGAGGATTTTGGGAAAGGCTAGTGAGAAGTGTAAAGTGTCCATTAAAGAAACTTTTAGCTAATGCTCATTTGAGCAAAAAAGAATTCTCTACTGTTTTATGTGAAGTAGAAGCAATGGTGAACAGTAGGCCTATCACTTTTGTTTACAACAGTATGCAGGATGCAGAGCCATTGACACCAAATCATTTTCTTTGTGGTAAACGATTAACATCAAAACCCAGTGTACCAGAAGACTTGCAGCCTATCCAGAGCACTCAAGGAGAGTTAACCAGACGGTTCAGGTACCTTGAAGAGCTACAAGATCAGTTATGGAAGAGGTGGCAGATGGAATACTTGCCAGAACTCAATTATTACCCATCAGGCAAGGTAAAGGGCTCCAATGCAAATTGTATCAAGGTGGGAGAAGTGGTAATGATTGGGGATGAAAGACCAAGACAATGCTGGAAGCTTGGTATAATTGAAGAGTTGTTTGTTGGCAAAGACAATTTAGTTAGGTCTGCACTGGTAAAGACTTCAGGAGGAAAGTTAAAGAGACCTATACAAAAACTCTATGCTTTAGAAATCAGCAAAAACACAAATAGTCAAGATGAAACATTTGAGTTACAGCCTCATGTAGAAGGCTTGGCTAACCTTGCAGAAGGTAATGACAACAATGCCTCTTCAGTGGGGAGTGTTAGAAAATCTAGAAGAGGAAGAACCATTGTTGTCCCAAGGCGATATGATGACTAAGCTGATTGATGCAGCATTGCTTGTATATATTAAGTTAAGGTGTATATATATCCATCTCATAATTGTAAGGTTAGTGAAAAATTCACTTAATAAGAGCTAGCATTTTTGGGCTCTTGTGGCATCAGTGTTTGGGACGCTGGTGGCATCATTTTGGGGCGCTGCGCGTCTTTTCTACTCGTTTGTGGGGTGTCGTACGTACAGGGTGTGGTCTGATAGAGATTAGAGAGCTCTCTTGCAATTCAGTTTGGTTGTTTAGATACAAGATTGTTGCACCGTGCAATAGTCCAGGTTGCGTTGTTGTTGCAAGGTTGAGAAAGAAGACCATAAATAGTACCCTTTTTGTTTACATTAAATTCATGTAACTAAGGTCTAAGGTAGGCCCGCATCGAGTCAGCAACCCTGAGGTTACCCTGAGGTAGGACCTAATAGGATCTCAAATCCGTAAGTTTTAATTTAGCTTAACTTGGGCTTCAGATAGAACTGGCCCTTTAGAATTTGGCCGTTCACGGCTCAGCTGGGATTTTGAACCCAACAAATAATAAAATAACAATATCTCTTTATAACCGACATGCAAATATATCAGATCCAAAGAATCCAGTCAATTTCATTACGGTATCCATCAATACCAGTACCTTACCAACGAAAAATAAGTCACGGTCCATATCGATTGCGACCCAAGTCACAATTTACAACCTTATACATTACAATTTATATACTTAGGATGAAAAGTGTAGCTGTGGCTGTAAAGACTGTACAGTAATGTAGAAATGTATGTGCACCCATTTTGGGTCTCCCATTTAAAGGTGTTTGTGGGGCAAGTGAAGATCATGAGTTTTTCAATACCTCATAGTACTATGGGGGGCACCGCTCGGCAGAGGAATCTCTTTAAATGGGGTGTGTAAGGACAGAGAGTATCCCCTAACCCAAAATGCTGCCTCCCTATATCCCACAACACTTGTGTTGAGCTGTGGGATCTATCACCTAAATGTACATAATATATATGAAATAAACCAGTACCATTCATGCAATAAAAATGGGCTTAATCATAATGATAATAACAATGATAATGTTTATTGGCAGAAAGACAGATCTCACCAAAAAAGATACAGTATCCATCAAAGTAATCAATGATACAATTAATTATTAAACAATAAATTTAAAAAACAAAAAAAGGACTATGGTAATAAAGAAATAACAATAATACACGTAATGAAATGAGAATTATAAAATTATTTGTAGTGACCGGTAGATAAGGCTATGGTTCACACACTATATACAGAGACAGTACAATAACCAGTATTAAGTTACACAACGAAATTAATTATAGACTCACCTCAAGTATAGAACAACAGTTCCAGACAATATTCTAGATAGCCAGTAATAGTCGTTAGTCTAGCAATTGTCAGTCTATTAGTTAGTCAATAGCTATATCAGTATATCTAGATAGGCTAGTAGTTCACAATAGTACAACGACAATCAACTACATCCATAATCGCAATGCTAATGATCATCCCAAGACATCATCGCTGCATATCCGCCCTAATCCGTCAAAACCAGTGCTGCCAGATCAGTATTAGTTTTTATTATTAAGTTGTTTTTTTGGTGTGTCGATCTGCAGATTTTTAGTCACACCAATCCACCACACTCCTCCCCTACAAGTTCAGACTTTCAGGTTTTTTTTTAACCCTGGTAGAACGACGAACTCCAAGTGCAGTAGATTCCTCTTGCTCAGCCACAGGTGACAGAGAGGATTGTGTTTCCATTTCGGTTGGAATAGTAGTGGTACTCTCTGGAGTAGTAGGAATAGGTGTACGCTCTAGAGTAGGAGGAATAGTAGGGTAGCGGAAGGCATAGAATGAGGTAGAATCTGATTCTGATGTCGATTCTGAATTCGACCATCTTTATTTATACATCTGTAGGAAACAGGACCAGTCTGCCTTCTAACTATAGCTGGTACCCACTTGGGACCCTGATGGTAATTGCGAATCATGACCTTATTTTGAGGTAGCAGCTCTAGCGTCCTAGGAATCTTAGATTTAAAGGCACGTTTTTTCCGCTCTTGCCGACTGTAAACTCTTTGACAAATAGAATCATGAGGACGCACAAGATAAAAAATACAGCGAATACGACGGCCAAACATCAACTCGGACGGTGCAACACCCGTAGTAGAATGGGATGTCAACCTGTATTTCATGAGAGAGCGATCCAAAGCAACCTGAATTCCCTCCCCCTTTGCATGAAGCAAAGCAGACTTAACAGAACGGACCATGTTCTCAGCCAAGCCATTTAAAGATGGGTGGTAGGGAGCAGTACGAACATGACGAATACCAGTGGAAGAGAAAAACGTAGAAAAATTAGAACTAGTAAAACTTGGGCCATTATCAGAAACCAAAACAACTGGAAGGCCAAATCTGGCAAAAATAGAACGCAACAGACGAATAGTAGAGGATGAAGACATAGATGTAGTCGGAAGAACCTCTACCCATTTAGAATGAGCATCGACAATGACTAGAAGATAGTGATGATTGATGGGACCCGCATAATCAATATGAATTCTGTGCCATGGATGGGAAGGCCATTCCCAGGGATGTAGAAAACCCTTTTTAGGAGTATCACGTAACCCCAAACACAGAGAGCATGAATTCACAAGCGAAAGGATGTCACTACCCAGTCCGGGCCACCAAAAATAACTTCGGGGTAGTTCCTTCATATGAGTAGCACCCATATGATCGGAATGAAGTTCTTTAAGCAAAAGACTTGCCCAGGTCTGAAATAAGAACCCGAGACCCCCAAAGGACACATCCATCCTGAATAGACAACTCTGTGCGTCTTTGGTGGAAAGGTTGGTAAGAACTGTCCACCTTCAAAGGCCAACCACTAGAGACCATCTGACAAACATGAGACAAAATAGGATCAGATTTAGACCACTGAACAATAATCATAGCTATAACTGGTGTTGTCCCTAAAAATTCAACTAAGTGAACCCATTCAGCTGGAATTGGGACATTAAATGGAAGCATCTAAAAGTAACCGGTTTAAAGCATCAGCATTACCCAAATGCTTACCTGACCAGTGCACTAGATTGAAAGAATAGGCTTGTAGCATGAGAGCCCAATAGGGTGTTTCACTCGTACAGAGGAAAATATCAAAGGTCAATATTTTTCTCCACTTTGCTTGTGCTTTTATTCCTTTTCATGTAAGAAAGATGTGCACCAATTTTGAAAACGATTAAGTGATATTTAGGGGTTGCACACATTTGAACCTTTTATAATAAACAATTTTCTTCAGTGTTACGAAAAATTTCTCCCTTGGAACCACGGAAAATGAAAAATTCTAATAATAAAATTGGAAAATTCAAATCAATACACATTACACAATACAATACAATTTAATAATACAAAATTTTCTTCAGTGTTACAAAAGAATTCTCCCTTGGAAGCACAGAAAATAAAAAACTCTAGTATTAAAATCAGAAAATCCGAATAAATTTTTCTATTGGTACAAGGACGTTCTCGCCTTGGTTCTTTTCGGCACCTCCTTTCGATGATGTTCAACAATCCGCATCAAGAATTGTTTTTGCTTCTCGTCCTTGACTGATTCATTGAATTGCTTGATTAATGCAATTCCCCTCTCCGCTGTGTCGTTTACGACTTTCAGCGCGTTGACTGACTCTCTCAAGCCGTCATTTTTGGTGTACTCCTTTACATTGTCGACATTCCCGACGCCGAAGTTGTCGAAGAATGTCTTCGTCCTTTGAGTGACAAAGTTGCTCAGATCCTTGCCTTCAAAAGTCAGGTTTTTCCACTCGAGTCGTTTGAGTTCTTTCCTCGACGCAGGTTTGTTCAAGGCCTGGAACATCTTTCTCATTTGGCAATATCCATTCATCAAGGTAAGCCAAGCCGACTAGAGTCTCCGAGAGATACCATAGATGCCTTTTGGCAACTCTCAAGGCAGCCTGGCTCAGGTCCTTGTTCGGATATGAAATCAACAGTTGAATCATGTCTAGGTCATTTTTCGGGGCCCATCTACTGACCACTGCCTCGTGCCAGAACCGGACATAAATGAAACACGTAAAAAGGGCCACGTCGTACAATCCCTTCACCTCTCGGTCGGTGAGTTTCAGTTGCTCCCGGAACAAAACCATTTTCAGCACATATATAGCTTTCGCCATCCACCTAGCTTGATGATGGGCTCCTAGAGTCCTGAAGGAGAACTCAGCTCCACCCCAGCCTCCAAGGAAAAGGAGCGACAGCTTGAGGAGTTCCTCATAATCTTCCCTCGGGTGACATGAACTTTCAATGACTCCACGAAGATAACTCACATCCTGATTCGTTCATCTTCCAAGTACCTAGTGGCTGGCTCTTCTTCATCGATCATGGTTTTGAAACAATTTTTGTTAATAAAGTCCCAACGCTGCTGAAATCGTCGAAACAACAGGATTTCAGCACCACTTGTTGGCCCCAGGGACTTATGAAAGACCTCCTTCAAAATGAGCTCATAAATGTGGTGACGGCAAGGCAACCACAAGAGCGACCCACCAAGGAATTGTTCAATCCTCATACATGCCCCTTGCAGAAGTCCGGTATTGGACGCCGTAGTGTCAGACGAGAAGCCAATGATGCGGTCCTGAATTCCAAATCGTTGCAGCTCTTGGATGACGGCTCAAGTCATTTGTTCACCAGCACTATCCTGGGCAACAGGCATTCCAAGAAGATGCTCGAACTCCTTCCCTGTTACAACAACAGCTACCGGTCGACACAACACAATGGGGAAGTTGTGAGATTTCGATTAGGCAGACTCCTGGCTCACATTGCCACGGGGATTAATTCAACCGGTAGATACGTGAGAAGCGCGAGTCTAAAACTCACCAGCTCACCCCTCGCATAGATGTTACCTACTTATTGAAACTCACAAGATTACAGCGCTTTCGCGTCCAATCCGCGATTTTCCTTCTTCGACTTATTGCCGAACGCTAGCCTTAGGGGCCGCCGTAGGACCCGGCGAGGAGGTGTCTCCCGCCCGCCTAGGCGTTAGTTATCTACAGATCTACAGAAGCTAAGGCTAACAAAGACCCTAAGATCCACTCTAAGGCTAGCCCGAGAGAAAGGAAAGAGTAGGGGGTTAAGAGAAGAGAAGAGAATAAGGGGTTAAGTAAGGAGCAACACCTATCACTCGTGGGTTAACATTCATTCAGAAAAAGAGGAAAAGTGTCTCACCATCATCATCCGCCGGCCACTGCCGACAAGTCAGAAAAATAGTCGGAGAGAATAGGAGAGTGGTGAAAGATGAAAAGAAGTAAAATAAGAACGCTTACAAACCATGCAAACACAGTCTTAACTCACTGTCATACCATGCAAACTACAAACATGCAAGAAAAGAGTTAGAGACATGCAAAGTAAGGAGGATAAGGAAAAAAAAAAAAGTAGGTAAAGTTAAACAAAAAGTGGGTTAGTTTACGCTATGAGCTACATCTACATTCGTGTTAGTCTAATTTTTTTTTTTTTTTTAATAATTTTATTGCTGGCATCACACGCTGGCATGTCACAAGCTGGCATTCATCGTCAACAGACTCATCCCCGAGCACCACCACCAGAGCTTCTGTTACTAACTTTGTTGTTATTTAAATTAAACAACGCTAATACCTTTAAAATGTCTGTCAAGACGGTTCTTAAACATATTAACGCTGGTAGAATGAACGACTGACGCGGGAAGATTATTCCATTTATCAATTACTTTAAACGTAAAGAAGTTTTTAGCGATATTAGTAATGAAACGTCTCCACGCAACTTGAATCCGTTATTGCGAGTATTACTATTATCGAAAGTGAACAATTTGTCAAAATTCACGTTATCGATGTTATTAACGATTTTAAAAACTTCAATAAGCCCCCCTTAATCTCCTAGTTTCGAGTGAATACAAGTCTAACACTTTAATCCTATCTTCATAAGGCTTGTTGCGCAATGACGGAATAAGTTTCGTGGCACGACGCTGAACCCTTTCTAACCTATCAATATCCTCACGCAAGTACGGGCACCAAAACTGAACTGCATATTCTAAATGAGGCCTGACTAGGGACTTGTAAAGGGGCAATATGATATCCTTCGACTTAAATTCGAAATTACGCGCTATGAAGCCTAACATCCTATTCGCTTTTGCGCAAGACTCCAGGCACTGGTTCCTAACCTTTAAATCTTTAGTTACGCGTACGCCTAAATCTACTTCCTCGTCAACGCTCGCTAACTCCCTATCATCCATCGTGTACGCGTAATTATTGTTGCGAGAACCTATATGCAAAACTTTACATTTATCTACGTTAAATTGCATCTGCCACTTATCCGTCCACTCCATAATCCTATCTACATCGTCTTGGATCCTATTTCTATCGTCCTCGTTAACAACCTTACCGCCTATTTTAGTATCGTCCGCGAATTTTGACACGTTACTAATCAATCCTACATCTATGTCGTTAATGTAAATTACGAATAACAATGGGCCTAACACTGAACCCTGTGGGACACCACTACCTACCTCTAACCACCCCGATTCACTACCATTAACTACGACCCTCTGCCTCCTAGCACGAAGCCATTCTTCTAACCAGTTAGCTACCTGACCGCGGATACCGTGCGCTTTAACCTTCGCAATTAGTCTCCTATGCGGAACTGTATCGAACGCCTTTTTAAAATCTAAATAAATAACGTCAGCTGCCCTATGCCTATCGTATTCGCGCACTATTTCGTTATAAAATTCTAAAAAATTAGTTAAACAAGACCTATGGCGTCGAAACCCGTGCTGACTACTATTAATCAAACCCCTACTTTCTAAGTGATCGATGGAAACTTTTTGGCCGAATCATCGGGCCTATCAGCGCTACTTATAAGCAGAGCTGGGCACTTCCGCAAACACTTCCGCAAACCGCAAATTCCGCAATTGCGGAAGTATGTTTTTCGTTTGCGGATTTGCGTTTGCGGCAAAGTCATCGGAAATTAGTGAATTTGCGTTGCGGAACTAAGACCGCAAACGCAAATCTTTCCGCAAATTTCCCACGTGGCCACTGGCCAAGCCCGCTAATTTAACTTGTGTAATGTAATGTGTGTACAGTTACTACAGTTACAGTATAGTCTTCTCTAACGTGTCTAAGTCTCAAAATTTATGAAATTCAAATGATTAAATTTATTATTTAATTTATTTACTATTTACTTGCAGGAGGTGTTTTGTTCAATATAATATATCAATATATGTAGTTTTTATTTCTTCTACAATAGTGATTTATTGTAATAAATTATTTAGCCTTGTTTTTAATAAAAACAAGGCTAAAACATTAAACATTAAAAAGATATAAAAACTTTTTATACCTCTTTAATGTTTTGGATACTTTTTATAGTTAAAATTGCGATTGCGGAATTTGCGGAAGTGTTTGCGGAAGTGCCCAGCACTGTAAAAATTGGAAATATGGTTTGCGTTTGCGGCACCAAAAATGGCAAGCAGTTTGCGGATTTGCGGTTGCGGAAGGTAAGGTTTGAGTTTGCGGATTTGCGATTGCGGAAGTGATTTTGAGTTTGCGGTGCCCAGCTCTGCTTATAAGTCAACGCATAGGTGCTCGAGCAGCATGGGGCCGGGCTGGGATCACCTCGGTCTTCCCATTTCATAGGTGCTTCTTAACACGGCCAAACTTCGATAGGAACACGGGAAACTGAAATTTTACATAAACGGCTACACGCGGCTACGTGCTGAGTCTATAAAAATCTCGGTGTGTCCCGTACCACGTTTGGGCTGCCGAACCTACGACTCGGGGGACGCTATACCGGCCGGAGCTAGGGACTCTCCAGCGGGCCTATCCATAGACTAAAAGATAGGTGAAAAATTTTTCTCCCAAACTACTAGCCCAAAACTGGAATCATAGGCGAATCCCCAAGGTGAAATGGTCGGTCACGTGTCGAAACTCTGCCTCCATCATCAGTAGGGGATGGGGGATCTGCTTAGCCCCGCACCCCTCCGTAAATTCCTTCAAATCTATGCGGAGGCGAACTTTCCGGTAGCTTTCTGAGAGGCACATAGGTCCTATACCTATGGACCACTCGAAAATGCAGTTTTATTCTCACGACTCTGTCTTCCAAGCTTCTAGAGCTTCCGCCAGCAGCTTTGGGTAGTAGCTTGCTGTCCCAGTGCAGAACTAAGAGAGGTGGATCTTTGAAGATCGACTCCTCAAGTTGTTTGGCCATTTTCTCTCGATACTTGGCACGTGCTCGATGAACAGTTGATGGCGAAATAATAGTCTGCGATACATCTTGTCCGAGACTTAGCAGTTACAATGAAGGAAGTGCTTGCTTGTCAAATAGAGAGTTGTTCTCTATCCCAAGTAGCCACGAGTGTTGGATCAAGTGTGTTCTTGGAACGACGAGGTGACTTAGAGGCCAATGGAACAGCAAAATCTTCATCATCATCATCTGTTGTCGCCGTTGAGCTAGAGGATGTTCTATTCAGCTTCATTTTCTCGGAGATCTTTTCAGCTTCTTCAGCATGCTTTCATTTTCGAAGTTCAAGTTTCTTAGCTGCTGCTTCTTTCCGTTTGACAGCCATGGTGTGTTTCCTATCCACCCCAGGCATTGAAGAACTCATTCTGTCCTCCTCCGGAACTGAACTCATGCTCATCACAAACTTAACTTGCGATGTTGAAAAGGTCAGCAAGGTTTCCCTTCTACACCTGACGCTTCATAATGGCTTTGTCCGTCTCTCTCGACTTCTCCTCCTTCAAGTTTTGGTACTCTTTGTACAGCTTTAGTATAGCAGCTCTAATGTTCTCCTCTGTCTTCACGGGGATATTTGCCTTCTTCCAGACTTCTTGAAGCTTGATACTCGTAGACTTGATGGCAAGGGGGATTGTTTCCTTCAGCTCCAGGTGATGGTACATAAAGCAGAGGAGGACTTGCTCCCGGGATGGCAATCTTGCTCCTAAGAGCTCTTCGACTGGAGTCTTTTCAATCAGCCAGATCATCTTTCTTTCCATTTTCAACACTTTTTGCACCTGTGAAAGAAAAGAAAACATTACAATATGTTGGAAGTTGGGACGTTCTCGAGATTTGATTACAAAAGGCTAAGGTATCAGAGGTGACATAAGTGTGCAACCTCTAAATGGGGAAGAGCAAAGTGTAGTGAAATTCACAACTTGATAAAAGTGGAACACCCTAGAGCCCAACGTTGTATTCGTCCTGCAGCCAAGATAGGAATTCGTTTACTAGGAGCAAACAACCCTAACAACGGTTTATGATCAGTCACTAGGGTAAACTGCTGACCCCACAAGTAAAAATGAAACTTTTTTACTGCGAAGATTAGGGCTAATGCTTCACGTTCTACCTGTGAATAATTCCTCTCTGCTGTATTTAGAGTGTGGGAAACAAAAGAAATAGGTCTTTCTTCCCCGTCCCCGTTATATTATGCGCAAGTACTGCGCCAATGCCATATGAGCTGCTATCAGCAGTTACAACTATCGGTAGTTTAGGATCAAAATGCACTAAAACATGAGAATTGAGTAAGAGCTCCTTTGACTGTTGAAAACTAGACTGTTCCTCTTTACCCCAACTACATTTAGTGTCTTTCCTGAGTAATTTACTTAGTGGTTCCAATGTGGTAGCAGCATTTGGTAGAAATTTCCTGTAGAAATTAAATAAGCCTTGATATGCTTGAAGCTGAGTGACATTAGTAGGTGCAGGAGCCTTACAAATAGCATCAACTTTATCCTTAGTAGGATGCAGACCTAATGAATCAATCTTAAATCCCAAATACTGAATTTCATTAGTTATCCAGATACATTTTTCCTTATTAAGAGTTAAACCAGCAGCTGCTAACTTCTGCAAAACTGTCCTTAGACTAGACGTATGTTCTGCTCCTGTTTTTCCAGCTATAAGGATGTCATCCAGGTAACATACCACATCTGAAATTCCATCTAATATGCGACTAATAGTTCTTTGGAAAATGCCCGGAGCTGATGAAATACCATAACATAATCTATTATAACGAAATAGACCATTGTGAGTATTTATAGTTGTGATATCCTTATATTTTTCATCAAGCTCCAGCTGCATAGGCTTGTGACATATCCAACTTAGAAAAGTATTTATTACCAGCTAACTTACTAAAAATATCAGCAGGATTAGGAATAGGATATTTATCTATTAGAATAGCCTTATTAGCAGTTACTTTGTAGTCCCCACAAATACGAACACTCTTATTAGGTTTTAACACAGGGACAATAGGTGCTGCCCATAATGAGTGCGATATAGGTTCAATAACCTTTTCCTTAGTGAGCCTGTCTAGCTCTAATTCTACATTTTCTCTTAGAACATAAGGCAATGGCCTAGCTTTACAAAATTTAGGGCTGACTTCATTATCCAATTCAATAGACACTTTATGATCTTTGAGCATGCCAAGAGTTGGCCCAAATAATTTTGGAAATTCCTTTAAAAAATTGAGATATTAATAAGTATTACAGAACAATTTATTGATTGATGATCAACTATAATGTTATGAATAAGCAAGTTTAGAGCGTAAATCCAATCTCTACCTAGAAGAGTAGGACCTGGTTCATCAATCACTAAAAGTGTTAACTGTTTGTGATACTTTGTATCATTTATTGTAACTTGAACTTTAGAGCGTAAATCCAATCTCTACCTAGAAGAGTAGGACCTGGTTCATCAATCACTAAAAGTGTTAACTGTTTGTGATACTTTGTATCATTTATTGTAACTTGAACTTTAGCCTCTCCTACTATTGACATCTCAACATTTTCATATTTTCTCAGAGTAGCCTTAGAATGATATAGTGGTTTGGAGTTTTGGAATTTATCTACAAAATAATCCTTAGAAATTATATTCTAGCTGCACCTGTATCCAGTTCCATTGGAAGTTTGATTTATTTATAGTAGCATCTATAATATAAGGACCAGCATTTGTAGTGCCATCCTGACTGAAAATATATTCAGAGCCTATCTGTGTTAGAAAATCTAGAAGAGGAAGAACCATTGTTGTCCCAAGGCGATATGATGACTAAGCTGATTGATGCAGCATTGCTTGTATATATTAAGTTAAGGTGTATATATATCCATCTCATAATTGTAAGGTTAGTGAAAAATTCACTTAATAAGAGCTAGCATTTTTGGGCTCTTGTGGCATCAGTGTTTGGGACGCTAGTGGCATCATTTTGGGGCGCTGCGCGTCTTTTCTACTCGTTTGTGGGATGTCGTATGTACAGGGTGTGGTCTGATAGAGATTAGAGAGCTCTCTTGCAATTGAGTTTGGTTGTGTAGATACAAGATTGTTGCATCGTGCAATAGTCCAGGTTGCGTTGTTGTTGCAAGGTTGAGAAAGAAGACCATAAATAGTACCCCTTTTGTTTATATTAAATTCATGTAACAAAGGTCTAAGGTAGGCCCGCATCGAGTCAGCAACCCTGAGGTTACCCTGAGGTAGGACCTAATAGGATCTCAAATCCGTAAGTTTTAATTTAGCTTAACTTGGGCTTCAGATAGAACTGGCCCTTTAGAATTTGGCCGTTCACGGCTCAGCTGGGATTTTGAACCCAACAAATAAATAAAATAACATGGTCCTTCAGAACCGGATTCTACCCCAAGACTGAGTCAGTGACTATTTTTCGGCAAGTTCTGATTGTGCAAATTGTAGCCCAAGTTAGGCCTAGATGGGTTGAGTATTATGAGTTAAGGTCCCAGGGTAAAAAGTTTGGTCGCCCAATTGCGAAACTTGGCCAGTCGTCTGTCGTTGTTTTGGCCTACATTTTACCGGTTTGGTTAATTTTGGGTTATTATTGAATTAAGGTCCCAGGGTAGAAAGTTTGGTTGCCCAATTGCGAAACTTGGCCAGTCGTCTGTCGTTGTTTTTGGCCTACATTTTACCGGTTTGGTTAATTTTGGGTTATTATTGAATTAAGGTCCTGGAGTGGAAAATTTGGTATTCCATACTGGTGTTTGGTTAGTACCCCACCCAGCAATTCAGTTTATTTGAAAGTAAAATTTGCGTTTGATCAGTTTGGTTAAGTATTTCTGCCAATTCAACTCATTTGGCAGTGAGCCCAATTGTTGTTTGCATTGAAGATGAGTGCATCTGAATTGAGCAAATTTATAAAAAGGAGAAGCGCCTACAAAGGTCTAATTACAAAGGTCATTGCCACTATAGATTCTGCCATAGAGCAAGAGGATTTACGCTTAGTGACTGCGCAGCTTTCCATATTAGAAACTAAAAAGGTTGCTCTAAGTGAGGTAAATGTTAAAATTGAGGCTCTTATAGAAGAGGATGAAATAGAAAATAACATAATTTACTTTGAAGAGATTATTGATGATATAATTAACGTAGGTCTCCGAGCAAAAGAATTTAGTAGCTCAGTACAGTTAGAGACCAGGTCTGATAATGAAACACAACACTCAACAAATGATGTTTGTGAAGTTAAGGTTAACAGATCTGTAGTTCAATTACCGAGGCTTGTACTCAAAACATTTTCTGGGAGTATTCAGGAATGGCAAGGATGGGCAGACAGTTTTCAATCAGCAGTTCATTCTAGTCAAGTGTTAAGTGCCGTGGAGAAGTTTAATTATTTGCGGTCCCTCTTGGAAGGGGAGGCAGCAAAGACTATAGCAGGATTAGCATTAACAGAGGCTAATTATAATGTGGCTTGGGATATATTAAAGAAACGGTTTGGTAAGCCAGAGATCTTAATTAAAAGCCACCTCCGTGCACTTTTAGCTATACCTCCTGTTAATAATCCTAATAGTGTCAAGGAGTTACGGCAGTTATATGATGAATTTGAAATTAGAACTAGGTCCATGGACAACTTGGGTGTAGGAATGGAAAAGTATGGTATAATGTTGGTTCCTACACTGGAGTCTAAATTGCCTAGCTCAATTTTGCTTGAATTAAGTAGGGGACACTCTGCAGAACATGTGTACATCCCCCTTCAGCAGATGTTAAGTCTTTTAGGCACAGAATTAGCAAGACGAGAGGGAGTTGAGTTTGCACAGTGGGATGGTAAACAAGGGGACAAAGGCAGGCACAGCACCAAAGTTTCCATAAAAAGGAATAGCCCAGGTACAGTGTCAGCTCTACATGCCTCCTCTGAGAATAAATTAAAGGGAATCAAGGAATGCATATTTTGCGAAGGCAACTGTGAAAAATGCTCTGTATGAATTGGTCCACAATTAACCCACCCCTTATTTCTCCAGTCTAACTATAGAGTAGATCAAGTCTAGCCTAGAGGGGTCAGCCTAGAGATTCCGGAAATGGTCCAGAGCGGGCAGATAAATTGAGGTCCACAGTAGGATTCTTCACCAAACTAGGTTAGGGCAATCTACCTTTATCTTTGTTAAGCTATGAGTTGATGCTGGGTCTTAGGCCACAATGTAGGCCTAAGTTGTCTGACCCAGCTTAATTTAATGAGTTTAACTTGCTGGGTTAAAAACACAATTAGTCACTTACTGCTAGTTATTAGAGAGTCTCTTTTCTCCTTCCTGTATAATTGTCGAGAGCGTACTTGCTGGTGGGGATCTTTCTTCGGTGTCTGTTCTCGTCCCTTCTCCAGTTGCGTCCTCTCGCCCCGTTCCTCGTTTTCGTTCCCCCTTTGTTCTCCTTTTAGCGGGGCTTTTTCCACCAGCGTCGTGTTGGTTTTTTCCTCGGTTGGTTGAGCGGTAATGTATATCTATTACCGAGCACGCTCTTGTCACACAGTATATAAATACTAGTGTGGAGAATAACTCTGGTGAGCAACCAATTGGTTTCATCCACCCAGTTATTGACATAAAAGGAATTTAATAATTGTTAGATTAACTTCCTACCTACTCAGTGAACCATTTTCGTTACCTCCCAACTGCCCACTCATCAGTTTTCCATATAGTGGGGGCCCTGGGAGATAAAAATTTTGGTGTCATTGTCACCAATTTTTATGTCTGAGTGTAGACTAGCTAACTATTTGACTGTAAATGCCTGTTAATCTGATTAACAGTGACTATCCTCACCTTCTCATGGAGAAGGTGTAGCATTTAATTAGAAGAGAAAATATACATCCATAGGATGAAACTGTCTATGGTCTTTACCATAAGAAAAGAAAAAGTGAAAGTTAGAAGATAAAATTACAATTCCCCAGCATCTATTTTTTGTTGTAAAAATAGTCGCGCCTTTAATGCTGTTTGTCGCTGAGGTCTTGTGTCTGTCAATGTTGTAGTAGGATGCGTTACCACTCCTACTGTCAAAGGAATAGTTACTGGAAGTTCAGTGTCTCCAGTTGTTACTGTCAGTGGAGAAGGTTCTCCAAAGTCCATTGTTTTGGGTCCAGACTCTAAAGGTACAAAAGAGAAATGTCTCTTGTTGTGTCACCCGTTGAAGTCCTTAATTTGACCACTCTTGTTACCCCGTCTGCCCCTGGTCTGAGTTCTGAAACTCTAGCCAGAGGCCAGTATTGTCTTGGAGTACTGTCATGTATGAGAACAAGGTCCCTACCTTAATTGTGTCAGACCAATCCTTCTTAGTCATTTGTTTATGTCTCTCCCTTAGACCCATCAAGTACTCAGTTTTCCACTGTTTAATGAAATGAGCTTTAACTCTAGTTAAATGTTGTAACTTAGTCTGGAGCTCATCATGTCGTTGAGTCCAGTTTGGGTCTTCTGAAGAGTCTATATTGTAGTCCGGCAGGAGACTAACTTGTTCTCCCCGAATCAAATGATTTGGAGTTAATGGTTCCGGGTCATTAATGTTGTCACTCACATAAGTGAGTGGTCTATTGTTAATGATGTTCTCAATCTCAGCCAGGAGAGTGAGCAACCCAAATAAGTGTATCTGTTTTTTGCCAATTGCTTTCTTCAAGCAATTCTTTACTGTTTGTATATTCCTCTCCCAGATAGAACCATACCAAGGAGAGGCAACCGGAATATACTTCCACTTTATGTTTGAATTTTGTATATAAATTGTGTGATTTCATCGCTTAACAAGTCGTGGATGACTTGTTCACCAGCCTTGAAATATGTAGCATTGTCAGTCCAAACTCTTTGGGTACTGAATGTCGTGCACAGAATCTCTTAAAGACAGCAACAAAAGATTCTGCTGTAAGGTCCTCCACAACATCCAGATAAACAGCTCGTGAGGCAGCACATGTAAACAGTACAATGTACATTTTTTGTTCAGTGTCACCCACCCCTACAGTCAATGCTCCTGTATAGTCAATGCCTACAGTCTCAAAGGGTCGTTGAGAGTAACTCTCTCCTCTGGCAAAGCAGGAGGATTTGGTTTCCTATAGGGCCTAGCATGAATACGCCTACATGTGACACACTCACTCAGGACTGTTTTAACAGTGATCCTTCCCTTGGGTATCCAATAAGTTTTTCTTAATGTAGTTAGTGTCTGTGGTACCCCCATATGATATACATCATTGTGTGTTTTTCTGATGATTAATGTTGTCAAATAGCTAAATCTAGGTAAAAGGATTGGATGTTTGCTTTTGTATGACAGTTTTGATTTGTCTAATCTCCCTTTACACCTTAGAAGGCCTTCCTCATCTCTGAACAAGTTTAGATCCACAACTACTGATGGTACAGGTTCTTTTGTTTGTTTCCCATTAGTTAAGAATTCTAACTCTTATTGTACTCTTTTTGTTGTGCATGGCCTATCCAGTATTTGGTTGCAACTTCTGTATAATTATGATTTTTTATTTAGCTGTTTGTTAATTGTAGTTAAACAGTTGTGAGCAAACCTCAAACAGTAGGCTGTAACCCTGACAAGTTTGTTGAAATCAGAATAAATTTCATAATTAGTGATTGGTTCAACCTTTCATTTGAAAAGATTAAATTTAATGTCAAGTTAACTTGTTCCACAGGCCATTGGTCTGTATTACAGAGCCACTTAGGTCCCATAAACCAAGTTTTGTTTGACTTCAACAACTTGTAGGATAAACCTCTGGTCAGAAAGTCTGCTGGATTTTGTTTAGTTGGAACATAGTGAAAGTTTACTTGTAGGCTTTCATTAGCTTCAGCTATTTCTTTTAGCCTATTTCTTACAAAGATATTCTTACTATTAATGCTATCATTCCGTATCCAGGCAAGACAAATCTGACTGTCAAGCCAGATGTGGATATGAGTTATGTTCACATCATGGTAAGCATCCTTAAGCAATGAAATGGTTTTAATGGCTAATGCAGCAGCCAATAGTTCCAATTGAGGTATGGTTCGGGTAGGTTTGAGAGGTGCAACTTTCCCTTTTGCATAAATTAGATGACTTTCTGTAGGACTTACAAGATACGCACAGCACCCATAAGCTTGTGTGCTTGCATCAGCAAACACATGAAGTCTCTGGGGCTTATCCCTAAACCCACAGCACCTTTGAATTTTAATGTTCTGCACTTTTGTTAAATCAGCAGCTAACTTCTTCCAAGATTTTTGATTTTCATTTGTTATTGGATCATCCCACCCAACATTTGTCCTCCAAATTTCTTGGAGGAGAATCTTTGATTTTATTGTTGAAGGCAGGAATAGACCCAAAGGATCAAAAATTTTGGAAGCCTCTGATAATATTTGTCTTTTAGTATTTGCTTCCTCATCAAGTTTAAAACCTTTAGTACAGATTGAATCATGACTGTTAGAAGTTGCATCCAAATACCAGTTCATACCTAAAGTTTTAACTCTGTCTGATGGCTCAGTAAGACCATTATTATCCTTTAAAATCTTTTTGTTTAAATCCTCATCATTTGAAATCCACTCTCTAAGTTCAAAGTTACCTTGTTGCATAATGTTTTGAGAGTGTTCATAGACTTCAGATAATTCAGATTTTGTTGTTGTTGAGCCTATTAGATTGTCTACGTAAAAATGTTCCTTAAGGAAGTTCAATGTTAAAGAGTTATTAAACTGGTTTAAATGATGTCTAATTGTCAATGCTAATAGGCTAGGTGAGCAATTGGCTCCAAACAACACAACATTAAATCTATAGGTTATGAACCCTTTATTCAAATCAATGGATCCTTGAACCATAAGAACCTAAGTTGGTTCTTATCATATTCATTTTTAAAGATTTATTCTCAAAAATGCCTTTGAAATGTCACTTTGTACGGCATATTTATCTAACCTGAACCTCAGTAAGATCTTCACAAGGTCAGAAATGAGATTAGGACCCTCAATCAGGCAATCATTCAAACTGTGTTTATCACTGTCTTTGAGGCTACAGTTATATACTACTCTGAGTTTTGTTGTTGGGGCATCTTGTCGATAGACCCCCCTGTGGGTTAAATAATGACAACCATCTTTTTTAAAAGGGTTATTTGTTACTTCTTCAATGAAGCCTTTCTGTAGCTGTTCTTTGAAGACATCATTATATGTTTTATATTATTATCTTGTTTGAGTTTTTTTCATTACTTTATATAAATGTCCTTTAGTTACTTTGAGATTATCTCTTAAGTTGGGACAATTTATTTTCCAAGGTAACTCAATAAAATAACTATTGTCTTTGCACTGAATGGTGTCTTCAAATCTTTCTACCATTAACTGATCTTCTGAAGTTTGATTTGTGTCATGTATCCCCACAGATTCTAGCAACCATAAGTTTAATTGCCTCATCCAAGTTTCATTTGATAATGATGAATTAATGTTCTCAGTTGAGATAATATTATTCAAAGTGTTGCTATTCTTACAGGTGTTATGTAGGACTGAGTTGAGGCACATAGTATTTGTTGGTCATGAACTATTTTGGTTTAGGTCTAGGTTGTATTTGGATAGATCACCCAAAGGGGCTATCCCTGATGGAGTCTGAATAGCTATACCATTACCTATCTTCACTATGCCCTTATGAATAAGATTAAATATAATCTGCCCCATTAACATTTCAATGTTAGCTACTGTGTTGTTAGTGATATGTCTATCAGCTATTTTGTAGTGTTTTCCCAAATGATTTATGGTTTGTTCTAGTTTGGGTATAACCAGTTTGTTTTGTCCTACTTTAGAAATAATAACTGCTTCATTTTTTCTCTAATTTATTTTCTAACTGTAGTTCCAGGTCAATTGTCTTATAGCTATTTTTGTCCGAGTTATCCTTAACAAAGGATGCAATATTGAGTTTTTTGTTCATTCGGGTTTGGTGTCAAACCCAATTTATTTACTACATTTTGTGAAACAAATGTTTGTTGAGAACAACAGTCTATAAGACATCTCACTGGAGTGGTGCTACCCTCACTATTCACTAAGTCCAAAGTAATAGTTGGTAAAAGAATCTCAGTGTTTTTTGTTACGTTGTTTGAACAAACAGAATGTCCCATGAAAGTGGCATTTTCTTGATTACCTTTGTTTGGTGGAGGTATCTTTTGAGTTTGAGTACTATTGTTTGGACACTTTGGTGAATCACACATTGATGAGACATGTCGTAAACTTTTACAAACTTACACTTGAATCTTAACCTAGATTTACAGTCTTTCTTATAATGTCCCTGGCCAGTACACTTTTTACATAGGTTCAACTGTTCACATCTTTTAGCTCTTTGGTTAAAGTCTGAATATTTATCACACCCAGTACTACTGTGTTCATTACTTGCACACAAAATTTGCAATGTAGTGTGTAAGTTGAGGCAGCAGTTACATTAAAGTTTTGTGATGTAGGTGTTCGTGTATTACAGTTGGTCACATTTGATTCTACACTATAAAGTTTTGTCTGTTTGGCTGTAGCTAGTTGGTCTCTGGGAACAGTCTTTGGTTTATCCATAGTCTGGGTCTTATTTTGTGTTGGAATATTTCTCAATTTGTAATTAGTTAGGATATTGGGAAAGTGTTTTCTTATATCTTCAAGATTAGGATAATTTTCTCCCGTCTTTAGAATTAAATATCTTTAACCCTCAAAGGAAGGCACCTAAGAACTATGCCTTGTATAATCCAAGATGAAGCTTTATATCTATCTCATTGCTAACCAGTTGTCCTATAATAGCTTCTAATTTTGTATAAAAATTTCCATATCACTATGGTTATCTTTTATGGGTGCAAATCAAAAATTTGTTGAGATAATTCATATACAATCTCATCTTTATTAATGTAATTACGTTTTAAGAGATCAATAGCTACTTCATATGAATTCCCTACGGCTGGTAAATAGGCTATCAGGTTATAGGCTGGGCCTTTAAGGAAACTAGTTAAGTAGCTAAACTTTTCAACAGTTGAAATATAAGGTTTATTACCTATTAAACTCTCAAATTTGTCAATGAAAGATGGGAATTGTACCGTGTCCCCTTCAAATGTTGGTACTAGCAAAATGGGTAACTGAGCCCTCAATTCTTGTGACTCAGGATTTAGCATGCCACTTAAATTTTGTTGAAGGTTAGCTCTACTTTGATTAAAATCAGAATTAGGTTTATTTGGTGTTAAGTCAGTCAAACGAGACCGTAGTCTCCTTATTTGCTGTTCAATTGAGATTACCTGATCATCATTATCAGCGTAAAGGTCTATCAATTGTTCTTCAGCCATTTCGGATTCAACTAACTCTGAAATACTCTCATCAATGGCTATTATTTCCTTCTTTTTAGTTTCCAATTTAAGAATTACACACTCTAAATCTTCCTTACCTGGTTGTGTATATTGTTAAAAGTGTTCATGGCCTTTGTAACAGCTCCCAACTTTGCCCCCCTTTTCTTTTTTAACTTTTTCAATTCCGCACTGTCCATGTTTAAGTCAAAATTGTTTAACTGGGGATCGTAATGAAATAGAGGACAAGAAGAATTACCAGAGAAGAGAGATCACAGACAAACAGTCAAGTTTTAATTTGGTTTAATCCCCCCCAAGTACTTATGTGTCACTCAGGTCTAAGCTTGTAAGAGAATGAGACTCCTTAAATGTAAATGTTTCCTAGTTAGGCCCTAGGTTGTAGACCTAATTAGGCTTGATTAGGTTAGGCTTAGGCTTAGGCTTAGGCTAGACCATTTAGCCTAATTCTGCAATTTTTTTTTTTGTTAAGTAAGGTTAAGGTTTGTAAATTCCCCACACACGGACCACCAATGTGAAAAATGCTCTGTATGAATTGGTCCACAGTTAACCCACCCCTTATTTCTCCAGTCTAACTATAGAGTAGATCAAGTCTAGCCTAGAGGGTCAGCCTAGAGATTCCGGAAATGGTCCAGAGCGGGCAGATAAATTGAGGTCCACAGTAGGATTCCTCACCAAACTAGGTTAGGGCAATCTACCTTTACCTTTGTTAAGCTATGAGTTGATACTGGGTCTTAGGCCACAATGTAGGCCTAAGTTGTCTGACCCAGCTTAATTTAATGAGTTTAACTTGCTGGGTTAAAAACACAATTAGTCACTTACTGCTAGTTATTAGAGAGTCTCTTTTCTCCTTCCTGTATAATTGTCGAGAGCGTACTTGCTGGTGGGGATCTTTCTTCGGTGTCTGTTCTCGTCCCTTCTCCAGTTGCGTCCTCTCGCCCCGTTCCTCGTTTTCGTTCCCCCTTTGTTCTCCTTTTAGCGGGGCTTTTTCCACCAGCGTCGTGTTGGTTTTTTCCTCGGTTGGTTGAGCGGTAATGTATATCTATTACCGAGCACGCTCTTGTCACACAGTATATAAATACTAGTGTGGAGAATAACTCTGGTGAGCAACCAATTGGTTTCATCCACCCAGTTATTGACATAAAAGGAATTTAATAATTGTTAGATTAACTACCTACCTACTCAGTGAACCATTTTCGTTACCTCCCAACTACCCACTCATCAATTTTCCATAGCAACCACAAGTCATATAAATGTGAGGTGGCTGAGGCCTTACCCTTTGAGGAGAGAAAGGACAGGGTAACTAAGTCCACAGCATGTTTTAAATGTTTTTTGAAAGGTCACAGAGCAAGGTTTTGTAAGTTTAAAATTTTGTGCAAAAAATGTCATGGTAGGCATCAGCCATTATTGTGTGAAAACACTCTTAGTAGGCCTACCCCAGAAGTAGAGACATCAGTGGCACATGCCACTGCTATGCAAGGGAGTAAAAGTAAAGGGGATTATTGCAAACAACTGCAGCCTTATTAATTGGGAATGAGGGAGAAGCTACTGTAAGAGTGTTGTTTGATAGTGGTAGCCAGTGTAGTTTTATTAAGACCAGAATTTCCAGAAAATTGAAGTTTAAAGAACTTAAGAGGGAAAATTTAAGAATTTCTGGGTTTGGGGGTTCCGTTCAAAACCGAACCAAATTTAAGAAGGTAGAAGTTCTGGTTAAAGGGTTGTTACCGCAAAGTCCCACTATCAAGGTCCAAGCTGTAGAGATTGAGGAACGTTGTGCTCCAGTCACTACTTGTTTAGATATGGCATGTGTCCAAGAATTGCAAGTTAAAGGAATTAATTTGGGCAATAATAAGTTCGAGGGAACAGAAGATATTAGTCTTTTGATTGGAGCTGACTATTATTGGGACTTCATCACTGGTAATATTGTCCGTACATCTCAAGGCCCGGTAGCTATTGAAAGTAAGCTAGGCTGGATGCTACATGGTAGCTATTGCAATGAAATGGAAATTAAGGCTCTTTTTGTTAAGATTGAGGAGAACAGCCATGGTCTGGAAAGGCATTTGAAAGCGTTTTGGGAACTTGAATCTATTGGCACAAAGGACAAACAGGCAAGTACAGTGAACAATGATGTTTTAGAGCAATTTGAAAAAGGGATTGGGTTTAGAGATGGTTGCTATGAAGTTGGCCTACCATGGAAGGATTCTTGCAAACCCGGTTCAAACCTTCAGCTAGCTAATCGGAGGTTGGAGACTTCATTGTACAGGCTAAGAAAAAATGAGTTGTTGTTAATTGAATACGATGAGGCCATCCTAAGTTATGTAAGGGAGGGGCTATGCTGAAAGGGTGCAAGGTGAGCTGGTGAGCCAGGAGGCACATTATCTGCCACACCATGCAGTGGTACGGCGAGACAAAACTACCACCAAACTGAAGGTAGTTTTTTGATGGCTCAGCCAAGGACAAAGGTGGTGTGTCCTTGAATGACTGTTTGGATGCTGGGCCAAATTTAAATGCAGATTTATTTTCCTTGTTACTGAGATTCAGGTTTGGTAGAGTAGCATTGACTGCAGATGTGAAGCAAGCCTTTTTGCGGATAAAGTTAAAACCAGAGGACAGAGATGCAGTAAGGTATCTGTGGGTGGATACGAAAGACTTGTTGGAAATGAACCTAAGGTTCAAGCATATAAAATGAAGTCAGTGTTTTTGGCCTCAGCTCTAGTCCATTTTTGTTGGCAGCTACTATGCAGTACCATTTTAAGAAATATTCTGAAGTCTATCCTAACACTATTGAACACATAAGGAAAAATTTTTATGTTGATGATTTGCTATGTTCCGTGGATAATACAGAAATGGCTAAACAGATATTCATGGAGGCTAGAGCTATAATGAGGGAGGCTGGCATGGAGCTTAGAAAATGGCAGACCAATCATTCGCAATTACAAGAGTTTATGAGTCATTCCTCTGTAGTACCTGATGCAGCAGAAAGTATTGAGGATTCTGGTATTAAGGAGTTGTGGGCAATAGATGCAAAGGTGCTAGGCATTGTTTGGCAGCAAGATGATGATTTGTTTACCTTCAATGGGAAATCTTTAGAAGAGCTGGCTGAGAATGAGACAAGGTGGACAAAACGTACAGCTCTTAGTTTGGCTTCGAAGGTCTTTGATCCTCTTGGATTCCTGGCTCCATTTGTGATAAAGTCAAAAATTTGGTTTCAGAGCCTCTGGGAAATTGGACTTGGTTGGGACCAAGAGTTACCTGATCATATGGTGGTAAAGTGGAAATATTGGTTCAAAGAATTGACACATCTTGGAGACATTGAAATCCCAAGATGGTACTTTGGAGAGTTGAACAATAGTCCAGACAATTTGGAGCTGCACATCTTTTGTGATGCAAGTGAGGAAGCCTATGCAACTTGTATTTATATAGAGAGGCGCATTGCAAGAGGAAGTAAGTTGCAGGTTGGTTGCTGCAAAGAGTAGAGTAGCACCTTTGAAAAGGCTTTCTGTTCCAAGGTTGGAATTGATGGGTGCCGTTATTGCTAGTCGGCTTGCAATTACAGTGCGAAAGTCTTTGGCCCTCTATGAAATTCCAAGCTATTATTGGACAGACTCCACTATAGTTTGGCACTGGTTAAGAAGTCAGGCAAGGAAATGGAAACCATTTGTTGCCAATAGGGTGGAGGAAATTCAAGCGCACACAGATCCCAAGCAATGGAAGCATTGTCCAGGCATCCAAAACCCCGCTGATTTACCAACACGAGGAATTTCAGTGAAAGATCTTTCACAGTCAAGTTTGTGGTGGAATGGGCCAGAGTGGCTAAACTTGGAAGTGAAAACTGGCCTTCTAATCAGCCTATTGTAGGAGAATGCCAGGCTGAAGAAGCATGGGTGAGTGAGGTGAGAAAATGTGCTGTGAACAGTTGTCAAGTTATGCAGCAGGACCCCATATTGAGGCTTGAGGACATTAGCAGTCTGAAAAGATTGTTAAGAGTGACAGCATGGGTATATAGATTTACCAACAACATTAAGGGAGAAACAAGAAGGGAAGGAATTCTGAACAGTAATGAGATTCAGCAAGCCAGGAAATACTGGGTGGTATATATGCAGAAGGAAAAATTTGGTGAAGAGAGAGAATTGCTCACCAGCCATCCATTACAGGTTCTACCAACACATTCTGCGCTCAAGGGTTTGGATGTGTTTTTGGATCAGGATTTATTGAGAGTAGGAGGTAGACTACAGTTTTCTGGGCTTCCAGAGGAGAAAAGACATCCAATTTTGCTACCTTCTGGGGGGCACTTTGTGGACCTTTTGATCCTGGATACTCATCATAAGCTGTTACATGCTGGAGTTAGAGAAGTGATAATAGAGATTAGACAACAATTTTGGATTCCCAAAATTAGACAAGTAGTAAAAAAGGTCTTGCATAAATGTGTGGTTTGCAAGCGTTGGAGTGCAAAGCCTTATTATGAAAAGGTGGCTCCACTTCCAAGAGAACGGTGTGTCTATACTCTGCCCCATTTGATGTAGTGGGAGTAGACTTTGCAGGGCCAGTCTATGTGTATGAGCGAGGGGAGTCTAACAAAGGTTATATATGACTTTTCACCTGTGCTACCCACCAGAGCAATCCATTTGGAGTTGGTAAGCAACTTAAGTAGTGATGTATTTCTTTTGGCCTTTAAAAGGTTTGCGAACAGAAGGGGTTTCCCAAATAAAATCATATCGGATAATGCAAAAACCTTCAAAAAGGCTGCAAAGAACTCCAAGAAGTTTGGTCCATGCTAAAAGAGAAGGATTCCAATCCTACTTTTCACACCAAGGGGTACAGTGGGAGTTTATTGTTGAGAGAGCACCATGGTGGGGAGGATTTTGGGAAAGGCTAGTGAGAAGTGTAAAGTGTCCATTAAAGAAACTTTTAGCTAATGCTCATTTGAGCAAAGAAGAATTCTGCACTGTTTTATGTGAAGTAGAAGCAATGGTGAACAGTAGGCCTATCACTTTTGTTTACAACAGTATGCAGGATGCAGAGCCATTGACACCAAATCATTTTCTTTGTGGTAAACGATTAACATCAAGCCCCAGTGTGCCAGAAGACTTGCAGCCTATCCAGAGCACTCAAGGAGAGTTAACCAGACGGTTCAGGTACCTTGAAGAGCTACAAGATCAGTTATGGAAGAGGTGTCAGATGGAATACTTGCCAGAACTCAATTATTACCCATCAGGCAAGGTAAAGGGCTCCAATGCAAATTGTATCAAGGTGGGAGACGTGGTAATGATTGGGGATGAAAGACCAAGGCAATGCTGGAAGCTTGGCATAATTGAAGAGTTGTTTTGTTGGCAAAGACAATTTAGTTAGGTCTGCACTGGTAAAGACTTCAGGAGGAAAGTTAAAGAGACCTATACAAAAACTCTATGCTTTAGAAATCAGCAAAAACACAGATAGTCAAGATGAAACATTTGAGTTACAGCCTCATGGAGAAGGCTTGGCTAACCTTGCGGAAGGTAACGACAACAATGCCTCTTCGATGGGGAGTGTTAGAAAATCTAGAAGAGGAAGAACCATTGTTGTCCCAAGGCGATATGATGACTAAGCTGATTGATGCAGCATTGCTTGTATATATTAAGTTAAGGTGTATATATATCCATCTCATAATTGTAAGGTTAGTGAAAAATTCACTTAATAAGAGCTAGCATTTTTGGGCTCTTGTGGCATCAGTGCTTGGGACGCTGGTGGCATCATTTTGGGGCGCTGCGCGTCTTTTCTACTCGTTTGTGGGATGTCGTATGTACAGGGTGTGGTCTGATAGAGATTAGAGAGCTCTCTTGCAATTGAGTTTGGTTGTGTAGATACAAGATTGTTGCATCGTGCAATAGTCCAGGTTGCGTTGTTGTTGCAAGGTTGAGAAAGAAGACCATAAATAGTACCCCTTTTGTTTATATTAAATTCATGTAACAAAGGTCTAAGGTAGGCCCGCATCGAGTCAGCAACCCTGAGGTTACCCTGAGGTAGGACCTAATAGGATCTCAAATCCGTAAGTTTTAATTTAGCTTAACTTGGGCTTCAGATAGAACTGGCCCTTTAGAATTTGGCCGTTCACGGCTCAGCTGGGATTTTGAACCCAACAAATAAATAAAATAACAATCTGTGACTGCTTTAGACTGTTGGCTGATAAAGGAGGTTTATGCATTTTAGAAAAACAAACCTTTGCTATATATCCAACTTTGTTACAGTTATAACATACTGCCTCCTTGAAAGCGCAGTCTATCTTCCAATGCTGTTTGCCACAGCCAGTACAAAGTTTTTAAGGTTTAGCACTTTGCTTCGGCCAATTTTTTGAACTATCTGCTTTTAGAAAGTTTCTTTGGCTAACCTTTGGATTATCCTTAGCCTTAGTTCCTGTAGACCTACTATTTAGGTTAATATTAGACTCAGGCCTGATCAAATTCACATCACCAAATGCCTTTGCATCCTTAGCAGCAGCTTCCCTAGTTGTGGCTAGTACTACTGCAGCATCAAAAGTTAGGTTTTTAATTGTCAATAGTTCTCGCTTATTGGCCTCCTCTCTCAAACCCATGACAAATCTATCCCGTAGCATTTCTGTTAGGTTAGGGCCAAACTCACAAGTACTAGCCAGTTTCTTTAGGCTAGCTGCAAAGTCAGCAATTGATTCACCTACAGCCTGATTTCGAGAATAGAACTGAAATCTCTCAAAAATCACTACCACTTGAGGCTTATAGTGATCTTTTAGAACTGTAACTAAATCTGTATAGCTACATTATGCTGTACTCTTAGGATCTACCAGATCTTTAACTGGACTATAAGTTTTAGGGCCTATTAGAGTTAAAAAAGATGGTACCCTTTTATCATCTGGTATAGAATTCGCTGCAAAAACAACTCCACCCTATCTGTGTACGTGTCAAAATCTTCCTCGCCCTCCGAATAGGGGCCTATTTGACCAATAACAGGCATAATCAAAATAGCCTAAACACAAACTAGGCTCAATACAAGAACCCTTGAACTGTAGGTTACCAATTTGCACTTCACTAGCCCCTTCCCCCAAGCGGAAAAAAGACAAAATGCAACCAAAAAACAAAAAGAAAACCCTCGTCGCCAATGTAGTGACCGGTAGATAAGACTATGGTTCACACACTATATACAGATACAGTACAGTAACCAGTATTAAATTACACAACGAAATAATTATAGACTCACCTCAAGTATAGAACAACAGTTCCAGACAATATTCTAGATAGCCAGTAATAGTCGTTAGTCTAGCAGTTGTCAGTCTGTTAGTTAGTCAATAGCTATATCAGTATATCGAGATAGGCTAGTAGTTCACAATAGTACAAGACAATCAACACTACATCCATAATCGCAATGCTAATGATCATCCCAAAACATCATCGCTGCATATCCGCCCTAATCCGTCAAAACCAGTGCTGCTAGATCAATATTAGTTTTTATTATTAAGGTGTTTTTTTGGTGTGTCGATCTGCAGACTTTTAGTCACACCAATCCACCAAAGAAAAAAAAAAGAAAAACAAATAAAAAGTAGATGTAATGGAATGGCGGCTATTGCAGGAGTTAAGTGGAGCTACAGATGTTAGAAAATCTAGAAGAGGAAGAACCATTGTTGTCCCAAGGCGATACGATGACTAAGCTGATTGATGCAGCATTGCTTGTATATATATTAAGTTAAGGTGTGTATATATATCCATCTCATAATTGTAAGGTTAGTGAAAAATTAACTTAATTTAGAGCTAGCATTTTTGAGCTCTTGTGGCATCATTGTTTGGTCACACTGTTGGCATCATTTTGGGATGCTGCGCGTCTTTTCTACTCGTTTGTGGAAGGTCGTACGTAAAGGTGTGGTTTGATAGAGAGCTCTCTTGCAATTCAGTTTGGTTGTTTAGATACATGATTGTTGCATCGTGCAATAGTCCAGGTTGCGTTGTTGTTGCAAGGTTCAGAAAGAAGACCACAAATAGTACCCTTTTGTTTACTTTAAGTTCATGTAATTTAAGGTCTAAGGTAGGCCCGCATCGAGTCAGCAACCCTGAGGTTACCCTGAGGTAGGACCTAATAGGATCTCAAATCCGTAAGTTTTAATTTAGCTTAACTTGGGCTTTAGGTAGAACTTGCCCTTTAGAATTTGGCCGTTCACGGCTCAGCTGGGATTTCGAACCCGACAAATAAATAAAATAACATGGTCCTTCAGAACCGGATTTCTACCCCAAGACTGAGTCAGTGACCATTTTTCGGCAAAGTTCTGATTGTGCAAATTGTATCCCAAGTTAGGCCTAGACGGGTTGAGTATTATTGAGTTAAGGTCCCAGGGTAAAAAGTTTGGTCGCCCAATTGCGAAACTTGGCCAGTCGTCTGTCGTTTTTTTGGCCTACTTTTTTTCCGGTTTGGTTAATTTTGGGTTATTATTGAATTAAGGTCCCAGGGTAAAGTTTGGTCGCCCAATTGCGAAACTTGGCCAGTCGTCTGTCGTTTTTTGGCCTACTTTTTTTCCGGTTTGGTTAATTTGGGTTATTATTGAATTAAGGTCCCAGGGTAAAGTTTGGTCGCCCAATTGCGAAACTTGGCCAGTCGTCTGTCGTTTTTTGGCCTACATTTTTTCCGGTTTGGTTAATTTTGGGTCATTATTGAATTAAGGTCCTGGGGTGGGAAATTTGGTATTCCATACTGGTGTTTGGTTAGTACCCCACCCAGCAATTCAGTTTATTTGAAAGTAAAATTTGCGTTTGATCAGTTTGGTTAAGTATTTCTGCCAATTCAGCTCATTTGGTATTGAGCCCAAGGGTTGTTTACATTGAAGATGAGTGCATCTGAATTGAAAAAATTTATAAAAAGGAGAAGTGCCTACAAAGGTCTAATTACAAAGGTCATTGCCACTATAGATTCTGCCATAGAGCAAGAGGATTTACGCTTAGTGACTGCGAAGCTTGCCATATTAGAAACTAAAAAGGTGGCTCTAAGTGAGGTAAATGTTAAAATTGAGGCTCTTATAGAAGAGGAGAAATAGAAAATAACATAATTTACTTTGAAGAGATTATTGATGATATGATTAACGTAGGCCTCCGAGCAAAAGAGTTTAGCAGCTCAGTACAGTTAGAGACCAGGTCTAATAATGAAACACAACACTCAACAAATGATGCTTGTGAAGTTAAGGTTAACAGATCTGTAGTTCAATTACCGAGGCTTGTACTCAAAACATTTTCTGGGAGTATTCAGGAATGGCAAGGATGGGCAGACAGTTTTCAATCAGCAGTTCATTCTAGTCAAGTGTTAAGTGCCGTGGAGAAGTTTAATTATTTGCGGTCCCTCTTGGAAGGGGAGGCAGCAAAGACTATAGCAGGATTAGCATTAACAGAGGCTAATTATAATGTGGCTTGGGATATATTAAAGAAACGGTTTGGTAAGCCAGAGATCTTAATTAAAAGCCACCTCCGTGCACTTTTAGCTATACCTCCTATTAATAATCCTAATAGTGTCAAGGAGTTACGGCAGTTATATGATGAATTTGAAATTAGAACTAGGTCCCTGGACAACTTGGGTGTAGGAATGGAAAAGTATGGTATAATGTTGGTTCCTAAACTGGAGTCTAAATTGCCTAGCTCAATTTTGCTTGAATTAAGTAGGGGACACTCTGCAGAACATGTGTACATCCCCCTTCAGCAGATGTTAAGTCTTTTAGGCACAGAATTAGCAAGACGAGAGGGAGTTGAGTTTGCACAGTGGGATGGTAAACAAGGGGACAAAGGCAGGCACAGCACCAAAGTTTCCACAAAAAGGAATAGCCCAGGTACAGTGTCAGCTCTACATGCCTCCTCTGAGAATAAATTAAAGGGAATCAAGGAATGCATATTTTGCGAAGGCAACCACAAGTCATATAAATGTGAGGTGGCTGAGGCCTTACCCTTTGAGGAGAGAAAGGACAGGGTAACTAAGTCCACAGCATGTTTTAAATGTTTTTTGAAAGGTCATAGAGCAAGGTTTTGTAAGTTTAAAATTTTGTGCAAAAAATGTCATGGTAGGCATCAGCCATTATTGTGTGAAAACACTCCTAGTAGGCCTACCCCAGAAGTAGAGACATCAGTGGCACATGCCACTGCTATGCAAGGGAGTAAAAGTAAAGGGGGATTATTGCAAACAACTGCAGCCTTATTAATTGGGAATGAGGGAGAAGCTACTGTAAGAGTGTTGTTTGATAGTGGTAGCCAGTTTAGTTTTATTAAGACCAGAATTTCCAGAAAATTGAAGTTTAAAGAACTTAAGAGGGAAAATTTAAGAATTTCTGGGTTGGGGGTTCCGTTCAAAACCGAACCAAATTTAAGAAGGTAGAAGTTCTGGTTAAAGGGTTGTTACTGCAAAGTCCCACTATCAAGGTCCAAGCTGTAGAGATTGAGGAACTTTTGCTCCAGTCACTACTTGTTTAGATATGGCATGTGTCCAAGAATTGCAAGTTAAAGGAATTAATTTGGGCAATAATAAGTTTGAGGGAACAGAAGATATTAGTCTTTTGATTGGAGCTGACTATTATTGGGACTTCATCACTGGTAATATTGTCCGTACATCTCAAGGCCCAGTAGCTATTGAAAGTAAGCTAGGCTGGATGCTACATGGTAGTTATTGCAATGAAATGGAAGTTAAGGCTCTTTTTGTTAAGATTGAGGAGAACAGCCATGGTCTGGAAAGGCATTTGAAAGCGTTTTGGGAACTTGAATCTATTGGTATAAAGGACAACCAGGCAAGTACAGTGAACAATGATGTTTTAGAGCAATTTGAAAAAGGGATTGGGTTTAGAGATGGTTGCTATGAAGTCGGCCTACCATGGAAGGATTCTTGCAAACCCGGTTCAAACCTTCAGCTAGCTAATCGGAGGTTGGAGACTTCATTGTACAGGCTAAGAAAAAATGAGGAGTTGTTAATTGAATACGATGAGGCCATCCTAAGTTATGTAAGGGAGGGCTATGCTGAAAGGGTGCAAGGTGAGCTGGTGAGCCAGGAGGCACATTATCTGCCACACCATGCAGTGGTACGGCGAGACAAAACTACCACCAAACTGAGGGTAGTTTTTGATGGCTCAGCCAAGGACAAAGGTGGTGTGTCCTTGAATGACTGTTTGGATGCTGGGCCAAATTTAAATGCAGATTTATTTTCCTTGTTACTGAGATTCAGGTTTGGTAGAGTAGCATTGACTGCAGATGTGAAGCAAGCCTTTTGCGGATAAAGTTAAAACCAGAGGACAGAGATGCAGTAAGGTATCTGTGGGTGGATACGAAAGACTTGTTGGAAAATGAACCTAAGGTTCAAGCATATAGAATGAAGTCAGTGTTGTTTGGCATCAGCTCTAGTCCATTTCTGTTGGCAGCTACTATGCAGTACCATTTTAAGAAATATTCTGAAGTCTATCCTAACACTATTGAACACATAAGGAAAAATTTTTATGTTGATGATTTGCTATGTTCCGTGGATAATACAGAAATGGCTAAACAGATATTCATGGAGGCTAGAGCTATAATGAGGGAGGCTGGCATGGAGCTCAGAAAATGGCAGACCAATCATTCGCAATTACAAGAGTTTATGAGTCATTCCTCTGTAGTACCTGATGCAGCAGAAAGTATTGAGGATTCTGGTATTAAGGAGTTGTGGGCAATAGACGCAAAGGTGCTAGGCATCGTTTGGCAGCAAGATGATGATTTGTTTACCTTCACTGGGAAATCTTTAGTAGAGCTGGCCGAGAATGAGACAAGGTGGACAAAACGTACAGCTCTTAGTTTGGCTTCGAAGGTCTTTGATCCTCTTGGATTCCTGGCTCCATTTGTGATAAAGTCAAAAATTTGGTTTCAGAGCCTCTGGGAAATTGGACTTGGTTGGGACCAAGAGTTACCTGATCATATGGTGGTAAGGTGGAAATATTGGTTCAAAGAATTGGCACATCTTGGAGACATTGAAATCCCAAGATGGTACTTTGGAGAGTTGAACAATAGTCCAGACAATTTGGAGCTGCACATCTTTTGTGATGCAAGTGAGGAAGCCTATGCAACTTGTATTTATATAAGAGGCGCATTGCAAGAGGAAGTAAGTTGCAGGTTGGTTGCTGCAAAGAGTAGAGTAGCACCCTTGAAAAGGCTTTCTGTTCCAAGGTTGGAATTGATGGGTGCCGTTATTGCTAGTCGGCTTGCAATTACAGTGCGAAAGTCTTTGGCCCTCTATGAAATTCCAAGCTATTATTGGACAGACTCCACTATAGTTTGGCACTGGTTAAGAAGTCAGGCAAGGAAATGGAAACCATTTGTTGCCAATAGGGTGGAGGAAATTCAAGCGCACACAGATCCCAAGCAATGGAAGCATTGTCCAGCATCCAAAACCCCGCTGATTTACCAACACGAGGAATTTCGGTGAAAGATCTTTCACAATCAAGTTTGTGGTGGAATGGGCCAGAGTGGCTAAAACTTGGAAGTGAAAACTGGCCTTCTAATCAGCCTATTGTAGGAGAATGCCAGGCTGAAGAAGCATGGGTGAGTGAGGTGAGAAAATGCGCTGTGAACAGTTGTCAAGTTATGCAGCAGGACCCCATATTGAGGCTTGAGGACATTAGCAGTCTGAAAAGATTGTTAAGAGTGACAGCATGGGTATATAGATTTACCAACAACATTAAGGGAGAAACAAGAAGGGAAGGAATTCTGAACAGTAATGAGATTCAGCAAGCCAGGAAATACTGGGTGGTATATGCGCAGAAGGAAAAATTTGGTGAAGAGCGGGAATTGCTCACCAGCCATCCATTACAGGTTCTACCAACACATTCTGCGCTCAAGGGTTTGGATGTGTTTTTGGATCAGGATTTATTGAGAGTAGGAGGTAGACTACAGTTTTCTGGGCTTCCAGGGGAGAAAAGACATCCAATTTTGCTACCTTCTGGGGGGCACTTTGTGGACCTTTTGATCCTGGATACTCATCATAAGCTGTTACATGCTGGAGTTAGAGAAGTGATAATAGAGATTAGACAACAATTTTGGATTCTCAAAATTAGACAAGTAGTGAAAAAGGTCTTGCATAAATGTGTGGTTTGCAAGCGTTGGAGTGCAAAGCCTTATTATGAAAAGGTGGCTCCACTTCCAAGAGAACGGTGTGTCTATACTGCCCCATTTGATGTAGTGGGAGTAGACTTTGCAGGGCCAGTCTATGTGTATGAGCGAGGGGAGTCTAACAAAGGTTATATATGTCTTTTCACCTGTGCTACCACCAGAGCAATCCATTTGGAGTTGGTAAGCAACTTAAGTAGTGATGTATTTCTTTTGGCCTTTAAAAGGTTTGTGAACAGAAGGGGTTTCCAAATAAAATCATATCGGATAATGCAAAAACCTTCAAAAAGGCTGCAAAGGAACTCCAAGAAATTTGGTCCTTGCTAAAAGAGGAAGGATTCCAATCCTACTTTTCACACCAAGGGGTACAGTGGGAGTTTATTGTTGAGAGAGCACCATGGTGGGGAGGATTTTGGGAAAGGCTAGTGAGAAGTGTAAAGTGTCCATTAAAGAAACTTTTAGCTAATGCTCATTTGAGCAAAGAAGAATTCTCTACTGTTTTATGTGAAGTAGAAGCAATGGTGAACAGTAGGCCTATCACTTTTGTTTACAACAGTAGGCAGGATGCAGAGCCATTGACACCAAATCATTTTCTTTGTGGTAAACGATTAACATCAAACCCCAGTGTGCCAGAAGACTTGCAGCCCATCCAGAGCACTCAAGGAGAGTTAACCAGACGGTTCAGGTACCTTGAAGAGCTACAAGATCAGTTATGGAAGAGGTGGCAGATGGAATACTTGCCAGAACTCAATTATTACCCATCAGGCAAGGTAAAGGGCTCCAATGCGAATTGTATCAAGGTGGGAGAAGTGGTAATGATTGGGGATGAAAGACCAAGGCAATGCTGGAAGCTTGGCATAATTGAAGAGTTGTTTGTTGGCAAAGACAATTTAGTTAGGTCTGCACTGGTAAAGACTTCAGGAGGAAAGTTAAAGAGACCTATACAAAAACTCTATGCTTTAGAAATCAGCAAAAACACAGATAGTCAAGATGAAACATTTGAGTTACAGCCTCATGAAGAAGGCTTGGCTAACCTTGCAGAAGGTAATGACAACAATGCCTCTTCGGTGGGGAGTGTTAGAAAATCTAGAAGAGGAAGAACCATTGTTGTCCCAAGGCGATACGATGACTAAGCTGATTGATGCAGCATTGCTTGTATATATATTAAGTTAAGGTGTGTGTATATATCCATCTCATAATTGTAAGGTTAGTGAAAAATTAACTTAATTTAGAGCTAGCATTTTTGAGCTCTTGTGGCATCATTGTTTGGTCACACTGTTGGCATCATTTTGGGATGCTGCGCATCTTTTCTACTCGTTTGTGGAAGGTCGTACGTAAAGGTGTGGTTTGATAGAGAGCTCTCTTGCAATTCAGTTTGGTTGTTTAGATACATGATTGTTGCATCGTGCAATAGTCCAGGTTGCGTTGTTGTTGCAAGGTTCAGAAAGAAGACCACAAATAGTACCCTTTTGTTTACTTTAAGTTCATGTAATTTAAGGTCTAAGGTAGGCCCGCATCGAGTCAGCAACCCTGAGGTTACCCTGAGGTAGGACCTAATAGGATCTCAAATCCGTAAGTTTTAATTTAGCTTAACTTGGGCTTTAGGTAGAACTTGCCCTTTAGAATTTGGCCGTTCACGGCTCAGCTGGGATTTCGAACCCGACAAATAAATAAAATAACAACAGACAAACACTTTCATACTGTTATTATTTTGTATTGGTTTCAAAATCCCAGCTAAGCCGTGAACGGCCAAGCTCTGAAGGGCCAGTTCAACCTACAGCCCAAGTTAAGCTAGATTAAAAACTTACGGACTTGGAGGTCCTATTAGGTCCTACTTCAGGGTTGCTGACTCGATGTGGGCCTACCTTAGGCCTCAGTTGCATGAAATTAAGATAAAAAACAAAAGGGGCACTATTTATGGTCTTCTTTCTAAACCTTGCAACAAAACAGAACCTGCACCATTGCACGATGCAACAATCTTGTATCTAAACAACCAAACTGAAATGCAAGAGAGGGAGAGAGCTCTTTATAAGACCACACCCTGTAAGTATCACATTCCACAAACGAGTAGAAAAGACGCGCAGCGCCCCAAAAAATGATGCCACAAGAGCCCAAAAATGCTAGCTCTAAATTAAGTGAATTTTTCACTAACCTTACAATTATGAGATGGATATATATATACACACCTTAACTTAATATATACAAGCAATGCTGCATCAATCAGCTTAGTCATCATATCACCTTCGGACAACAACGGTTCTCCCTCTTCTAGATTTTCTAACAATCCCCCTACTTACTAGTACAACTTCTAATGAAGATCTAGAAAAAATTGAACACCAGATTGCACAATTTAGCAAACTAGAAAACTTGGGTATTTCTGGGGATGAACCATTTTCAAACAAAGAAAAAGATCTAATTGAATTGCAAACTTTGAAAAGGAAGTTAAAATAGAAGATGAACGATTGTCTATTAAGGTACCATGGAATGACCAAAAAGATAAAACTTCACCATACTTTAACTATGCTATTAGCAGGTTAAAGTCCACTTGCAAAAAATTAAAAAAAGATAACTTAATGCAACCTTATTCAGACATTCTTGAATAACAATTCCAGGAAGGAATAATAGAAGAAGTAGCCCAAAACAAGAAGGAAATTTTTTACCTCATTTTCCAGTAGTTCGCCCTGGAGTACAAACAACTAAAGTTAGGATTGTAGTAGATCCCTCGGGTAAAAGCAAACCAGAAGAAATAACAGTAAATGATACTACTGAGGACTGCCCTTCACTCCTACCTCATTTAGCAAAATTGTGCATCAAATTAAGGTATGGTAAATATTTGATGATTGAAGACATTCAAAAAGCATATTTACAACTTAAATACCAAACAGAATTTGACTGCAATACCCACAAAATTCTGTGGTTAAAAGATACCCAATTACCTCCAAATGACGACAACCTGATGTGCTATAAATATAAGAGAGTTACCTTTGGCAACAAAAGCAGTCCATTTTTACTACAACAATCTCTCCGACACATTTTTAATGAACAATAAAACCAAGTGGCGGACTACCTAGCTAACCGCTTTTACATGGACAATGCTCTAATTAATGCCAACAATCTCTCAGAACTCAAAGATCTTTACAATTATAATGTAAACACCTTAATCAATTATAATTTGAAGCTATATGAATGGGCTTCCAATCATTCAGAACTTCAAGGACTATTTGAAAAACATGACATAGCCTCCTCAGAAGATAAAGAAAACTAAGTTCTGTGCAATCATTGCTTGATCCAATTGGATTTGTTGCACCCTTAGTGTTTAAATCAATCAAAACTCTTCATGCAGAAAGTAGCATCGACCAAAAAAGATTGGGATGAATATCTGGAACCAGAAATGTTGGGTGAATGGAAAAAATTTTGCAAAGAAATAAACAAAGTGGAATTTCTGAATTTTCCTAGACAAGCTTTTGAAAATTCCAAACCTCTCGTGGAAAATCTTCAACTCCACATCTTTTGTGATGCCAGCAAGAAGGGTATGCAGTAAGTTGCAGTGGTGGGCACCGTTAACCAAAAAGTTAACTTCGTTAACCGCTAATCCGTTAACCAAAAAGTTAACTTCGTTAACCGTTAATCCGTTAATTCGTTAAACATGTAACGGAAGTTACCGATAAACCGTTAACGTTAACTTTTATTTAAAAAAAAATGAAAAACACAATATATATATAATTTAATTTTCCCTCTTCTTCTCGTTCTCCATTTTGTCCATGAGATGCATGTTGCCCTTCATGAAAATTAGCATATCAAAGTTTTCATCAGACAGGGATGATCTCTTGGCCCTCAGGATGTCCTTGCCCATAGAGAACAAACGCTCCACTGCAGCACCGGAGGGGATGGCTCTGTTGAACTTGATGAACAAGTCCACCAACACTTGCTCACCCAAGAAGGCAGCATCTGTCAGCAAGTCCTTGGAGTTGGTCTCCAGCCAGGTCTTGACCAAGTTCTGGGCCTTGCCCTTGAGTGACCTGTGGCTTCTGCTGCTCTCTTTTGTCTGGATGACAGCACTGAAGAAGTCATCCTCCTCCTCCTCCTCGTTGTTGCTGCCTCCACTGTTGCTGCCCACTTCATTGGACTGCTGCTTCATGGCCTCCTCGACTGTACCCTCCATGTTTTTCCTCACCCTGGCGACCTTGGTGTTGTCATACTTGTCCAACCAGATGAGGCGAAACCTGGGATGGAAGGCAGCAGCCAGCTGGCATTCGTCATCCTCCAGGAGGGGCCCAAACCTTTTGTCGATGCCTGCCAAAAGTGCGTCGACCAAGGCGCTGCAGTAGACGAGGCCCTTGGACTTCAAGTCCTTAAGCCTGAAGATTGTCGCAGCAACTGTTAAAATGCTCGTGATATTTCTTGAAAGAAGTTGAAACATTCAACTCAAATGGCAAATCTTTCCACCTGATTTTACAGTCGACCATGTTTTGCTCAAACCAATGCCATAAATAACTACCATATTTGGTAAGACACAAATTGTGGCGACGGAAACAAATATATCGCCTGATTTTGCACTGCGGAAATGGAAATTCGTTCATCACTATTAACAGTGGCGGATTAATTGCGCACCTGCTCAGCACTGAAAATAATAGAAACTTTTAAACGTTTATTTATGAATTTTTTGGGTTAACGGACTTGAGTTAACGGAAGTTAAATGTAACGGAAGTTAATTAGTCCGATAATGATTTTCAAAGTTAACTTAAAAGTTAAATCGTTAACGAAAAAGTTAACTTCGTTAATTAACGATTAACGGATTAACGGTTTGTGCCCAGCTTTGGTAAGTTGCTATCTAGTTGGAAATGGAAAATCCGAACTAATTTACGCCAAATCAAGAGTCAACCCCAAAGCAAAAAATTTGACGATTTGTAACTTGAAATTGATGGCAATCTGCCTAGGAACCAAAGTCCTAGAATACTTTAAAGAAACCTACCTAGAAGAAAACTCAGAAAACCAAAAGTTCTTCAAAACAATAATTTGGACAGACTCACAGGTGGCTTTAAATTGGATTGCTCAAAAATCTCTAAAAATGAAATCCATCTTCATTAAAAACAGAGTGAAAGACATTCAGGAAGCAGCAAGAAACTTAAACCATCACCTGGAATTCAGACATGTAGCAGGAGAAGACAACCCAGCAGACCTACTCACCAGAACAATAGCTTTCAAGAAATTTAAAAAACTTCTCCCCTTTTACCAACATGGTCCCACATTTTTGAGAAATGAAACTGAATGGCCAACCAACTTAATTTTTAACACCTACCAAGAAACCTTACAGACAACAATAAATGTCTCTGAAACAACTTGTAAAGAAATAAATGAAAAAACCTCCCTTGTTAAACATGGAAAAATTCTCTAACAGGAAAACACTGATCAGAATCACTGCCCATGTTCTACGGTTCATAGAAAACTTAAAATACTTCTGCACTCACAAATATAACCCCAAATGTAACCTAACAATGGAAGAACAAATTGCTGTTTTGGAGAAAAATCATACAGCTTACAAAACTAAAGCCACAAACTACTGGATAAAACTGCTCCAGCAACAACATTTCTCAAAAGAAAAAGAATAATCAACAAACTAAATAACAGAGAAAAAGTTGAGGACCTAACAAAGCTGCAAAAGAATTTAAAACTCTTCATTGACAAAGAAGGGTTAGTCAGAACAATGGGGAGATATAAATATGCAACCACTCTTAACTATTCTGCTAGGTATCCTGTACTACTGCCTGAAAATTCTCATTTAACGACGTTAATCATAACTGAATGTCATGCAAAAGCCAGTCATGCAGTGGCGGCTCGTCGGTAGGCAATGCGGAACTGCAGCACCCCTAAATTTTTTATTTACAATTGAAATAATCAAGAACAATATAAGGATGAGCTCACTGAATAACTTTTTCAATAACTTTTGAAACTTTTATTCATTGCTCAATGCTCATCCTTTTATTTCAGTAATTATTTCAACCCATTCTTAGAGACAGCACCCGTAGAATTTTTAGTCACGAGCCGCCACTGCAGTCATGCAACCTTAGCTACCACATGCATTTTCCTCAGACAGGAATTCTGGATCCCCAAAATAAGGCAAGTAGTTAAAAAGGTTCTGAAACAATGTTTGTTTTGCCAAAAATACTTTGCCATGGCTTATGAAGTTCCTACTACTGGACCATTAGTAACAGAACGTTTAAGCTATGAAAAACCCTTTGAAAAAACTGCCCTTGACTATGCTGGCCCAATTTCTGTCCAGGATGAGAATAACCACTTCATGAAAGTCTACTTATTATTGTTCACTTGCTGCGCCACCAGATTCACCAGCCTTCACATGTGCACTGACCTTTCTGCTAAAACCTTTTTAAGAGAACTCTACAATTTGTCCTTAAACTACTCCCTTCCAAAAATTTTGATTTCAGACAATCAATCCACCTTCAAAAGATCTGAAGATTATCTTAAACATTGGTTTCAAAATGTTCTCGTGTCTCAGTACCTCTCTGATCATGGTATCCAGTGGAAATTTACAACAGCCTATTCACCTAGAACCTTAGGAATAGCTGAAAGAATGGTGGGTTTAGTCAAAAGAGCCCTCCATACCCTCCCTAAAAGGAAGAAAATCCCTTTAACTGAACTGAAAACAATTGTTCTTGAAATAATGAATACAATTAATTCAAGACCACTTACTTATGTTAACTCAAATGAAGATCCCTCCTCTGACCTACTAACTCCTTTTAAGTTGCTTTTTGGGTATGACAATACCAAATTCAACTTTTTAACCACTAATGATATCCAAGAAGCTGCTAATGAAGGTAATCAGGTAGACTCTGATTATATGACAGCAACAGAGGACAAAGAAAGAAAGAAAATACTGAACTACTTTCATAAGGGAGTTAAACAATCTAAAGAAATCAAAGAAAGATGATCATATGAATATTTGAGTAGTTTGAAGGAAAAAGAATACCAATAACACAAACAACCAGTAAATAAAGAAACTAAAGTAGGAGAACTGTGCCTCTTAGATGAAAAATCTATGAATCCCAAATACTTCTGGAAGATTGCTGTAATTGAAACATTACATCCAGATGAAGATAGCATATCAGGCATGTACAGTAACTGTAAAAGCACCCAATGGTCACCTCTCCAGAAGACACATATATCGGTTATACCCAATTGAAATAACTGATAAATCAAATATTGACCTGGAAGAACTTGAAAATTCCTCCAGTGAATCAGGAACTGTAGATTATCCTGACACTACTACTGCCGCTACTCAACCCCGACCACAAAGACAAGCTGCAGTTAGATTTCGGGAAGAACTGCAAAGAGAAATACAGAGTAGATCTTTGTGAAGACCACAAATTGAAAATTGTAAATAACTTAAATAGCTATAACTTAGGATTAACGTTCTACAGAAAAGACGCTTTCATTTTCATATTTCACCTAAAAGGAACTTTTCTGTAGAGCAGGTCATTTTCATTCATCATCATGGTGATGGGACAAAAAAATTTTTCCCAAGAATATAATTCTGGATAAATTTTTTCTTCTTGGGGGGAATGTTAAAAAAAGTTGATGTGTAGAAATAACCACATATATTTCCATATAAAATATAAACAAAACAAATATTTACCACAAAATAAATTTAGAATAAAAAATAATAACCCTTATTTCTAACCAACCAACTAGTGAAGTTGGGTTTCCCTAATTAACAAAAAGAAGAAAGAAAGAAAATGTTTTTGAGACTGAAAAACTCAGCTCTTTGTTAAGCATCGAAAAATTTTGACTGCTGAATCAAGTGGGCTAGTTTTTTTATAAAAAATTCTTGTAGTTCCCCAACTAACCGGGCAACTTAAAGTCAACCTTTAAATCTTAATATTAACCACTGCAATTAAACTAAAACTAAAACCCTGTTTAACTAAATAGTGGCTTACCAGAACTAGGTGTAAGTAGCTTAATCAAAATACTTAACTAAGGTAAGAGATTGAAACTAGGTACCTAGAAGAAACTCGAACCGGGCTACAACAGCCCTAACTAAATAATTAAATTGCTGGAATAGCCCCTATTAAAACTTAAGGGCAATATAGCCCTAACCTAACTTAAGTAAAAACCTTCAAAACATTAAACCTTTAAAAACAAAAACTTAAGGGCAATACAGCCCTAGCCTAACTTAAACTGCAAAACCTAGGTCTGGGAAATAGCCCCAATGAATAAATAACTTAGCAGTGTGCTAAATAGTGACTTAACAAATAAAAATTAAAATCTGGAAACTAAATGAAACTTATGGACTAGTTAGAAACAGAAAGGGTAACGTTCAACTGGCAACTTCATTTGTGGTCAGTCTAAATTAATTTTAATGAATTTAGCTTGAACATAGTTAGTGATCTGGCTGCCAACCAAATTTTAACCTTAAAACCACTGCAATCTGCAGTGAAAAAGTCTGTAGCTATGTTGACAGTGTCTAAATGGGCCATTATTATTTCTATAATTACTGTGCCTATTTAAAGTAAACTTAGCCTTAATATTGCACCTAAATAAAAATAAGCTCTCTCTCAAAAAATAATTTTTCAATAATTTTTCAATACTAAGGGTTCTGCAGAAACATTTTTTATAATTAACCGAGAGTTGCTGCCCGTAAATATTAGTGCAGAAAGTAGAAAAAGAGTGTCTTTAGCTTCATTTGTATAGAATTTGAAGTTCCTTATAATCATGTTTGCCTTAGCACAGTAACTTCAATATTGTTTCCTTACGTCTGAGTCGCCACTCAAGTTGCTGGTGATAGTTTGACCCAGGTACTTAAATTCTTGTACTTGTTCTATTGGTTCGTCTCTCAGTTTGAAAATAATATTAGCTGTTTGTTTTTTAACATGATTTTGCACAACCTAGTTTTAGTAACATTAAAATTAATGTTGTTGTTTAGCCGATCAGCCCACCCTGATCGAGTAAGCCGGTGGCACGCAGAACCGATCGCCCTCTCCGGAGTGGACCAGAGGCTCAGCGCACTAGTGATGTTGTGTTGTGTTCTATGTTGTGCTAGAGTGGTACACTCTGTCATAATGTATTCAATTGTTTGTGATGAGTCCTGGCACAGGTGGCAGGTGTCGTCTGTGGAGTTGTCTAGTCTGTGTTTATATGTCTGTAAGTTGGGGTGATGTCCACATCGAAATCATACTAAGTTAACTCGATCCGATCTGCTCAGGCTGATCTCTGACCTGGTAATGGGTGGCGGCTTCGCACCTAGGACCGCATTCGGACCAAGTAGTGTCAGTGCTTTGTGAGTTAGGTGTGTGTGTATGTTTTTTCTGTACTGTGTGATGTCTTTGGGGCGTGGTATGGAATGGAGTATTTGGTTATAATGTCTTTCTGGTGTTACCTTAATGGTGCGAGGTGTTGGTGCATGATTGTACATGTAGTGGCAAGGGTGTTGTGGGTTAGTTGTCGCTGCTGCCATGAATTGTGTTCCCCTCATGTCTAAATGTTCCCTAACTTTTAGTATTTTTGTTTCTGTGTGCAGGTGTTCTATTGGTGTTGTTTGAATGCATCCTGTAATGATACGAAGTGCGTTGTTTTATATTGTCTGTAAGGTGTTTATGTGTGTGTTTGAGATAATGGGTGCCCAGCATGGCTAACATAGTCCATAACTGAGCGAATATATTGTTTGTATATGAGTGATGTTGTCTCCTGCTGGTGTCCAAAGTTTGTGCGTTAAGTCTTGACGTACATTTGTTTTTAATGTCCTGAATGTGGTTTGCAAAAGATAATGATGTGTTGTATGTGACCCCAAGTATTTTGGTCTTCTGAGTGTGTGGAATGTTGGTGTCGTTTAGTGTAAGCTGTGGAATTACCTGGTGTTCTTTTGTGTTGCATGTAAGCAAGGTGATGGTTGATTTTGTGGGCGCTACTTTGAGTCGATTCATTCGATTGTGTGTGAGCCAGTCTTGTATACTGTTTATGTATGTTTGTAGGTTTTTTGTAGCGGTGTCGATGTTGTTGTGGGTGGATGTTAGAGTGATGTCATCTGCATATGATGATAAAGTAAGCTTGTTATCTATGGGTGTTGGAATGTCCTGCATGTATAAGTTGAACAGTGTTGGTGAGAGAACAGAGCCTTGAGGGACCCGTTCGGAAAAAGCTTGTTTTTAGATGACTTGCCATTAAATGTGACATGTGAGTATCTTCCTGATAGTTGCTCAGCTACCTTTGGTATTATTGTGCATGTTTGTGTTGAGTATTTTGTTTATGAGAGGGAAGCGTGGGATAGCATCGAATGCTTTACTAATGTCTAATGTTGCTAATAGTGTACGTTGAGCTGGTTGTCTGGAGTTGATGCCATCCATGATGTGCTACGTGAGGTTAGTGAGTAATGTCGTGGTTGAGTGGTGAGGTCTGAATCCATGTTGAGTAGGCGATAGTGGTATGTGTGGGTTGGTGATTTGTAAGATTATTCTTTCTGTTACTTTGGAAGGTGTAATGGGTCTACAGGAAGTTGGTTCTGTTGGATTTTTGTTTGGTTTGAGTAGTGTAATAATTTTACCTTGTTTCCATATGTCAGGAATAATACAGTGTTGGTATGAATATGTGCTGATATTTGTGAGAGCTAGTATTCCCTGTGGGCCCAAGTGTTTAAGGTGCATATTTGGACATGTTGTCTGGTCCAGTAGCCTTCGAATTCTTAATGTTTTTGATGATCTTGGTGGTCTGGTCTGTATTGAAGAGTGTAATGGTCGTGTCGAGTCTGTAAGATTTCTTGTCTGGCTGTTTGTCTGTCTGCGTGTTTCTGGTTGTTGTCGCTGTTTAAGTGACTTATCTTTGCGTAGTGATTAACTAGAATGTTAGCTTGTTGTGTATATGTTGGGATATTATTTTAGCTGCGACAGATAGCCGCATGTGAGGTGTGAATGCCGCTGTTAGAGTGGGTAATGCTGTTTATAGTCTTGTATAGCCTGGATGTATCTGTGGAGTGGTTTAGTGTTGTTATGAATTCCCTAAATGTTTCTGTTTGTTTTTCTTTGAGTTTGTTGTTTATTTCTGTGTTGAGCTGTTGTATCTGCTGTTTTATGGCTTCTGTGTGTGGTGTTTGTGTGTTATGTTTGAGGTTGTTACGTTGCCTTATGAGGTGGGCTGTCTCTCTAGTGTAATTTGGGTTGTACTTCATAATGTTGCCCTTGGGTATGTATTTGTTTGTATTATTGATGATCTGATTAAATGTTTTGAGTGTTGTATTGATGTTTATGATGGGTGTGCTGTTTAATGTGGTGAATTGTTCCTCAGTCTGTATTTTGAACTGTTCCCAATCAGCTTTCTTGTAATTTCTGTAAGTGTGCCTAAGGCTGTTGGGGCAGGGTGTAGAACGTGTTATAATGATGATGGACAGGTGGTCTGATGACAGTTGTTTTTCTCTTCTCCAGTGTGTATGTGTTGCTAGTGAGGGGGAACAGAACGTTATGTCTAGGGAGGGATTTGAGTATCCTGCTTGATGTGGTATGTGTGTATGTTCTTCTGTATTGTTAAGAATGAAGAGGCTGTTTAGGTATGTGGCTATGTAGGGGCTCAACAGGTACAAACATTAAAGAAGAGGTCCATAGAAGATTAAGAGATAGTTGTATGGAGCACTGACTAAGTAGGCCAGTGAATCACTTTGTATAATGAACATACAAATGCCTACGCCAATGCTTCCAGATTTGAGATTTATAAAATATATCGGAGACCAGTCCACTAACCATGGCTTCTATTATCTTATTGACTGAGTCATCTAATAATATGAGTTGTGTCTTCTAAGGAAATGAGTCTCTCCAAATGGTTAAAGACGGCAGCATGGGATGCTATCCCACAACTGACCACAAGCGACCTAAACAAGTCAATTTTTCAGTTGTCACATGGACATGTTCGAGATGCTGAACCAAGTACTACGACAGAATCCGCAACACGTCATACCAAACGCCAACGCATCCCTGATTCGGTCGAAACAGTCAGAATACACAGACTTCCTTCCCTCTCCAGAGTGTGCTGACACTGAACTGACAACATGGCATGCATTGATCAGTTCTGGTGATGTTTCTGGTGATGACCTTCCTAGTGCATGCAAGGACTCTTCTACATTCTTTCCAAATATCCACAGCATCTTCAGGGTATTTCTCTGCATGCCAGTGTCGACATCAGCAGCAGAACGTGCATTCAGCACTCTTCGTCGTCTTAAAGCATACCTCCGGAGCACGATGATCGGCTCACTGGACTTGCTGTAACGAACGTTCATCAGGATGTAAACATAAACATTGAATCAGTTCCGCACGCGTTCAATGCTTCAGGACATCGCCGTATTGCCCTCCTCTTAGAAAAACAGTTAGGTTTATAGTTGTAATTTCTCCTTTTAAAATGTGTAATGCTCATACACAATTTGTACGGCATTTCATTGATTTTATTTGAACATTTTCATCAATAAATCTGTACAAAAGAAAATATGCTTATCTCTTATTGGAGGTTTCGTTAATAAATCTGTACAAAAAAAAAAAGTGCGTAACATTTTTTGGAAGTCTGCGGACGCCACTGAATACTACCATTAAGGAAGGAAGGAAGGAAGAAGTAAGGAAGAAAGGAAGGTGCACTTACCAGCTAATTAAAACCATTGGGAGGAGACTATGATGTTCAATCTTGCATTTTTAGCTTTATCTGAGAAATTTTATTTATGCATCAAGGTATATAAAAAATCATGAGGATGAGTTAAGCAGGATGCTCTGGCTAGAAAGCTTGCCAGTAAGAATCCAAGAAACTTTTGGGAAGGATTAAAAACAATGAATAATAGTGCAATGTCTCTCCCTGCTAATATTGAAAATGTAACTGGGACTGAGAATATAGTCAAATTATGGAAGGAACAAACACTACAGTGAGTTATTCAACTCGGTACATAAGAACAATAATGTTTTACAGGTTTACTCATACATGGTGTTTTGCCGGATACAATGTTATCCGTTGTTTTGGTGCCAGTACGAAAAGATAAAAAGGGTAAAATCAACAGTAAAGATAACTATAGACCAATAGCATTGGCCAGCATTATGTCTAAGGTGTTTGAATATATACTCATTAATAGACTTGAATGTTACCTGTATACTGTACTAGTGATAACCAATCTGGTTTCAAAACGAAACACAGTACTGATATGTGTGTGTATGCCTTGAAGGAAATGGTCTGTAAATACCAAACTCTAGATGTTAATGTATTTTTGTGTTTCCTGGATGCCTCTAAGGCATTTGATCGTGTTAATCATGACAAATTATTCATGAAACTTGTAAATAGTAATGTACCTGGTTACTTGGTCCGTATATTAATATTCTGGTATAATCACCAATATGATTGTAAGATGGAGTGGTGTTAATTCAGAGCCATTCTCTGTGACCAATGGTGTCAGGCAGGGAGGGATATTATCCCCCTATTTATTCGATGGTTATATGGATAATCTATCTGTTGTGCTGAACACCTGTAAAATAGGCTGCTATATTGGTACAATGATTGTTAATCATCTGATGTATGCAGATGATCTAGTTCTTATTTCTCCATCTGTAAAAGGACTCAGCACACTTTTGAAGGTGTGTGAAAGTTATGGGAAGGATAACGACATAAAATATAATCCTGCTAAAAGTCATGTTATGATTATGAGGACCAAGTCCTACAAACATATAAAATGTCCTGAATTTCATTGAATGGTATGGTGCTGTCAGAAGTAACCCAGACTAAGTAGCTTGGCCACATACTAACTGATAGTCTTTCAGATGACTGTGATATTCTAAGGCAATGTAGACAATTATATGCTCAGGGAAATACTTTCGTTAGAAAATTTCATATGTGTACAATCTGTACATTAGATGTTAAGTTGATTTTGTTCAAAACTTTTTGTACTCCAATGCATACAGCTCATTTGTGGTGGAACTACAGGATATATAATTTGAGAAAATTATATGTTGCATATAATAATATTTTTAGGAGTTTATTAAGAACCCCAAGATTTATAAATGGTGCTCCTTCTAGTGTCAGTATGCTGTTTGTAGACAATAAGGTGCCTAACTGTGCCAGTGTCATTCGCAATTTTGTATTTAGATTTATCACTAGGCTTGGTGAGTCAGTCAATAAGATAATAGAAGCCATAGTTAGTGGATTGGTCTCCTACTTAGTCAGTGCTCCATACAACTATCTCTTAATCTTCTATGGACCTCTTGTATAATGTTTGTACCTGTTGAGTCCGAAATAAAGTGTTTGTTTGTATTCTAATGATATTCCTCGACATTTGTGGTGAATAAAAATCTTGATTTTTGACCCTGCACGTTATCGTTATAATAATTTGATCTATACCTGGATTGCAAATTTGATAGCATGCAAACCACAATGAGAAAAGTTGCCAGTTATTCATCTATAACTAATAATGCTTTTGAAAACATTATCATGAATGTAATTACCACTTACCAAGTTGCGTACCATTGGTGGTACGTGTACCATAAATTGCGAATCACTGGCATAAGTTATACTGTACATTACCTCCAACGAATGTATGAACAAAGTTATCTATTCACTATTATTAATAAGACCGTAAAGGAAAAGGTATTCCTACCTTTTAATGTAAAGTTATGGTGAAGTACTACACACAACATAATAGCATAATATGAAAAAGTAATCTGATTTTAAATTACACTTTGTATAAAATTGTAATTTCATTATACTGGTACAATTGCAACATTTTCGAAGTAATTGAACTTACTGATTACTTAAAAGTAATGCGAAAAATGCTCTGTATGAATTGGTCCACAATTAACCCACCCCTTATATCTCCAGTCTAACTATAGAGTAGATCAAGTCTAGCCTAGAGGGGTCAGCCTAGAGATTCCGGAAATGGTCCAGAGCGGGCAGATAAATTGAGGTCCACAGTAGGATTCCTCACAAGCTTAGGTTAGGGCAATCTACCTTCACCTTTGTTAAGCTATGAGTTGATGCTGGGTCTTAGGCCACAATGTAGGCCTAACTTGTCTGACCCAGCTTAATTTAATGTGATTAACTGTTGGTGTAAAAACTCATATTAGTCACTTACTTTTAGTTATTACAGTCTCTCCCTTCTCCGGTTGTCTCATTCGAGAGCGTACTTTGCTGGTACGTCCTCTCGCCCCGTTCTTCGTTCTCCCTTTGTTCTCCTCTTCGCGGGGCTTCTCGTACCAGCGTTGTCTTGGTTTATTCCTCGGTTGGTTGAGCGGTAATGTATCCTTATTACCGAGCACGCTCCTTCCACACAGTATATAAATACTAGTGTGGAGAATAACTCTGGTGAGCAACCAATTGGTTTCTTCCACCCAGTTATTGACATAAAAGGAATTTATTAATTGTTAGATTAACTACCTACCTACTCAGTGAACCATTTTCGTTACCTCCCAACTACCCACTCATCAGTTTTCCATATACTGGGGGCCCCGGGAGATAAAAATTTTGGTGTCATTGTCACCAATTTTTGTCTGAGTGTAGACTAGCTAACTATTTAACTGTAAATGCCTGTTAATCTGATTAACAGTGCCTGTCCTCACCTTCTCATGGAGAAGGTGTAGCATTTAATTAGAAGAGAAAATATACATCCATAGGATGAATTGTCTATGGTCTTTACCATAAGAAAAGAAAAAATGAAAGTTAGATGGTAAAATTACAATTCCCCAGCATCTATTTTTTGTTGTAAAAATAGTCGCGCCTTTAATGCTGTTTGTCGCTGAGGTCTTGTTTCTGTCAATGTTGTAGTAGGATGCGTTACCACTCCTACTGTCAAAGGAATAGTTACTGGAAGTTCAGTGTCTCCAGTTGTTACTGTCAGTGGAGAAGGTTCTCCAAAGTCCATTGTTTTGGTCCAGACTCTAAAGGGTACAAAAGAGAAATGTCTCTTGTTGTGTCACCCGTTGAAGTCCTTTTTGACCACTCTTGTTACCCCCGTCTGCCCCTGGTCTGAGTTCTAAAACTCTAGCCAGAGGCCAGTATTGTCTTGGAGTACTGTCATGTATGAGAACAAGGTCCCCTACCTTAATTGTGTCAGACCAATCCTTCTTAGTCATTTGTTTATGTCTCTCCCTTAGACCCATCAAGTACTCAGTTTTCCACTGTTTAATGAAATGAGCTTTAACTCTAGTTAAATGTTGTAACTTAGTCTGGAGCTCATCATGTCGTTGAGTCCAGTTTGGGTCTTCTGAAGAGTCTATATTGTAGTCCGGCAGGAGACTAACTTGTTCTCCCCGAATCAAATGATTTGGAGTTAATGGTTCCGGGTCATTAATGTTGTCACTCACATAAGTGAGTGGTCTATTGTTAATGATGTTCTCAATCTCAGCCAGGAGAGTGAGTAACCCAAATAGTTTTCCCTATGGCCAAGGTAGGCCATAAGACACTTGTAATAGTTTTCCCTATGGCCAAGGTAGGCCATAAGAAAATGTTTAGCCCATGGCCAAGGTAGGCCATAAGACATTTAATGTTTGGCCCATGGCCAAGGTAGGCCAAAAGACCAAGGCTCATTGTTTTGGCCCATGGCTAAGGTAGGCCATAAGACCTTTATTGTTTGGCCCATGGCCATGGTAGGCCATAAGACCTTTATTGTTTGGCCCATGGCAAAGGTAGGCCATAAGACCAAGGCTCAGTTGTTTGGGCTATGGCCAAAGTAGGCCACAAGACCAAGGTTCAGTGTTTGGGCTATGGCCAAAGTAGGCCATAAGACCCTTTTGAGTAACCCATGCAATCATTGCTTATGTTCAGATAGGTTGTGTGTATTTGTGGCACATGTAAAGAGTACAGTGTATATATACATATATATACACAGATTGCAAGGAATGCATGTGCCTGTTGAAAAAATCTGTTGAGTGATTCTTCCTTAAAAGAAGAATTGGATGCTTGGAGTTGTATGCATTTTAAATGCTTGTTCACTAATGTTGTTTAACTGGGGATCGTAATGAAATATTGGGGACAAGAAGAAATTACCAGAGAAGAGAGAGCACAGACAAAACAGCAAGTTTAAATTTGGTTTAATCCCCCCCAAGTACTTGTGTGTCACTCAGGTCTAAGCTTATGAGAATGAGACTCCTTAAATGTAAATGTTTCCTAGTTAGGCCCTAGGTTGTAGACCTAATTAGGCTTGCTCAGGTTAGGCTTATAAGAGAATGAGACTCCTTAAATGTAAATGTTTCCTAGTTAGGCCCTAGGTTGTAGACCTAATTAGGCTTGCTCAGGTTAGGCTTATAAGAGAATGAGACTCCTTAAATGTAAATGTTTCCTAGTTAGGCCCTAGGTTGTAGACCTAATTAGGCTTGCTCAGGTTAGGCTTAGGCTAGACCATTTAGCCTAATTCTGCAATTTTTGTTAAGTAAGGTTAAGGTTTGTTAATTCCCCACACACGGACCACCAATGCGAAAAATGCTCTGTATGAATTGGTCCACAATTAACCCACCCAGTGGCGGTTCCTCATATGGGCAATATGGGCAGCCGCACAGGGCGGCATTTGTGGAGGGGCGGCATGAGCGCCTGCAAAAAAAATAAAAATAAAAATAAGAATAAATAAATAAAGAAATAAATAAAAATAAAAAATAAAATAAAATAAATAATAAAAGATCAATGACTTTGCATCAAGGAAGGTAGAAGAGTCAGGCTTTAGATGGCAGTTGTGCTGTGGTGCAATTTATTTTGTTTCTTGTTCAAAGTGTAGCATAATAATTACCCTCTCTTAAGTGTCTTATTCTATTTATGTGATAGAGCATTTGTACAATTTAGAAATTTGATTCTCTAGTTTATTTATGGCAGTTGTGCAATTTAATTTGTATTTTTCCTGTTCATAGTATCATAATTACATTCTCTTAAGTGAGTTATTCTATTTACGTGATGAAGGATTTGTAAAATTCAGAAATTTGAGTCTTTGTTTTGGTTCTGAAGTTCCAACAATTAGTCCAATAAAAGTTATTTTGTGAAAGAGTTATGTCTGTCCTTTATTTTGGGGGGATTCGAATGTGTGTGTGTTGGCGAACAGGGGGGGGGGGCGCTGAAGGTGAGGTTCGCCCAGGGCGTCATGTAAGCTAGGACCGCCACTGAACCCACCCCTTTATATCTCCAGTCTAACTATAGAGTAGATCAAGTCTAGCCTAGAGGGGTCAGCCTAGAGATTCCGGAAATGGTCCAGAGCGGGCAGATAAATTGAGGTCCACAGTAGGATTCCTCACAAGATTAGGTTAGGGCATCTACCTTCACCTTTGTTAAGCTATGAGTTGATGCTGGGTCTTAGGCCACAATGTAGGCCTAACTTGTCTGACCCAGCTTAATTTAATGTGATTAACTGTTGGTGTAAAAACTCATATTAGTCACTTACTTTTAGTTATTACAGTCTCTCCCTTCTCCGGTTGTCTCATTCGAGAGCGTACTTTGCTGGTACGTCCTCTCGCCCCGTTCTTCGTTTTCGTTCTCCCTTTGTTCTCCTCTTCGCGGGGCTTCTCGTACCAGCGTTGTCTTGGTTTATTCCTCGGTTGGTTGAGCGGTAATGTATCCTTATTACCGAGCACGCTCCTCCCACACAGTATATAAATACTAGTGTGGAGAATAACTCTGGTGAGCAACCAATTGGTTTCTTCCACCCAGTTATTGACATAAAAGGAATTTATTAATTGTTAGATTAACTACCTACCTACTCAGTGAACCATTTTCGTTACCTCCCAACTACCCACTCATCAGTTTTCCATAGTAATTAATCACCAATAATTCAGTTATTTCCAACTCATATATATATATATATATATATATATATATATATATATATATATATATTCAATAATGTTCCAATATACTGTATGACTATATTAAATAAATAATTTAGTAATAGCCAAGTTAAAAATTTTCTTTGGAGTTATTACTGACAGAAAACGATAAGGTTAATATTAGACATTTAGAATGATGATGTGATTTTAAAATAACAACTGACATAGTATATTTCAAAAAAACTTAATTGACATGAAGGCATGAGATTTAGAATTATATATTTTTTATTAAACCTTACTAAAAACTAATTTAGCGTTACATTTAATTTGTTTTTTGGGTCTAATTATTTAATTAATTCGTATAAACTAGATATGTTACAGGGCATCTGTGCATCTAAGGATTTCATGAAATCTCTAAAATGTTCAGGGATTTCATGTAAGATTAAATGGTGATATTTTCGTTAAACCTACGGGAAAATTATTGAATGCCAGGTTAGGTCAACTGTATGCCCTCGACGATTGGTTAGGTTAAGTCGTGATATTTTCGTTAAAACTAACGAAAATATCACGATTTAACCGTACATGAAATCTGAAAATAAAAACCTACTCTAATAGACAGAGTTTATTTCCACAACAGTTTCGATGCAATAAACTCTGTCTATTAGAGTGGGTTTTTATTTTCATATTTTGACCTTCACGTAGAAAAAAGTGAAGTTTTTTTTTGCATACATGAAATCGTTGAACATTTTAGGGATTTTATGAAATCCCTAGTTCCACAGATTTCCTGTAACATACCGTATATACAGAGTTATCAAGCCCGTAGCAAGGGAGGGGGGCTCGAGGGGCTCGATCGAGCACTCCTCTCTGGAAAAAATATTTTCTCTTTGAATGACAGATGTTGGTGATATTTAAATTTTTTAAGAAGGGAATTAAGAATTTCTTTTATTTTAAGTCTGCTTTTTTATACATTTCCAACCTAGGAATACATTTTCTTTAGCTTATTATTAACAGTCAAAAGTAAATACTAGTGCAGATATTTGTGTGTAATTATTTCACTTATGACCAAAATGTGTGTGTGTGATATGACTGATATCATATACAAGATAAGATTTGATTCAGGCATGAAGGAAAGTGTTCAGACGCCCTCAGGCCCTGACGATCTTTGTGTGCGGCATATTGTTCCCTGGCTTCCTTCTCTGTACCTTCCCACTCCATTTTGGTACATTCCCATAAAATTCGACCCCTCCCCCTGGGAAAAGTTGGCTACGGGCCTGGTTGTGCATAACCTTTTGCTACGGGGGTTGTTGTTAGAAAATCTAGAAGAGGAAGAACCATTGTTGTCCCAAGGCGATATGATGACTAAGCTGATTGATGCAGCATTGCTTGTATATATTAAGTTAAGGTGTATATATATATCCATCGCATAATTGTAAGGTTAGTGAAAAATTAACTTGATTTAGAGCTAGCATTTTTGGGCTCTTGTGGCATCAGTATTTGGCCACTCTGGTGGCATCATTTTGGGGCGCTGCGCGTCCTTTCTACTCGTTTGTGGGATGTCGTACGTACAGGGTGTGGTCTGATAGAGAGCTCTCTTGCAATTGAGTTTGGTTGTTTAGATACAAGATTGTTGCATCGTGCAATAGTCCAGGTTGCGTTGTTGTTGCAAGGTTGAGAAAGAAGACCATAAATAGTACCCCTTTTGTTTTTATCTTAAATTCATACAACTAAGGCCTAAGGTAGGCCCACATCGAGTCAGCAACCCTGAGGTAGGACCTAATAGAATCTCAAGTCCGTAAGTTTTAATTTTAGCTTAACTTGGGCTGTAGGTAGAACTGGCCCTTTAGAATTTGGCCGTTCACGGCTCAGCTGGGATTTTGAACCCAACAAATAAATAAAATAACATGGTCCTTCAGAACCGGATTCTAGCCCAAGACTGAGTCAGTGACTATTTTTCGGCAAAGTTCTGATTGTGCAAATTGTAGCCCAAGTTAGGTCTAGACGGGTTGAGCATTATTGAATTAAGGTCCCAGGGTAGAAAGTTTGGTCGCCCAATTGCGAAACTTGGCCACTCGTCTGTCGTTGTTTTTGGCCTACATGTTTACCTGTTTGGTTAATTGTGGTTTATTATTGAATTAAGGTCCCAGGGTAGAAAGTTTGGTCGCCCAATTGCAAAACTTGGCCACTCGTCTGTCGTTGCTTTTAGCCTACATTTTACCTGTTTGGTTAATTTTGGTTTATTATTGAATTAAGGTCCCAGGGTAGAAAGTTTGGTCGCCCAATTGCGAAACTTGGCCACTCGTCTGTCGTTGTTTTTGGCCTAATTTTACCTGTTTGGTTAAATTTGGTTTATTATTCGTAGGTGAAGGTTGCAGACTTCGGTGCACCAGTTACTTGGGTGGAAAAATTGGTATTCCATACTGGTGGTTGGTTAGTACCCTATCCAGCAATTCAGTTTATTTGAAAAAAGCAAAATTTACGTTTGATCAGTTTGGTTAAGTATTTCCGCCAATTCAGCTCATTTGGCATTGAGCCCAATTGTTGTTTGCATTGAAGATGAGTGCATCTGAATTGAACAAGTTTAAAAAAAGGAGAAGCACCTACAAAGGTCTAATTACAAAGGTCATTGCCACTATAGATTCTGCCATAGAGCAAGAGGATTTACGCTTAGTGACTGCGCAGCTTTCCATATTAGAAACTAAAAAGGTTGCTCTAAGCGAAGTAAATGTTAAAATTGAGGCTCTTATAGAAGAGGATGAAATAGGAAATAACATAATTTACTTTGAAGAGATTATTGATGATATAATTAAAGTAGGCCACCGAGCAAAAGAGTTTAGCAGCTCAGTACAGTTAGAGACCAGGTCTAATAATGAAACACAACACTCAACAAATGATGTTTGTGAAGTTAAGGTTAACAGATCTGTAGTTCAATTACCGAGGCTTGTACTCAAAACATTTTCTGGGAGTATTCAGGAATGGCAAGGATGGGCAGACAGTTTTCAATCAGCAGTTCATTCTAGTCAAGTGTTAAGTGCCGTGGAGAAGTTTAATTATTTGCAGTCCCTCTTGGAAGGGGAGGCAGCAAAGACAATAGCAGGATTAGCATTAACAGAGGCTAATTATAATGTGGCTTGGGATATATTAAAGAAACGGTTTGGTAAGCCAGAGATCTTAATTAAAAGCCACCTCCGTGAACTTTTAGCTATACCGCCTGTTAATAATCCTAATAGTGTCAAGGAGTTACGGCAGTTATATGATGAATTTGAAGTTAGAACTAGGTCCCTGGATAACTTGGGTGTAGGAATGGAAAGGTATGGTATAATGTTGGTTACTATACTGGAGTCTAAATTGCCTAGCTCAATTTTGCTTGAATTAAGTAGGGGACACTCTACAGAACATGTGTACATCCCCCTTCAGCAGATGTTAAGTCTTTTAGGTACAGAATTAGCAAGACGAGAGGGAATTTGAGTTTGCACAGTGGGATGTTAAACAAGGGGACAAAGGCAGGCACAGCACCAAAGTTTCTACAAAAAGGAATAGCCCAGGTACAGTGTCAGCTCTACATGCCTCCTCTGAGAATAAATTAAAGGGAATCAAGGAATGCATATTTTGCGAAGGCAACCACAAGTCATATAAATGTGAGGTGGCCGAGGCTTTACCTTTTGAGGAGAGAAAGGACAGGGTAACTAAGTCCACAGCATGTTTTAAATGTTTTTTGAAAGGTCATAGAGCAAGGTTTTGTAAGTTTAAAATTTTGTGCAAAAAATGTCATGGTAGGCATCAGCCATTATTGTGTGAAAACACTCCTAGTACACCTACCCCAGCAGTAGAGACATCAGTGGCACATGCCACTGCTATGAAAGGGAGTAAAATTAAAGGGGGATTATTGCAAACAACTGCAGCCTTATTAATTGGGAATGGTGGAGAAGCTACTGTAAGAGTGTTGTTTGATAGTGGTAGCCAGTGTAGCTTTGTTAAGACCAGAATTTCCAGAAAATTGAAGTTTAAAGAACTTAAGAGGGAAAATTTAAGAATTTCTGGGTTTGGGGCTTCCATTCAAAACCGAACCAAATTTAAGAAGGTAGAGGTTCTGGTTAAGGGGTTGTTACCACAAAGTCCCACTATCAAGGTCCAAGCTGTAGAGATTGAGGAACAAAAAGCGTTTTGGGAACTTGAATCCATTGGCATAAAGGACAAACAGGCAAGTACAGTGAACAATGATGTTTTAGAGCAATTTGAAAAAGGGATTGGGTTTAGAGATGGTTGCTATGAAGTTGGCCTCCCGTGGAAGGATTCGCGCAAACCCGGTTCAAACCTTCAGCTGGCTAATCGGAGGTTGGAGACTTCATTGTACAGGCTAAGAAAGAATGAGGAGTTGTTAATTGAATACAATGAGGCCATCCTAAGCTATGTAAGGGAGGGCTATGCTGAAAGGGTGCAAGGTGAGCTGGTGAACCAGGAGGCACATTATCTGCCACACCATGCTGTGGTACGGCGAGACAAAACTACCACCAAACTGAGGGTAGTTTTTGATGGCTCAGCCAAGGACAAAGGTGGTGTGTCCTTGAATGACTGTTTGGATGCTGGGCCAAATTTAAATGCAGATTTATTTTCCTTGTTACTGAGATTCAGGTTTGGTAGAGTAGCATTGACTGCAGATGTGAAGCAAGCCTTTTTGCGGATAAAGTTAAAACCAGAGGACAGAGATGCAGTAAGGTATCTGTGGGTGGATACGAAAGACTTGTTGGAAAATGAACCTAAGGTTCAAGCCTATAGAATGAAATCAGTGTTGTTTGGCCTCAGCTCTAGTCCATTTCTGTTGGCAGCTACTATGCAGTACCATTTTAAAAAATATTCTGAAGTCTATCCTAATACTATTGAACACATAAGGAAAAACTTTTATGTTGATGATTTGCTGTGTTCCGTGGATAATACAGAAATGGCTAAACAGATATTCATGGAGGCTAGAGGTATAATGAGGGAGGCTGGCATGGAACTTAGAAAATGGCAGACCAATCATTCTCAATTACAAGAGTTTATGAGTCAGTCCTGTGTAGTACCTGATGCAGCAGAAAGTATTGAGGATTCTGGTATTAAGGAGTTGTGGGCAATAGGTGCAAAGGTGCTAGGCATTGTTTGGCAGCAAGGAGATGATTTGTTTACCTTCAATGGGAAATCTTTAGTTGAGCTGGCTGCGAATGAGACAAGGTGGACAAAACGTACAGCTCTTAGTTTGGCTTCAAAGGTCTTTGATCCTCTTGGATTCCTGGCTCCATTTGTGATAAAGTAAAAAATTTGGTTTCAGAGCCTCTGGGAAATTGGACTTGGTTGGGACCAAGAGTTACCTGATCATATGGTGGTAAGGTGGAAATATTGGTTCAAAGAATTGACACATCTTGGAGACATTGAAATCCCAAGATGGTACTTTGGGGAGTTGAACAATAGTCCAGGCAATTTGGAGCTGCACATCTTTTGTGATGCAAGTGAGGAAGCCTATGCAACTTGTATTTATATAAGAGGCGCATTGCAAGAGGAAGTAAGTTGCAAGTTGGTTGCTGCAAAGAGCAGAGTAGCACCTTTGAAAAAGCTTTCTGTTCCAAGGTTGGAATTGATGGGTGCAGTTATTGCTAGTCGGCTTGCAGTTACAGTGCAAAAGTCTTTAGCCCTCTATGAAATTCCAAGCTATTATTGGACAGACTCCACTATAGTTTGGCACTGGTTAAGAAGTCAGGCAAGGAAATGGAAACCATTTGTTGCCAATAGGGTGGAGGAAATTCAAGCGCACACAGATCCCAAGCAATGGAAGCATTGTCCAGGCACCCAAAACCCGCTGATTTACCAACACGAGGAATTTCAGTGAAAGATCTTGCACAGTCAAGTTTGTGGTGGAATGGGCCAGAGTGGCTAAAACTTGGAAGTGAAAACTGGCCTTCTAATCAGCCTATTGTAAGAGAATGCCAGGCTGAAGAAGCATGGGTGAGTGAGGTGAGAAAATGCGCTGTGAACAGTTGTCAAGTTATGCAGCAGGACCCCATATTGAGGCTTGAGGACATTAGCAGTCTGAAAGATTGTTAAGAGTGACAGCATGGGTATATAGATTTACCAACAATATTAAGGGAGAAACAAGAAGGGAAGGAATTCTGAATAGTAATGAGATTCAGCAAGCCGCCAGGAAATACTGGGTGGTATATGTGCAGAAGTAAAAATTTGGTGAAGAGAGGGAATTGCTCACCAGCCATCCATTACAGGTTCTACCAACACATTCTGCTCTCAAGGGTTTGGATGCGTTTTTGGATCAGGATTTATTGAGAGTAGGAGGTAGACTACAGTTTTCTGGGCTTCCAGAGGAGAAAAGACATCCAATTTTGCTACCTTCTGGGGGGGCAGTTTGTGGACCTTTTGATCCTGGAGACTCATCATAAGCTGTTACATGCTGGAGTTAGAGAAGTGATAATAGAGATCAGACAACAGTTTTGGATTCCCAAAATTAGACAAGTAGTAAAAACGGTCGTGCATAAATGTGTGGTTTGCAAGCGTTGGAGTGCAAAGCCTTATTATGAAAAGGTGGCTCCACTTCCAAGAGAACGGTGTTTCTATACTGTCCCATTTGATGTAGTGGGAGTAGACTTTGCAGGGCCAGTCTATGTGTATGAGCGAGGGGAGTCTAACAAAGGTTATATTGTCTTTTCACCTGTGCTACCACCAGAGCAATCCATTTGGAGTTGGTAAGCAACTTAAGTAGTGATGTATTTCTTTTGGCCTTTAAAAGGTTTGTGAACAGAAGGGGTTTCCCAAATAAAATCATATCGGATAATGCAAAAACCTTCAAAAAGGCTGCAAAGGAACTCCAAGAAATTTGGTCCTTGCTAAAAGAGGAAGGATTCCAATCCTACTTTTCACACCAAGGGGTACAGTGGGAGTTTATTGTTGAGAGAGCACCATGGTGGGGAGGATTTTGGGAAAGGCTAGTGAGAAGTGTAAAGTGTCCATTAAAGAAACTTTTAGCTAATGCTCATTTGAGCAAAGAAGAATTCTGCACTGTTTTATGTGAAGTAGAAGCAATGGTGAACAGTAGGCCTATCACTTTTGTTTATAACAGTATGCAGGATGCAGAGCCATTGACACCAAATCATTTTCTTTGTGGTAAACGATTAACATCAAGCCCCAGTGTGCCAGAAGACTTGCAGCCTATCCAGAGCACTCAAGGAGAGTTAACTAGACGGTTCAGGTACCTTGAAGAGCTACAAGATCAGTTATGGAAGAAGTGGCAGATGGAATACTTGCCAGAACTCAATTATTACCCATCAGGCAAGGTAAAGGGCTCCAATGCAAATTGTATCAAGGTCGGAGAAGTGGTAATGATTGGGGATGAAAGACCAAGGCAATGCTGGAAGCTTGGCATAATTGAAGAGTTGTTTGTTGGCAAAGACAATTTAGTTAGGTCTGCACTGGTAAAGACTTCAGGAGGAAAGTTAAAGAGACCTATACAAAAACTCTATGCTTTAGAAATCAGCAAAAACACAGATAGTCAAGATGAAACATTTGAGTTACAGCCTCATGGAGAAGGCTTGGCTAACCTTGCCGAAGGTAATGACAACAATGCCTCTTCGGTGGGGAGTGTTAGAAAATCTAGAAGAGGAAGAACCATTGTTGTCCCAAGGCGATATGATGACTAAGCTGATTGATGCAGCATTGCTTGTATATTAAGTTAAGGTGTATATATATCCATCGCATAATTGTAAGGTTAGTGAAAAATTAACTTGATTTAGAGCTAGCATTTTTGGGCTCTTGTGGCATCAGTATTTGGCCACTCTGGTGGCATCATTTTGGGGCGCTGCGCGTCCTTTCTACTCGTTTGTGGGATGTCGTACGTACAGGGTGTGGTCTGATAGAGAGCTCTCTTGCAATTGAGTTTGGTTGTTTAGATACAAGATTGTTGCATCGTGCAATAGTCCAGGTTGCGTTGTTGTTGCAAGGTTGAGAAAGAAGACCATAAATAGTACCCCTTTTGTTTTTATCTTAAATTCATACAACTAAGGCCTAAGGTAGGCCCACATCGAGTCAGCAACCCTGAGGTAGGACCTAATAGAATCTCAAGTCCGTAAGTTTTAATTTTAGCTTAACTTGGGCTGTAGGCAGAACTGGCCCTTTAGAATTTGGCCGTTCACGGCTCAGCTGGGATTTTGAACCCAACAAATAAATAAAATAACAGTTATCTAACCTATTGTTATCTTATTTTGTGTTCCAAATTTCGGATCATCGGTCATTATAACTCCTAAATCTTTTTGCTTTCGTGCTTCTCTGAATTTCCTGGCTATCTGGGGCATAATATTCTATCTATTTTAGTGCCTTATTTCTTCCGTATCTCAAGAGCTGAAAATTTTCAGTGTTAAATTTCAGGTTATTGTCTTCTGACCGACCATCTTTATAACAGTTAGTAAAAGGGGTTTGCGTCAGAAAAAGAAACAGGACTCTGGGAACCCCTCCATCCAGAAGAGAACCACGGCTAGGGCTAGCAACGAATACAGCAACTAAGCAGTGCTGGGCACTTGCGCAAACACTTGCGCAAAACGCAAATTGCGCAATTGCGCAAGTGTGATTTCGGTTGCGCATTTGCGTTTGCGCCAATTCTTGCGCAAACTTGCGCATTTGCGTTTGCGCAAGTACTTGCGCAAACGCAAACTTGTGCGCAAACGTGAAAAAAAAACAAATATTAAAAATAGTGGATTTAGCTCATAAACACGTGACTGCCAGACAGGTGGCGCCGCCAGACAGCAGTGAGCACTCAGTATACCAACAGCGCTAGTGAAACACGTTTGTTTGATTAGTTGATTTTAATTTTATTTCAGAGTTCAAACTACTAACTACTCTAGTAACTTCTAGAAACTTCATAAGTCATAACTACTGTCTATAACTAGTGAACCATGGACAGCCTCAGACACCAGTCTCTGTCCAGCCCCACCTCTGCCCCCAGCCCGGCCGGCAGCGTGACCAGCCATGGCTCAGAGCCTCACCAGGAGGAAGAGGACCTCAACAACCCCTGGCCCCACCTGGACACCTTCTTTGGACCTTTGACCAGCAAGAAGAGGGTGGTTGAGAGGGGCAGGGTGGTCTACAGGGGCAGCATCATCTGTAAGAGGTGCAAGGCCAAGGTCAGCTTCAACACCATCAGCATGTACACAGTGGTGTAGTGCTAAATAAAGAAGTGAGGGAACGCATTTTGAAAGTGTTACTCAGATGCGGGGGGGACAATGGCGAGCGCGGCGAGCCCATACAGCTGGGGGTCCGGGGGCACTGTAAGCCCCCCGGGAAATCTTTTGAAATCTGACCAATTTCAGGGATATTTTGAGGTCATATGCACTGGATATTAGGATATATTCCAAGGTTGAAGATGCAGTATTTCCAGTGTCATTAGATATACGACATCCAGTACGATCAATAAAAATAGCTAACAACTGGAATGATTAACTAAAAAAAAGTTAACAACTGGTACGCCGTGGTGACTGTTTCACCAGATCTTTATAGGCTAGCATTGCCTCAGTCGAAGCTAAAAGAAATGAAGCAGTTAATGATTCTTTCTCATATTTCTTCTAGGGGTGGGAATTAAAATTTCATGACGTTAGAGATTTGTAAGTTCGGATTTATTTGAAATAGTGAGGGAACGCCGTTCCGTCTACCAAAAAAAGTAAGGGAACGCCGTTCCCACGCGTTCCCACAGCACTACACCACTGCATGTACACCCTCAAGAGCCACTACCAGTATGTGAGTTTAAGTTTATTTATAAATTTAAAATTTTAAAAAACTTGATAAGTAGTTAACTTTAGAAATTATTATTTATTAAAATATAATTAAATATTAAATAATAAATTATACTTTGTCTCAATTCGAACACTTCTGTTGTATATCACTGTCATTACAATATAATTTATAATTTTTTTTTTTCAAGGTTCACCCCAACCAGAGCAAAGACCTCGCTGCCATCACTGGTGGGTCCAAGCGCGGCCGGTTCCTCTCTGGCGACACCAATGACTCTGGCTCCAAGAGAATGCGCCAGGCCAGCATAGAGATTAGAGTCCTCCTTTGCTGGATCTGCCGCCTTCAACAATAGCAAGGCCCAGGACCTTTTGCACAGGTAAATAAATAATAATTATAAATCTTAATTTTATACACTAATAATAGAATAATTTAAATAATTTATTAAATATATCAAATATTTATATGATATAAAAATAAAAATTCATTGTAAAGATAAGATAAAGACTTTCCTTACAATCATACCTAATCTTTTTTGTAACTTATGTTTTAAAATACATTTATTGAAAATGTTCAAAATGAATTTAATTTTCAACTTCTCCACAGGTTCATGGTTGAAGAGATGTTGCTCGCCAAAACCACGGAGTCCCCATCTTTCACCAGGTTCCTCAAGTACCTGAACCCCAGCTTCAAGCTCCCCTCCAGGCGGACCTACATGAGGAACCTCAAGAAGAAGGCCGAGGCAGGGAAGACAGAGCTCACCTCCATCCTGGACGAGGTCAACTATGTGGCCACCACCGCTGACTGCTGGACAGCCCACAACCGCTCCTTCTTGGGCATGACTGCCCACTGGATAGAGCCCTCCAACCTCAAGAGGAAGAAGGCCGTCCTAACCCGCAGGGAGGTGCCTGTGGCGCACACCTATGACGTCCTTGGCAACACCCAGGGGTCTGACATCATGAAGCCCAAGAGGTCCAGCCTGACCTCTGAGAACTTTGAGAGGTTTGTGTTCCTGAAGGGCAACATGGACCTGCTCACGATGGAGTTGGAGAAGGACTCTGAGGAGCTTTGAAGTGTTTTTTTTTGTAATATTGTAATTTCTTATTTTTTATTATTATTTATTTAACATTGTAATTTTGTATCTATTCTTTATTGATATATCTATGGATCGTGTGTCTGTTAATAAAGTCTTTTGATTTGATTTGATTTGATTTACTATAAATTTAATTTTATACAGGGTGTCCCAAAAAAACCGCACATAATTTTTTTTTTGGAAAACCCTGTATATATAAATAGTTTGCGTTTGCGCAAGCGCAAGTTTCGAGAAGTTTGCGCATTTGCGCTTGCGCAAGGTATGGGTTTGGGTTTGCGCATTTGCGCTTGCGCAAGTGAATTTTCGTTTGCGCTGCCCAGCACTGCAACTAAGGCAGTGAAAATATTTTGGCAGGCCCATGTATTTGCCTCCCGTTTCCCACCTAACCTATCTGCTTCAGAACTAGAATAATACCTGCGTGAAATGACGAAAATTGGGACTACCTGCTCCAAATTAACCCGTAAACGACCAGATACCGACAGCTCTTTCTACATTAAGGCAGAATGTGAGGACCCCTCTGTATTTATGGGGCCAGAAGTCTGGCCTGAAGGAATCTACTACAGTTGGTATAACATGAACTTCAGGAAAAACTCAGTCCACAAAAATACGGGTAAACAGACTCCACCATGCAATCCCAGGGGGGACACCCAGTGAGAACAGTGATAGTGTGTATAAAAATAATGGCCCAGTTTCACAAACTCACTGTTAGTAGCTATAACTGTAGAGGCCTCAAAATCAATGCTGACAGTGAGATCAATAAACTTTTATCTGCACATGACATGGGAAGTCCGGTGCTAGTGTCCCCGAAGAAAATCATTCAGTTACTGAAAAAGGATATGGTTTCATTTCTTGTTTTCAGGAAACTTGGCTCTCTAAACGAGAGTGCAAAAATGTAAACAATATTAAGCCTAACTACAGGGGAACAGTTAATTCACCCAATGATGATACTGAAGTTATTGCTGTGGGCAGACAGAATAGGAAGGAAGGGATCAATGAAAGAAAGCCACCCACAAACGGGTCGGGGGTGGCTTTCTTTAATTGATCTGTAAGTTAATTAGGTAGGTAGTGATATAAGTCTTTATAAGGCTTTACAAGGCTAACTAACGAAAATATCACGACCTAACCAAACCAATCGTCAAGGGCGTACAATTGACCTAACAATTGGTTAGGTTAGCTCGTGATATTTTCGTTATTTAGCCTTATAAGGCTAACGGATCAATGAAAGAAAGCCACCCCCAAACGGGTCGGGGGTGGCTTTCTTTCATTGACACAATTCGGGGGTGGCATTGTTTACTAGAAACTTTTGGGGGTGGCTTTCTTTCATTGATCCGAAGGAAGGTGTAGCTATAATGTGGCACTCACAGCTGGATAGGTTTATAGAGCCATTAGTTATGAATATAAGTTGGTTGTAGCCATAAAACTAATTACTGACAACAAAATACTGTATATATGCAATGTTTATATGCCTTATGAGTGTGCTGAAAATGAGGAGGTATTTTTAGATAGTTTCTGTAAACTAAATATACTGCTAGAGGAGCTGGACTCTTCATGTGTTGTAGTGGTTGGTGATTTTAACAGCAATATCACTAAACCTGGTTCGGATTTTGCTAAGCTTCTTATCAATTACTGTGAGGCATGCGACTACAAACTTGCCAGTAAATTGTACTCCCTAATGACTCATTTACATATGTTAGTAATGCCTGGGGGACTCACTCGTGGTTAGACCACTGTATAGCCTCCCACGATAGTTATAATATAATCAATTGCATGTCCACTGTACATGCGTCACAGAAATTTGATTCCCATGATCTGTTACGCGTTCGAGACAAGAGATATTTTCCTATCATCCCAATTCATGCAGATAAAATCGTGCAGTTTTTGATAGAAATCGCATCTTATTGCTGCATTTTCAGATGTTTCCAGATTACACAAATTGCAGATTAAGTGAGAATTTGGACCCATGGTCATGCTATTCATTAATTAGCGTAAAAAGAAATACACACACACATATTATTTATTTTATTTTTATTTTTTTCCTTTCTTTCCCTTTTCTTTCCTTTCGATGGTCACGAGGGTTTTCTGACCTTTGCGTTTTATGACCTTTTCCTGCCTTGTTTCAAAATTTTCTCGAATGCCATATTACGGTTTAAATATATACGTTAAACTGGTGATAATTTATGTAAACTGTATTGCACTTTCTTAATTTTACTGAATTTCACTTAATAATTTATATGCACGGATTCACTGATACTTTATACACTTTCGGGTGTAAGCAGAATAAACCGCCGAGTAGTTTATTCCCTCTTATTTGGGTTTAGAGAGACCGTTCCTTTATACAGTATATTACACTTACTAAAATTGTCCAAAGGAAAGCAACAGCAATTATATTTATAGGATGGTGCACTCTAATTTTGTATTGTTTATTCTTTATGTCTCCGATCTCCGTCTTTCTTTCAATTTCTTTACCTTTAGGGTGCCGAAAATATTTCCCTCCATACACGTAAGTGAAACATAACCTTACTCTCTAAAACAGAAGTAACGTAAGTATCATATATCAAGTGAAGTTGTTACAATAAAAGTTTCTAATAGTTAGTTGAAATTATTTCTTACATTTAAAAAATAGGTATTTATGATATATTTTAACATTTACCTCTTTTTCCACCAGTTAATTAGACCTTCTTTAAAACACGTCACAACACCACATTTTAAATGGCAATAGACACGAAGTCAACTGACATAAAACAACTTTTGCGGAGCTATATGCTATCGCTAACGCCATCTGTTCATGTGCATTCAAACAAGACTGAGTAGAATGTGATTGTCGTAATCTGAGTCGTACCACAGATTAACTCGTAACCAGAATGGTCATTTCCATAATAACTAATTGCTTAACAACTAGCAGTTGTTAAAACTTATCTAAAGAATGGTCAGGTTATTTACAATCAGTATTAAGTTATTAGTAGAAGCCTTGTGTAAATCCCACAAAATTAATTTCTGTATGAATTAAAGATAAATAATTTCTTAGAAATGATCCTAGCAAAATTTTCCACACGACTATCCCCTTTTACCTTCAACAATACACAACTCATTCCTTCCTCTTCTCTTAACATTCTTGGTGTTTCCTTTTCTCGTGATCTTTCCTAGAAAGATCACATATACGCTCCTTCCAAAACAGGTTCTAAGAGGTTAGGTATTAAATGTTAAACTTTTGATATAACAAAATCCTGTTTCATTCTTCTTTGCACAGTAAAAATTATACCAATTAAAATGAAGATTCTGTTAAAAGAATCAGTATTGGTGAAAGTATGGCAATACTTTCAAAATTCCTATTATCGTATTGTTAATGGTGAAATTGTTTGTACAGTTGCCCGCAATGTAATGTTCCGTGCCTCACAGGCGACTCCGTAAATGTGGCAACGCCGCAGTTTTGGTCAAGGTATCCAAAGTGGGGGAAGGTGGGGTGGAGTGGGGACAACCGAGTCCAACAACATATAACACAGATATATATATATATATATATATATATATCTAAAGGACAATTGAATGTACAGTCATTGACATACAGGTAATTATAATGTGATGTCTGTGTTCTTAAAGATAAACAACCAATATGATCGTGAACAGCGTTGGGATCACTTTAACATATTGCTTCCCAAAGCATTCGGGAAACAATATGTTAAAGTGATCCCTCCTGGGAAGCAATATGTTAAAGTGATTAACACTGGGAAGCAACATGTTAAAAAGGGAAAGGTTGGTTGGTTAGAAAGAGGTTGGTAATCTAGGCTAACTAACGAAAATATCACGACCTAACCTAACCAATCATCAAGGGCGTACAGTTGACCTAACGATTGGTTAGGTTAGGGCGTGATATTTTCGTTAGTTAGCCTTGTAAGGTTAACTAAAGAAGGCTGGGGGCCCTGATCTTCAGGTGATGCAAATATTTTACATTCACAAGAAATGGCAAAGCATAATAAGTTAAGTTGTCCATAAATTTACATTTTCTCGACTAGCTAATCTCTAAATATTATAAACTATTGTAATGTAACTATTTATTTGGTTGTGTAATGTCTATTTTTGGGAAGCAATATGTTAAAGTGATTAACACTGGGAAGCAATATGTTAAAGTGATATACACTGGGAAGCAATATGTTAAAGAGAGGTTCCTGGGAAGCAATATGTTAAAGTGACCCCAGCGTTGAACTCCATGTAGTTTACTTGTCTTATACAGTAATAAGGTTCCATTATGATTAATGCAATTCTATATGAACAGCTACTACAATTGAACGTTCGGATCACCTGAAGATCAGGGTCCCAGCCTCAATTACCAAATGATATCTTCGTTAAAACTAGCGAAAATATCACGACTTAACCTAACCAATCGTCAAGGGCGTACAGTTGACCTAACCGGGCATTCAATTTAATTTATTATTATATTTGGTACTGTAAAGCAAAAAACAAGAATACATGGGGGCCTTGTTCTTCGGGTGATCCAAACTTTTTATATACTAGTGAATGCGAAATGTTCGCCTGCAGAAAATTTTCGCCTTTTTCGCGTAAGCTATATAGTTTACGCGAAAATATTTAGCAGGCGAAAATTTGACAATTTAAAGTCCAGGGATGGGAAAAATCGAAATCTTTTTCGATTCAAATTCGAATCCGATTTTCACGCAATTAGAAATATAGATTCGAATTCGGATTCAAATTTTTCGGTTTTTATCGATTCGAATTTTTTTCCGATTCGGATTATTTCTTTTTCGATTTCGATCCGATTCGAATCCGATTCGGATCCAGGCCTAATTTTTCTTGATTTTTATGAGTTCATTTAATAAAATTATACCTATCATCGTTGTTTTAGTCAAGGGGTGGCTATTATTAATAAGTTTCATTTTTAATAAATAATACAGATAATTCTCAGTCTATTAACGATCTAAGTAATAACTTTAGATTTACTCGTAATAAGGTGCAAAAAAAAATCATTCATATAAGCTAATTTATTAAACAATTAAGGCTCATATATACAAGAAATATTAATTATAGCATACATAAAAATTAAAATATGATAATACTTTAAGAAATATATCCACTGTATAGATATAAATTTACAAATTAAAATTAGCCCTGACAACTAAGATATTTTCAATGTTCGAAGGCAAAAGGTTATTTCTTTGAGGAGCGTGTGAAATTGTCACTCTCGGACAATACCAAAATTTAAGGATTAGGATTAGCACCTTAATGAATGGAGTATAGGATTAGTATGATTTTTGCCCGAGCAAACAGATTCTCGGAAAGGTCAGTCTTTACCTGTGGTGAAACCGGAAACGTTAATAAGCCTTATAAGTTATAAGTTATAACTAAATTTTTAAAATCCGGATCCATATTTTTTAGCGATTTGAATTCGAATTCGGATTCATCGTTTCTTTTCGATTCGATCAAAATTTCGATTCAGATCCGCGCCCGTTTTTCGATTCGAAATTTTTTTCGATTCAGATTTCTCAAAAAATTAATTCCGATTATCGATTCGAATCCGATCCGATTTCCCATCTCTGATTTAAACTAATCTTTGGAAGATAGTAAGAAAATAAAACTTGGATTATTGAAATACTTTATTTGAAAAGTAAATTTAGTATATTGTAATAAAACATTGTAAAGTAAAAGCAGTAAAAACTTTTTAAATTATGCTGTATTATTACTGTATAACAAGAATATCATGAATGTCGCTAATTTCCCAACCCTTACGAATGGTCTCCCTCATTTTGTGTAGGTTATCCCATGCAGTCCGGTTGCACGGGGTGGGAACCCTGCATTGTTTGTTATAAAGCAAATCTTGACATATTTTGAAAGCTTATACCACCCCATTCAAGAATCCATCGGGTGTACACCTGACCCCCGCTTGGCTTTTTCAATATGGCCGCCATTTTCTAAGATGGCCGGCGAAACTGAAAAATCCCATATTCTGGTCAATACTTGATGGATTTTGATGATCTTGGTGTCATTTCTAGAGGTTTTTAGGATGCTGAGTCGATCTGAAGGGGTTGAAGATACTTTGGGAGTCGTTTTGATCCACATTCGTCAATACTCAAGGTCATTGGAGGTCAAACGCCCCCCTCCCCCGAAATGAGGAATATCCCATATCCCGGGCAGTCGTGGAGATATTTTGATCTTACTGTCGTTTTTATGGTTTTGGGCGAGACTGAGTAGTTCTATAGGCACATGATAACAGTAGGATATCATTTTGCAACTCCATGGGTCAAGTCAAGGTCATTTGAGGTTAAAGTTTGGCTTTGAAATATGATAATGCCACAGTTGACATCACTGTATTTGCTTTATTTCAGTGACAATTTCTACAATCTAGCTAACTGCTGAGCACTTAACATCTTTTCTGCAGATAAAATCAGATCATAATGCTTAAATGACATAACCCACATTATATGGATATGGATATTCGGATATAAACCACAATTTATGCTGAAGTGCAGGGCACATGCATTTTATGGAAGGTTGCAAAGCTACAAGATATGACCTCGTAAGCAAAACAAAGCTCACACCTAGCTGGGGGATTGGCATTGACAACTTTGATGCAGTTATTCACATTAGGTAACCATTTATTGGGGGCAAATATCAAAAGACATGGTTGTGTCAGGATCGTCAGGATCATCAGTCTGCTCTTCGTTTGCGTTTTGGGTCAATGGATTGTTGCAATCCAAGCCGCTGCCACATGCACAGAACATTGTGCAAGGGATTCCGCGTCCCATGCAGCCTCAGCGACTCCCCCTCCATGCTGATTGTGATTCACACCCACATCTGATTAGCTTCAGAACTTCATCTGGTGCTAAGCACATTCCTTCACCAACTGTTTTTGGGATGAGAACTCTGTTTGTTTCGTCTCTCTCCCACCCATAATGCACAGGATCAAGTGGTGGTGGGTCGCACTTTAGTGCATCGAGCCAGTTCGCCACAGTGTACAGTAGTGGGCTCTGAGCACATTTTGATGGAAAGCTTCAGTTGTTGGTGGTAGAGAACATAGTTTGGGTGCAGCAGTTCCCGACTTCCCTGTCTTCTGAGCCCATACTCGCTGACGACACTCAGTAAGAGATGAGGATTTCTTATCCCCATACCATGCAACAATGAACGCTGTTGCCTCTCTCTCGATATGGTCAAAGCATACATCAAGGGACCCCAGCTTGTCTAGCTTCCGACCCTTCTTGGCTGTGGCAATGGCAGTGGCTTTGCCGATGCCATGTATTGCTGCAACTGTGTCACAACCACTCAAAGCGTATAGTTTGAGGATTTGTGGGATGATGTCTTCGTGCTGGGTTATAGTTGCTCGAATGTCCACTGATTTTCTGCCACGCACTGGAGACTCCATAATCATGGGACATTGGGACAGCCTAGTTTCTTAAATTCAAAGAAGTGAGTCAGCATGGCAAACACGTCTGTGTCATCACAAATGATGGAGATGCGGGCATCAGAATCTTTCTCAGCTTGTGCAATAGCGTGTTATGTTATTATCACGTCAGCCTCTTCATGAGATGATGAGAGCTCCAATGCTGCTCGATTCCTGCACCGGAACTTTGATGTCATATTTCTCGGGTAATACTGTACAGGGTGGGCGGAAAGTAGCTCCCTATTTTGGATTGGTAAAAAAATACGTATATTATCCATTTATTTCAGAAGAAATAATATGAAAAGGTAGGCATACATGGTAGGTTTTCTCTAAAATTCAATGTGGGCTCCAACTCTTTCCACCAGCTTCTGGAGCCGCCCAGGAATGGCGTCCACTGACTTTAGCAGGAACTCCGGCGGGATGGAGGACATGACTTCCCGAATTCGGTCCTCCAGTTCTTCCAATGTCCTCGGTTTGGTGCGGTAGACTTCTTCCTTTACCCACCCCCAAAGAAAGAAGTCGCACGGTGTCAAGTCGGGGCTCCTGGCTGGCCATTGATGTGGACCACGACGACCCATCCAACGCCCAGGGAAGTGGGCATCCAGCCACTCACGGACAACAAGAGCGAAGTGCGGAGGGCGCCATCTTGCATAAATATCAGATCGTCGATGTTCTCCCATGTGCTGACAACCGGCCAGACCTCGTTTCGCAACATAGCAAGGTACCGCTCAGCATTCATGGTGTTGCGCAGAAGGAACGGGCCCACAACCTGATCTGAGGTCATACCACACCACACCGTTACACTGAACCGATTCTGCCGTTTTTCAGCGGTAACCATGGGATCCTCTCCTGCCCAGTAGTGGCAATTGTGGCGGTTGACAAAGCCTCCGACGTGGAACACCGCCTCGTCGCTCCAGAGGATGTTGCTGAAGAGATGGGGCCAGTCTTCATGCCAAGCCAGCATGATTTCCCCGAACTCCATGCGAATGTCGCAGTCCTCGTCCGAGAGAGATTGGCAGTAATGCGGCTTCCACGCACGCCAGTTCAGCTTCTTCTTCAGCACAGTTCGCACTGAGTAGCGGGAGAGTCCACTTTCCCGAGATGCCTGGCGAGTTGACTTTCGTGGACTCCGTGCGAACATTTCCTGAACTGCCTGCACCGTCTCCTGGGCCCTGGATGTCGAAGGGCGACCACATCTTCGAACATCTGCCACAGACCCCGTGGTCATGAGCTTCGAGTGGCAGTTCTTGATTGTTTTCGGGTCCACTTGGGCACGTGGTCCGTGAATGGCCCGCCACCATCTTTGAACTCGAACGACAGATTGCCAAACTTCGTACCGTGCCCCCAACTGGGCACGCTCCTGCAGTGTTAAACGCTCAGCCATGTTACCCTTCAATCTGAAATGAAAAAAAAAAATGAACGTTACAATTGTACCACTTTAGAGAACACAAAGAGAACACTTTAGAGAAAAAAAGATTACCGTTACAATTGTACCACTTTAGAGAACACACCATAACAATATAACAATACAATCACAATTTATACATAATTTATATGTAATTTAAATTAGGGAGCTACTTTCCGCCCACCCTGTATACACTCACTGACTTTCAAACAAAAGAGAGAGTATTTTTTAGGGTCATATACTGGGCCTTCACTGAGAACAGCACTACGTAGTCTTTTTGGCTCCAATGTAGGGGTATCACATTCTCTCTCTTTCATAAATGCTGATAAATTCCGCTTGGACACATAAATGGAAACACAGTTCTTGTGACAACAAAGGATTTTTGCTCCATCTTCCAAGAGAGGCTCTAGTCTCGCTCGAACATCTGGCTGCCCTCTGATGTCGCTGCTCTCTATGATTTTATGAATCCTCCCACAATTTGAAAGACCTTTCTGACCTCCAGGACAGCTACGCAGGAAATCCTTGAAGAAACATTCGTCTGCAGCTTTTGTAGAACCTGAAAAATAAGAATTTTGTTTACCCATTCTTCAGAGTACAAATCGCATTGAAATAATTTATCCTCAGCAAATGAAAACTAAACAATGCTCACCTGGTATATTCTCCATATTCAGCAGTCAAAAAAATTTTTGGAATCAGCACAACCAAGACGTCATCAAACCACCAGGTGGGCAGCACCATCAGCAATAATCTCAACAACCTGAAAAAAATAAGAGGAATAATTAGACATATTGGAATTCACCTTACCATGGGGAAAATAATCCCTGATTTCATTTTAAACCCTATAGAACTACTCAGTCTCGCCCAAAACCATAAAAACGACAGTAAGATCACCAAAATATCTCCACGACTGCCCGGGATATGGGATATTCCTTATTTCGGGGGGCGTTTGACCTCCAATGACCTTGAGTATTGACGAATGTGGGTCAAAACGACTCCCAAATTATCTGCAACCCCTCCAGATTGACTCATCATCCTAAAAACCCCTAGAAATGACACCAAGATCATCAAAATCCATTAGGTATTGACCGGGATATGGGATTTTTCAGTTTCGCCGGCCATCTTGGAAAATGGCGGCCATAATGAAAAAGCCAAGCGGAGGTCAGGTGTACAACCGATGGATTCTTGAATAGGGTGGTACAAGCTTTCAAAATATGTAAACATTTGCTTTATAACAAACAATGCAGGGTTCCAGTAAAATCAGGGTCTGTGCTACCGGACTAATGTAGAGACAATTCATTTAGCATGAATAGGTTTCAGTGTGGAGAGCTTCAAATCTATCTTACCGAGGGATTCATTTACGTTGAGTGTGAAACTTTATCCGCATACCAAGAGGTAAAACTTGCCTTGATATACGACCTCAACCTCGACCAATCACAGTCCAGAATAAATGTCGTCATTCATGACGTCATTTTAATCTGTATGATTATAACAAGCAACTGTTGACCGCGAAATTATGATTTACAGATCTACAGAAGCTAAGGCTAACGAAGACTTTAAGATCCATTCTAAGGTTAGCCCGAGAGAAAGGAGAGAGCAGGGGGTTAAAAGAAGAGAATAAGGGGTTAAGTAAGTAGCAAAACCTATCATTCGTGGGTTAGCATTCATTCAGCAAAAGAGAAAAAGACTCACCATCATCATCCGCTGGCCACCGCCGACAAGTCGGAAAAATAGTCGAAGAGAATAGGAAAGGGTTGAAAGATGAAAAGAAGTAAAATAAGAACGCTTACAAACCATGCAAACACAGTCTTAACTCAAACACTATCATACCATGCAAACTACAGACATGCAAGTAAAGAGAGGATAAAAAAAGAAAAAAAAAGTAGGAAGAGTATAACAAAAAGTGGGTTAGTTTACGCTACGAGCTACATCTAAGTTCGTGTTAGTCCAATTTTTTTTTTCAGTGCTGGCATGTCACAAGCTGGCATTAATCGTTAACAGACTCATCCTCGACCACTACTCCCAGAGCTCCTGTTGCTAATTGTTTTATTATTTTAAACAACGTTAATATTTTTAAAATGCCTATCTAAACGGTTTTTAAACATATTAACGCTGGTAGAGTTCACGACGGACGTGGGAAGATTATTCCATTTATCAATTACTTTAAACGTAAAAACGTTTTTAGCGATATTAGTAATGAAACGTCTGCCACGAAACTTAAATCCGTTATTACGAGTATTGCTATTATCGAAAGTGAACAGTTTGTCAAAATTTACGTTATCGATTTTATTAGCGATTTTGAAAACTTCAATAAGCTCCCCGCTTAATCTTCTAGTTTCGAGTGAATGCAAGTCTAACTCTTTAATTCTATCTTCGTAAGACTTGTTGCGCAATGACGGAATTAGTTTCGTGGCGCGATGCTGAACCATTTCCAACCTATCAATATCCTCACGCAAATACGGGCACCAAAACTGAACGGCATATTCTAAATGAGGCCTGACTAGGGACTTGTAAAGGGGCAATACAATATTCTTCGAGTTAAATTCGAAATTACGCGCTATAAACCCTAACATTCTATTAGCTTTTGCGCAAGACTCCAGGCGCTGGTTCCTAACTTTTAAATCCTTAGATACGCGTACGCCTAAATCTACTTCCTCGTCAAGGCTCGCTAACTGGCTATTGTCCATCGTGTACGTGTAATTATTGTTACGAGAACCTATATGCAAAACTTTACATTTGTCTACGTTAAATTGCATCTGCCACTCATCCGTGCACTTCATAATCCTATTTACATCGTCTTGGAGCCTATTTCTATCGTCCACGTTAAGAACTTTCCACCTATTTTAGTATCGTCCGCGAATTTTGACACGTTACTGGTGAAGCCTACATCTATATCGTTAATGTAGATTACGAATAGTGATGGGCCTAACACTGAGCCCTGTGGGACACCGCTACCTACATCCAACCACCCCGATTCACTACCATTAACAACGACCCTCTGTTTCCTAGCACGTAGCCATTCCTCTAACCAGTTAGCTACCTGACCGCGTATACCATGCGCTTTAACCTTCGCAATTAATCTGCTATGCGGAACCAAATCGAACGCTTTTTTAAAGTCTAAATAAATAAAGTCAGCCGCTCTATGCCTATCGTATTCGCGCACTATTTCATTATAAAACTCTAACAAATTAGTTAAACAAGACTTATGGCGTCGAAACCCATGCTGACTATTATTAATCAAATCGCGACTTTCTAAGTGATCGACGATACGATCTCTAACTACGGATTCCAAAAGTTTAACGACAATTGACGTTAAGCTAATAGGCCTATAATTGCTAGCTACTGTGCGGTCGCCTTTTTTAAATATAGGCGTAACGTTAGCTAATTTGAAGTCTTCAGGAATAATCCCCACTTCCAGTGATTTATTAAAAATTTTTGTCTTTCAAATCTTTCAAATCTTCTAAATGCCTAGGATAAAGCGTGTCAGGGCCTGGAGCCTTGCTCACTTTTAGCTTATCGATATAATGCGCAATTTCCCCCTCGTAAACAGTTATTTCATTCAAAATAGTCTCGCTACTAAATGGAACGATATCATCCACGTCGGGGACATTATTTACGTCTTCTACAGTAAAAACTGTTGCAAAAAAGTCGTTAAAAATACCCGCCATCGCCTGAGCGTTGGAAGCCAAAGCGCCGTTAGCGTCCACTAGCGGGCCTATGTTATCATTTACCGGCTTACGATTATTAACGTAGTCAAAAAACTTTTTCGGATTATGTTTACTATCCGCAGCTATAAGTATCTCTAAATTACGCTTATCATTCCTAACAGATCTTTTAACCTGACGTCTAAGCTCGATATATTTATTAAAGTTAGCTACCGTGCCATTGCGCTTATTAAGTCTATACGCTCTGTTACGCTCGTTTATGAACGTGCCTATTTCCCTAGTCCACCACTTGGGCCTACCATGATTTCTAGCGCGCTTCGGCCTACGAGGAATAAACTCCCTTTCACTATTCAAAAAACTTTCTTTAAATGCCTCCCAATGAAAATTTGTGTCATTACCCATAAATAAATTATCCCAGTCCACTACTCTCATCCTGTCCCCAAAACTATAAAAATTAGCCCTACGAAAATCAGGGACATCTATTACGTTACTATCCTTACTGTTTTTCTATCAATAGCTTAAACCCAATAATTTGGTGATCACTACATCCCAAACTCTCACCTACTTTAAACCTTCGACTATATTTTCGTCGTTCGTCATCACCAAGTCTAAAATATTGTCACCGCGCGTTGGTTCGGTAACCATCTGTCGTAAAAAATGATCTTCCATGAACTCACTCAGTCTCAAACCCTCATCATTACCAGTAAAAGTCTCGTAATTAACGTTAGGGTAGTTAAAGTCTCTGACAGTTATACTATCCCGGTTATTAATAAAGTTATGAAGAATAGCCCTAACTTTAACGCACATCGCATTAATTGCTGCCGGAAAACCTATCTTAACCTCGATAGCCCTAAGGGAATTACGAATGTACAACAAAACGCCGCCACCAATTCTATGTAACCTATCATTAGTAAAAAGTTTAAAACCCGCTATATCAAGTTCCCCCAACAAGTCCCGAGTCACAGTTTTTAACCACGTTTCGATTATAGCAACTATATCGTAGTTCCCAGAATAAATTATCGCCTTAAATTCGTTCAATTTATTTCTAATACTATGCGCGTTACAATAAAAGACGTTTAAATTATTTTTTAACACGGATCGGCGTTTTAAACTATTCTTCACGTCGGGCCGGCGTTTCCCGGACCCACAACGTTTAAAGAAGGCTTCGACCTATACAGCTTTCGAACGTTCTCATCGATTAACCTACCTAGCCTAGCATTCCCTATTTCATTGAAATGCACCCCCATCTTTTATAAAAAGGCTAGGATCACTAAATTCTGACCACAGCTTTACGAAGGGTACATTTTCCTGAGTACAAATCTCTTCTAGTTTAGTGTTCAAAAATATTGTTTTTGACGGAATTCTAAGACCCAAACTGTGCCTAGGGGTAATACCTAGAACTAAGGATCTATCTGACCTTGCCTTCATGGACCTAATTAACCCCCTATATCTCTCCAAAAGGTCAGGCACTCTCGTATCGGGCCTATACGAGTCGTTGCCCCCTACCATTGTCACCAACATCGAGTGACGGGAGGCAACGTCAATCCTATCCACTTCGTCTCTAACTCTGTCAACCCTGGCCCCTGGTAGACAGACCCTCCTCCTCTTGGTTGGATGCCGTTCAACGAACTCTTTGTCCATGTGGTGCACTAAAGAGTCCCTAATTAAAATAGTTTCCCCCTCATTCACGTCCCTTTCCAAATGGGCGAAAGGTTCGAAACCTCGATAGGGGGGGGGGGAGATTCCTATCACCTAACGTACGTGGCCTAGCTCCACCCTTAACTTCTCTAAATCCTCCCCGTCTACTAATCTCGGACCAACCTTAACCCCTTCCTCAACTCTGTCTAACCTTCCTGATAAGTTACCTATACTAGAAACTATGTTCCTTACCTCACCCTTCAAATTACTAACGTCTTCAACGTTAGTATAGGTTCGGCCTTCGTCAATTGTAACCCTACCCCTGCCCTCATCAAGCGTTACAAGTCTTTCCGTCACCTCGCATACACTACGTTTTATATCAACTCTCTCTTCCTTAAATCACAAAAGAAACAAACCGATCTCTTGGTAATCGCCATAGGACCGCAGTTGTAATCCTAAAAATCCGTATACCATCGATTAACCCCACACCTACTGTAGCAGACGACGCTCTCTGCGACAGCATCGCGCAAGTTAAAGTAGTTAACGTTTATAACCGTCACTAGTTTAAGTTAAATTAAGCCAGCGCGCCAGAACATTTTTTAAACTTTTCCCACTGGGCGACAAAATCAGATCGGGAAGTGGGCGGGGGGGGGCGATTAAGGCAGGGGTGTGCTGCCAATTTCTTAACAACCGGTTCTGATCCAGATAGGGGTGTAAATCGGCGAGCGCCAATGGCGCGAGTCATTAAACTAGGGGGTCTGGGGTGAGCGGTAGCTCCACCAATAGGGGAAAAATTTTGCCAAAATTTTGTAACATTTTGGCAGAAATTATTTAACATATTCTTTATACTCACTAATGACATAATTATCTAAAAATAAACTAATTTTTCATCAAAAAATAATTAAATATTGAAACGACCACTGCTTGTGATACTACTTATAATTTTCTATAAAATCCTGAAAAAATGAAAAAAAATTTAGATATAAATAAATTTCTACCGACTGTTAAATATTTGTTAAAAAGAAACAAACAGTTCGGTGATCCAATCAAAATTTAACAACCGGTTCGGGCGGTCCCAGCACACCCCTGGATTGAGGATACTATGGATCCGGATGTTCTCTAATCAGGCCACCATCCCCGTATGGTCTGAAATAACACTAGCATTATCTGTATATAAATTTTCAATGTAAATTTCATATTTACATTTAGGATAAATTGTGGCATATGTGCATGTATTATATGTATTTATATGGCTTCCAAGACAACTCCCAAGACAATTCTATTTTTACAAATGTTGAAAATTCCTTGTCACCCAGTACCCTAAAATTTCATTTACTGGGCGACAAATTTTCTTCACTGGGTGACATTCATGTCGCCCACTCACTAGATTAAAAAATGCTCTGCGGCACGCTATGAAAACTTCTAACTCGCTAAAAACCACTAATATATCCAGTTGCTTAACTATAACAATGTGAATATAAATGCAAGTATATAAAATTCAGAACTTTCCAAAAGTAAATTTATCGGCAATATCCAAAAGTAGAAACAATGTCAGAGAGCCAGGGAATGGGTCCACTCAGTAAGGAGTCTGGCTGACAAATGATGCCGCGAACTCGTCCAAGGATATAAAAGAGCGAAAATTTGTTGCCGCGAAATTAACCTGGTTTACAGTATATATACTTATAAACTCATACAATTTTATACTAATGTTTGTGAAATGACGTTGATGGGCCAAACCGAGGTGTTGACATGGTTACTAGCATGATCTATGCTCATACCATATTTCTACACCGTATGATCAAGATAAAATTGCACAGCGAGACCGGATAATTGGTATGCGGGACGTAGGCCTCTCTGTAGCTGACATTGCCATGGAACTGGGAATTTCGAAGCCTACTGCTCGACGTTGGATGCAGAGGTGGCAGGAGGATGCAGAGGTGGCAGGAGACTGGGAATCTGCTTGCTCGTCCTAAGTGTGGGGCACCAAGAAAGACCACCCCAGAAGAAGACCGGAGAATAATCAACGAAGTGCAGAACGATCCTATCAACAACGCAGTCGCCATCCGGGAGACACTACATATGGGCGTGTCAGTGGACACCGTAAAGAGACAGTTGCATAAAGCAGGATATCACCACCATACTCCTGCCAAAAAAGAGAGGATCGAGGAAAGGCATCGTTAGGCCAGGCTCTCGTTTGCTCACCAGCATATAAATGATGATTTTGCATACCGAAGCAGAGTTATCTTCTCTGACGAGAAGACAACAAGAGGTATGCCCGCCAAAATATTTACGAAGTGGCACGGAGTGGGCACATGACGACGAATGTGTCGGGATGGATGCACCTGCAAGGACTAGGACAGCTGACTGAGATCCACGGGAGGTTTACGGCAGATCAATATATCGAGATCATGGAGGAGGTGATGCTGCCTTCTGTACGCGCGTATGCCTTGCCCTATCCTGAGCAGATTATCTTTATGCAGGTATGCTGTATTTGTGTGTTATAGAATATATACTATTACTAGAGTAAGATTTATGTATTACGCGCATTTGTATGTCCAGTTTCCACATTTACATGGGACGAATAATGGTTATAAAATTGTTCTTTAACTCTTTCAGTACCAGGACAACACTTTAGGATTTTATTCTGGATAACTGCAGGCTGTATTATTTGTATAACGGCGCACAATTACATTTAACTGAGAGAAACCCCAAATACATAGGCCCTGCAGGGGTGGCCAAGTTTCCTGGACCCAAGAGCCACATACGACGTTTTTCAGATGTACGAGAGCCGCAAAATATTTTAAAAAGAATTTAATTATTAAAAACATACACATATACATATAGTTATACTCACATTATTAAATTGTTTAATTACTGCTTGTAGAAGGCTTAGTTTGGGTCTTCATTTTGGCTGTTAATGCTTTAAAGTCTGGCTGATGTGATGTTAAGGCGGTATGAAGAAGCTCAGGCAGGTGTTCGTTAGTGAGGGCAGCACGATTTTGACTACAAACTTCATTACCGAGAAGAGTGCTTCACAGCAATAAGTTGTCCCAAAAACTGAGATAAGTCGGAAACTGGTTTTCCTGAGGTGGGGATACTTTGTCTCTGGTACTTGCTTCCAAAATTCAACTGCAGATAAGCTTTTATGTATCAACTTTAAACCCACGTCCTCCTGTAGCTCCAAAAGTTCCGTTTGTATTGAAGCAGCTTCCGTAACAAAAGGTGTGGTAACAGGACAGCCATCGTTGACATAAAATACATAAATACATAAAATTGTCAGATAATTAATCAAATAGTATGCCAGTATGCTAGGTTAAGCGGCTATGTTGGCCTTATTTTTATATTATTTTTGTATTACGTTCAATGTATACGTAAGATTGCACTTGTATGTTAGGTTAAGTGGCTATGGATTGTGAATGATCCGCAATAAAGATGTTTTGTGTGTATTATTATTATTTTATATATATATATAAATAACATATATTAATTACATAATCATAGAGATGTAATTTTTAACCAACAGTGAGGGCTTAGTACTTTAAATAACCAATTAGCATCTTGACACAGTGTCAAGGAAAAAGTGATCCCAGACAGCCTTTACTTGTTCCTTAGGCTTCTCTTTGGAGGTGTAGCCCTTCTAGAGAAAAGGTGAAAGAAAGGTGAAAGATGAAAGAAATAACACAACTGTTTGCTACTCTCGATGTATTTGGAACATCAACTAATCTAAGATAGACTGCAGGAGAGGGTGCCTTCGACGACTTGCCTATGCAGTAGGGTGTATCAATTTTAGGGAGCAAAGTGAAATCTTTAGATTTTCAAAGACTACTAGTGACCAAATGATGCATTTTTATGTGCTAAATCGAAATATAGCTTTAAAATCCAGATTTGACCACTCCTAGCTACTTATATTTGAAGTTGAAGTTTACGAAAAATCAGCAATTTTTGCAAGTATTTTTTTATTGTATATAACTACATTTTACATACATTACATACAATTAAAGACATTTTGGTTGTATTTCAATATTAAAACTTAGAAATATAGATAGGTTTCTTGAACTTTGCTAAGGATGCCATGTCTGCCTTGCTCTTGTTCCTGGACATGAGCTCCCTACTGGCCACCTGGCCACTGATGTACGCCTCCCTCCTCTCTTGTGAGTAAACATGTTGTGCTGCTTCAGTTGTCATCCTTACACACCTCTCTACTGACTGTGTGTGTGAGGGCCATGCAGGAACTTCCATTGGTCTATCCAGAAACTCCTTGATTGCACAGTGGTGAGGGAGCAGGTCAGAGGAGGCTCAGTCACGCCAGAGTTCCAGTCAATAAGCTCCGAGAGTTTGGTGGCATCTGGGTTGATGTCAGGAGTCTCTCTGGGTTTGACACTGCAGTCTCCTACCTGTGTGTCCTCATCTCCTTCACCTCTGATTTCCAGTATCCTCTTCACTGCCTCCCTCCTCTCCTCCTCCACCTCACTGCACAGCATGGCCCGGAGCACAGCCTCAGAGTGTGCAGACCAGGCTGATCTCTTCACTGTAGGCATCACTATTCCTATCACCTCCTTCTTCTGACTTCTGAGCAGCTCCAGCTGGTACAGTACATGCCTGGGACCCTCCACCCAGCTGTGATTTAACTTGATGTTGAACCAGTTTGGCATGTAGACTCCCACTCTGAATTCCACAATTATCCTCAGATTCTTCAGGTTCCTAACCTTCAGCCCATGTTTGAAAATCCACAATTTGCAGAACCTTAGAGCCGTGGTGACCCACCTACTGTGACAGACTGGCCCAATCTCCAGGAGAGCTAGACTCTGAGGTACTTCTCCCGATCTGATGGCAGTGATGATTCTGTAGCCATATGATTGGTCTGTGCTGAGGTCCTTGACTACCTCCTGACTGAGATGGGGTATAGGAGGACCAAATTCTCGTGAAGTTTGGGTTGATCTCGAGCTCAGTGGCAGTGTCTAACATCTTCCCTAGGGGCCCAGATCACTTGCTCAATGTCTTGCCATCCAGTGCAGTCACCAGGTGTCTGAGACTCAGCTCCCCAGTGTGCAAGTCACAGACAATCCACACCAACTTCCTGCTAAGCTTGGCCTCCACATAATGCATTACTCCTCCCTCCCAGCCAGTATTCACATTAGTACTGTCACCTCCTATGGCAGTGGTTCTCAAACCGTGCGCCGCGGCGCACTGGTGTGCCGCGAAAGAGCAAGATTATATTTCAAAATGTGAAAAATACAAACTGAAATTCGTAGTAAAGTATGTATAAATACCTCTTTTGAATAAATTTTCGAATTTATGTACAAAGTACGCCAAAATATTTTTACTTGTTCTAAAGTGCGCCGTGAGTAAAAAAAAACCTATGGTCAAAAGGGTCTGATCTGCTCCTCTCTCTCTTAGCCAGTTCACCAGATGATCAGCAATGACCTCAGCATGACTTCTCTCCTCTGCAGCTTCCTCTGGTACAAAATGCCACAAATATTTCCCACCTGGTTCATTGCACACTGTGTAGTGTTCTTCCTTAATGAGGCCAGGAAACTGCCTGTCACTGCCCTCAGCTTCCATCATCACTTTGGTGTCATCTCTTCTCCTATCAAAGAACAATGCCTTTGTTAATCAGGTCATTAACTAGGTAATTCCTCCTGTCTTCTTCACCCATCTCCCTCCTCAACAAACCATACCTCAGCAGATCTCTGGCTGTGGACAGCTCAGCAGGGGGAAGTTTCCTCCCAGTCCCCACCAAATGACTTAGGTGACAACTTGATTTGCTTCGGGTTCTGATTTCTTTCTGACTCATCCTGTGGACCTGTGAACAAAAGAAATGTCATTGCCACAAATATTTCCCATCTGGTTCATTGCACACTGTGTAGTGTTCTTCCTTAATGAGGCCAGGAAACTGTCTGTCACTGCCCTCAGCTTCCATCATCACTTTGGTGTCATCTCTTTTCCCATCAAAGAACAATGCCGTTGTTAATCAGGTCATTAACTGGGTAATTCCTCCTGTCTTCCTCACCCATCTCCCTCCTCAACAAACCATACCTCAGCAGATCTCTGGCTGTGGGCAGCTCAGCAGGGGGAAGTTCCCTCCCAGTCCCCACCAAATGACTTAGGTAACAACTTGATTTGCTTCGGGTTCTGATTTCTTTCTGACTCATCCTGTGGACCTGTGAACAAAAGAAATGTCATTGAAATTTGGATAGGCCTACTGATTATGATTACATAAAATTAAGTTAATTGAAATTCTTAATATCTTCCTATAAGCTCAGATAAAAGGTTGTGTTGTTATAGGTACAAAACTTAATTATTCAAAGTAATGACAATTTCATATATCTATCATATCAAAATATACAGAAAGTTTGGGTCACACACAACATTTCGAATAATTTGAATTACACAATATTTACATTACGAAGTAATCAAAATTGTCAAAAAGGAGGGAAAACACATGCATTCACAATCAAAACTCCAGCATTTGTGACTATGTGAAACTTAGAAACCATACTGCACACCAAAAATAACCAAAGTTGACCACACATATCAATGGCACATTGATATACGATGCTACAGTCATATTTAGGTTATATTTCAAACCTTTATGGTTAAATATAAGTAGGTAAATGGCTTTTTTAAACAACACTAACGATATTTTTAAGTTTGCTAGATAATATGACATCATTTGAGCATTAGTAGTTTTTGAATTGTTGACTTTACTAAAATTGACACACCCTACTATGCAGTCAAAACTAGTTCCACTGGCAACAAAAGATGTTGCCTTTCAAGATATCTCCCGTGATGATCCAAGTACTGGAAAAACCACAGGAATGTCAGACCTTTGGAAATTAAGCAGAAGTGTTTGTCAAGTCACTGTTAAACATTTTGGTGGTAGTACAGCTCGTATCGACACCACGTTTGATCACTATCTAGAAAATCAGTCCATAAAGTTATCGATGAAATCCAAACGAACTGGCAAAAGGAGACCAGTTCGAAAACTCATCCAGCGGCCCGAAGTTCCGCTTCCACAAGTATGGGATCAGTTTTTGCACTGAAAAAGAACAAGGTAGATCTGGCACACTTCCTCTCTGCTAAAATTCTACAAGAAGCTGAATCTCTGCCAAGTGATTATGAAGTTATTGCAGGGCAAAATCTAACAGGCGTGATGTTCCAAATTTGGCGGTGAACCACGAGGAGGCGAACACGCGCTTAATCGTTCACGCTAAAAATGCTTGCTAGAATAACTTTCAGAGAATTGTGGTGATTTGCAGAGATACAGATGCGTTGGTTTTGCTTCTTTTCCATCTTGGACATGTAGGCATAGAGGAATGGGCGGTATCAGGCACGGCAAAGCAAAGGAAGTGCAACCCAGTACATTTAACTACATCAAACCTGAGTGGTTATACTGAATAACATATTTAGATTTCATGCTCTGACTGGGTGTGATACGACATCGTCATATGCAGGTATCAGCAAAAAGTCTTGTTGGAAGCAGTACCTGATACCTGAAAACACCAGAGTTACTTCAAGGAGTTGAGAGAGGATAACAGAGGTGGAGGAATTTGTTTGGCAGCTGTATGGTAGTGTGGATACAAGCAATCCAAGTATGAATTTGTTGAGATTTAATCTCTTCTCCAAGGCCAGGAAAAGTTTGGAGCTGTTACCTTCTACCAAGGATGCACTGGAACTGCACTGTGCCAGAGTTAACTTTCAAAAAAAGATATGGCTGCGGGCAGGCAATGCAGGCATGGACAGTGAGCCTACTATTGAGACAGGTGGTTGGAAACCCGGCCCGAAGGGATTGGAGATAGTATGGACATGTTTACCTGCTGTTCCCAAGGGTAGGATATGATTCATCACCGCCAACTCATCGCCGCCAACTCAACTCCAGCCAACTCAACTCCGAATGCACCGTTGCCAAATAATGTTTGTATAATTTATTAATCTTTCTTTAGTGCGATGATAGGTACTGAAGGAAATTAAAAACACTAGGAAGAACCATTGAAAACATAACTAATTATATTTATATAATATTTTATTTATATAACCTAACCTAACCTAACCTTCACCAATTAACATTATAGATGCCTTATACAAAATACAGAAGAGTCGAGATATGTATCTCGAAAAATTTGTAGGAGGTCATGCTCAATCTTCAAAGTTAAAAAAATATCGTGATGCTGATGACCGTTTATTAAAACTAGTTTTAAGCTTTGAGCAACGATCACCATTAGAATATTTACGTGGGATTGCCTACAATTACCACTAATTAAAATCTGAACCTTTTAATCTTTTTTTAACGTAGTAGAATAAAGAGTTTCTAACAATTTTTAACTTTTTAAAGCTCTAACCTTCAAAAATAAATGTAATTCATTTTTTCAAAAAATGGAGTTGAGTCGGCGGAGTTGAGTTGGCGGCGATGAGTTGGCTGGAGTTGAGTCGGCGGAGTTGAGTTGGCGGCGATGAATCGTCCCATCCCGGTTCCCAAGGCATGCATAGAATTGACAACTTGTAGTTGAAAAACAAAATACAGCACAGCCAGGTGTAAATGTTACAAATCAGGGCAGATTTGTATGTATGAGTGTGCATGTGATGGAACTGATTGTGCAAATCCAATGGGTCTGCAAGCTGCAGTGGAATGACACTTGTAGCAATGCATACATGTAGTTGTCACCTGTATTAATTTTAATGGTACCTCTCATCGGCTTACCTTGGCCGCAAACTTTATTGGATTTATCACGGCTGAGAATTGTAAGGTTGTGGAGTTACATGACTAAAATAATATCACTCTTTGTTACAAGTTATTTAGGCGCAAGTACTTTCAGTACTTTGATTTTGGTAGACAATACACAGAAAAGGTGATATTTCAGTGAGTATTATCTATAAAAGGTAAATACATTCTGAATTTACATTTTTAGTACAAAACACATTTCAAGTTATTCATTCAAAACGGATCATGTTGAGCACATAAAACATCGTCATGGAGATGGTTTCAGTAGTTTAATTATGTATTTTTCACAATTTTAGAAAAATTAAAAAATTACCGAGCAGTCATTTTTCAGCATTTTGAATAATTTTTTTTAGATTTTAATAGTACATGGAAAGAAATTTCTGAACATAAGCATATACCGGTATCATATTGCCAAATTAATAGATTTTTCATTGTAAAATTGCACTCGTTTGATTTTTTACCTTAAAATTACCTTAAATCAAAAATGCATGCGTGGCATCCACCCGAGCATTGTTTGTCATAGTGTACCTCAAAGAACATTTATAGCATGGATGCCAATTCATTAGCAAAAAATGCCACCATAAAGCCGGGTTTACACGAGGCTAGTTTCACGATGGTGAGCACGCTTATTCTACGCTTTCATAATGTCTTCGGTCGTGGTCTAGTCGTGAAAGTGTTTACACTCTGAAGTATTTACGACACTGAAAATATGTCAGTGTTTACCATGGACTCAATGGTGTCGGACGCATGCAACATTGTCAGTGCATTATTAGCTCACGAGCTTTTTCTAGATATCTCTGGTGCAAGGAAACGACGTTGCAGAAGAAGAACATGGCAAAGAGATTGGATTTCTAGGCGGAATAGTTTAGGTGCCTCAGAAAATCTATGTAAAGAATTGGCTGTGGAGGATCCACGTGACTCGGAATATGTTTAGAATGAATTCAGATCAATTGCAATATCTACTCGATCGTGTTTCGCCAATGATTAAAAAAAGAGATACTAATATGAGAGAAGCTATTGCAGCGAAATTAAAACTTGAAATAACATATACATCTAAAAACTTCAATCTTGTGTCATCACTCATTTTTAAAACGTTTACTTTCACAGTGGTATTCATTTCTAATTATTTTTATGAATGATTTATCTATAACCAATCACCGCAATTCACGACACACGACTGAAAATTTCTAACATGTTGGAATGCACACGAAACAGTCGTGAAGGAGTGTCCTTGAAAGCGTGGTCAACGATTGGGTAGTTTACACGGGGCGTGGCATACGAAAGTAAGCACCACGATCGTGAAACTAGCCTCGTGTAAACCCGGCTTAAGTGTACTTCGCCGATTCAGATTCTCATTTCTGTAGCGACATTCGTTATTTCTTTAAGGAACTTGTCGATATACTTTCAATACCAATTCACACACATTTCACAAAGAAATGATTTCATAATTAGACTTAACCAGTAATACTGCAGTAATGGTGACATATTCAACTGTTAAAAATCAGTGACTGAACGAAGATCATGAAATTAACTCGGTTATACTTTATCTAGTTTGCTACCTATAAAATTAAAGTACATTAAAGGGCTTGACATTAATTAGTCATAAGAAATTAATGGCATTAGTCCGAGCGATAATAATACAAGTTTAGCTTTCTAAAAATAAATACTGTATAGCAGAAGTTGGAGTGTTCAATTATTTTAAGGTTACAATTAAACTACTAAAAAAATTATACGAAAGTTATCTGCACCCATTCTTTAATTTTAAAAGACGATGCTCGCTCACATACGGCATTCAGGGTTGTACATAATGTACAACTCATTATCCACTTTCATTGACTGTAATCACCCAACCAAATACCTTATAGCCAGGCCTTCGAGGAGTGTTTTTTTCTGGAAGTGAAACCAGAATGCTGCAAACTGGTGGCTTCGTCAACAAGATACGAACTTCTACCGAGGAGGGGAGAAGAGGGAAATCTACTCACTCCTCTCCGGTTGGCAGAGGTGCATTGATGTGAATGGGTAGTATTTTGAGGAATAGATCCGGTCTGGTTGCTTATATGTACCTAGTTTTAATTACATCCAACCATTTGTATTTAAAAAAAAAAAAGGGCGTACGGAAACTTATTGGGATCGTCATATATTTCTTTAAACTGCTAGGCATAGGTTTTAGTTTAAGCTTAAACAAAATACAGCCTCAGAAGAAAGTTCGTCGAGAAAAATCTATCGGGCAAATACTGAAAAAACATAAAAAACTGATACTGGTTGAGACGAAATACAGGGTGTACATAAAGTCAGGATCTATTTTTGTGAAGCACTTGGAAATTATATGGAATTCAATCATAAAATGATAAAGTGGTAACATTTATTAAATAATTAAGAGTAGGATTCGACGTGACGCCCATCAGTATCCCTGCACAGCTCAAATCGTTCCGCAGCATTTCTAAACACATTCTGGAGCATTTGCGGGGTTATGTTATCTGCAGCAGTTCGTATACGTGTACGTAAGTTTTCAAGACTCGTAATCTTCGTCTGATAGACGTGCGATTCGATAAAGCCCCATGCAAAGAAATCTAAAGGGGTTAAATCTGGTGATCTCGCTGGCCAAGGTCTTTTGTTGCTTCCGCGTCCGATCCAGCGATTTGGAAAACGTCCATTTAGATAATCCTGAACAATTTTGGCATAGTGACAAGGAGCACCATCATGTTGATAGACGACGGGGATAGGATTGTTAGTACCGTCGTCTATCAACATGATGGTGCTCCTTGTCACTCTGCCAAAATTGTTCAGGATTATCTAAATGGACGTTTTCCAAATCGCTGGATCGGACGCGGAAGCAACAAAAGACCTTGGCCAGCGAGATCACCAGATTTAACCCCTTTAGATTTCTTTGCATGGGGCTTTATCAAATCGCACGTCTATCAGACGAAGATTACGAGTCTTGAAAACTTACGTACACGTATACGAACTGCTGCAGATAACATAACCCCGCAAATGCTCCAGGATGTGTTTAGAAATGCTGCGGAACGATTTGAGCTGTGCAGGGATACTGATGGGCGTCACGTCGAATCCTACTCTTAATTATTTAATAAATGTTACCACTTTATCATTTTATGATTGAATTCCATATAATTTCCAAGTGCTTCACAAAAATAGATCCTGACTTTATGTACACCCTGTACATTAGCCCTTAAAGACACGCTCTTTTCCACAAAAATATCATATAATGCAAAATTAATTGTGGACAGTTATCCCATATAAGCGTATATAAATTAAAATTATATTAAAAATTTTAATGCACCGTATCAGCGAAATAAAATTACAGATACGTTTTATCCTTCTAAATTAATAAACCTTTGATTGATCGTTCGTTTTTATTAATAAACAAAAATAACCCATAAATTTCTCTCACTTCTCCAAACTCCTTCATTCCCAACTCCAGAATTAAAAATTCTTGGGAAGAATTAATGTATTTACTATCTAAACAATTCGTATTAAGAATTATACAAATATGTTGTACATCAGAGCATTCCTGATATTATTATTATTATTATTATTATTATTATCTATAAACATATTAGGTTTTTCAGTGAAAGAAATCAAGTGTAACTGAATAATCTCTGATGAAACGTAATACCATCAACTTTCAAAAAGAAAGATATTTTCCATTTTACTGCTGTTGTAAACGTATAAAAATAGCGAATACGTGAAAGCTTAAGCCATAATAAAATTATAATATAATGAAAGAAAATTATTTTAAATAATGCATCCTAAAACAGTAACATCGTAGGAAAAATATACAATATATACTTACCAACAAAAACATATATTACCCAACAAAACCTTATTTCCTCACCTTTCTCCAATTTATAAACAGCGTTGATAATATGGAATTTTAAAAAGTTTGGTTCAAGTGCGAAGTATTTTTATATGAATTCACAGTGAATTTAGAATTTCTTCCATCGATACTCATTGAAAACAAATGCAGTGAATATAATATTAAAAAACAAAACAAAAATAACACACTTTCGGATACGATTTTTAGTATTGTTATTACTAAGTTTTTAAATTTTTTTATAATTATTATTTTAGGAATTCATATTTTAATACAAAAAGGCATAATACAAAACAAAATAAAATTTATAAATGATCGAGGATATTATTCAAATTTATACCAGTATATGCTAAAGAAAAAGCCGCAAACATTACACTGGGGAACACAACTTTTGGTGACTTAGACGTTAGACCTGTTTCTGGGTATATTGAGGTCGCTGATTCTAAAAATGACATTAGTTTTTCTCCATCAGCTCTGCTTATCAAGATATGATATATATCTATATATATTTCTATATAATGTATATAATATTATATAATTGCTGACTGGCAATCACTGTTGTTGTCAATTGAATACAAAAGTATGATGAATGTCAGCAAAAATAGTGTATTAACATCAAACAAGCATAAGGTACGAAAAATATTTCTTAAATTCAAACAAGCTTGAGACACGAACGGCAAAAAAAGTTCTTTCATTGAGACATCTCACATAAACCGCGTTTCTGAGATTTCTTGCGATGAGATGTGCCAGGACATTCGCGTTGGATGCTCCAGCAGTAATCTGCCATCATGTGAGTATCCCATCGTCCGCGGTACCGTTCTTCCATGGTCCTTAGTCTTGGTGAAATCGTTCACCCTGTTCCTCGCTTAGATCACCGAGGTTATCTGGGAAACGATCCAAATGACTGTGGAGGTAATGCAGTTTGATGCTCATTTTACAGCCAAGTTTACAAAAGAAGAGAGCATATTCTCCACTAGTTCACCGTAGTTATCGGCCTTATAGTTCCAAAGGAAATTCTTCACAACCATACTAAACGATGACCACGCACGTGCCTCAACGTTGTCCATTGAATCTTGGAAACGCGGGTCTTTCATGAGTTCCCGGATTTGCGGTCCATCGAAAATACCTGCCTTCAGCTTTTCCATGCTCAGCGCAGGAAATTTTCTACATATGTAGCCAAAACACGTCCCATCTCTGTTCAAAGCCTTTATAAATTGTTTCATCAAACCTAGTTTGATGTGCAGTGGTGGCAATATGATCCTTTCTCTGTCAACCAAAGCTTCTTTGATGCTATTTTTTTCTCCAATCACCATGTTTTCTCTCAGAGGCCACTGTCTTCTCACCCAGTGTTCATCTTTAGTCTACTGTCCCAGAGACATATAAAGCACGGGTACTTGGTGTACCCGCTCTGCTGGCCCAGGAGAAAATTCACCATCTTCAGATCCACACAGATCACCCATTGGTGGTCTCGGTATGATATCTTTCTAGGACTAGGGCGACTGTCCCGTGCTCTTCTCTCATACCGACTGAGTGACCAATTGGGATTGATCTGTATCTGTTGCCGTTGTGTAGAAGAACACATTTTAGGCTCCGTTTGGAGCTATCTATGAATAACCGCCATTCACTTGGTGTGTATTCCGATATGCCCATTTTCATCAGCAATCCGCGCACATTGTTGCAGAAAACTAAATCGTTCTCTTCTGAGAAGAAGGGCAGTAAATCCTTTTCTCTGTCGCGATATAACGTGATTTTGGTTCCCGGCAGCAGTAAATTTTTTTCTCCCAGCCTGGAAGCTAACAATTCAGACGATTTCTTCGAAAGACTTAAGTCCCTTATGAGGTCGTTTAATTCGTGTTGACTAAAACCTTCTGCAACTGATGACGGTCCTTCGAAATCACTGTCATTTTGCCCACATATGCTTTCTTTGTCAGTAGCAGATTCATCATCTTCTTGAGGGAGCTCTGGAAGATGGCTGAATGATGGGACAGGTATCTCATCTGAATGTGAAACAGGCCGTCTAGCTGAGTCTATGTCAGGATACGTCCATTTACTCCGGTTACGTCCATTGATGCCCTTTATATTCACCAAACAAAAGTAACAGTCATCACTGTGGTTTCTCTGTTCTCTCCATACCATTGGTATACCAAATTTCAGGCACCTCCTCTTTCCGTTGGTCCATTGCCGCAGATGCTCCGTACACGTTTTACACACAACATGAGGAGCCCATGGCTTATCTTGGTCCCTAGTTGTACTTTGAAATAGGCAAAATAAGCTTTTTTCACAAAATCAGTAATAGTTTTTCTCTGTTCAATGAACGTATACTCTCCGCAAAAAAACAAAACACATCTGGGTGATTTAAACACTTTCTTCGTGATGAAGCCATGTCAACACCTGTAACGGGAAAGAATTCACGTTAGTACATGTACAATACACATGCAAAACAGCAACATCAGCAAAATCATAGCTACAATTTAATTATACAGATGCATTTAGATTTACGAGCAACTCATAATACCGTTCCAGAAGGGTAATAAAGTAGGTAATGACGTATGCAATATCTCAAAAACTAGAGCTGCTAGAACAAAATGGATGATATTTTCTGAATCAGTGGCATGAAAATATCCAGAATAAGGTCTAAAATCTCAGGCACCAAGAAAAAAATTTTTTTTTTGTTCCCCAGTGTTATTGTTCGCGACTTTTTCTTTAGCATAAAAGCATGAGGACGAAAGCGTTACAGTACAGTACTAGTTAAGCTTGAACAACAGAGAGTGAGTCACAAACCAAAAACGTAGCTCTGCGAGAATCTTTGGGATTGAGAAGAACAGAAAAAATCGCCGTGTACTAAACATATTTGGGTCAATAAGCCAAATCATGTCGACCAAAATGTTGGATGAACATTATTTGACTCTTTATCTATATTATAGCATTATTACGCTGGAAAGTATAATAATGCTAAAAAATAAAATGATCAATGCTCTACCATAAAGAATATTTTCATAACTAATAAAAATAGTTAAGTCATCAACCCTTTGTCGCATGGAGATTTCCCCCTAAGACTGAATAATATTGTCTGGCATTACCTCCAGATAAAACCAGTACTGGTGAAGTTATGCAACCGAGGATTAATACGAGACCTATCGACGCCATTTGTCGCGAAGAGGTTTTCCATAAAATTAAATAACATAATTTGGGACGAGCTAAAATAAAATAAAAAAGGGCCACAATGCAAAGATTCAAATGCGCTGATTTCTCTCGAGAACCTTCAGTTATAGAGTTGAGAAATTAGGGTGGGGCATAAGCAAAAATAAGAAAGGTAACCAGTGGCGTACTAAGGGGGGGTGAGGGGGGGCGGTCCGCCCCGGGTGACAGCCAGGAGGGGAGGTGCCATCGGGAGAGTTGAAATACCAGTACAAGTTTTCAAACCAAATGAAAAATTTGCCAAAGTAAGAAAAAAAATTAAAAAATTTCAAACTATTACAACAGCTTAATGTTAATTTCCACTATAAAATATATTTTTATTTTTATTGGCAATACAAAATTTACAAACGAAAAATTAAATACCGTATTTCCCGGCGTATAACGCGCACTTTTTTTTCCCCAAAATACTCCGAAAATCATGTACATGTTAAAATTAACTCGTTAAAATTGTACATGTGAAGTGAGGTAGGAGGTATATTTTTTCCAAAATTTTTATTTTCCTAAATTTTCTCTTCAAAATTAGGGTGCGCGTTATGTGCCGGTGCGCGTTATACGCCGGGAAATACGGTATTTGATAAAAATTACATCGGAAGGCGAACGTTTGTTGACGTTTTAGTCATCAGTTTGTTGAGCACAGCCAGCTGGCTGCAACTGACATTCCAAGTCTTGTTCACTTGACACTGACTCCACATACATGAGGTATGTTTCATTAAATAATTATGACAAAGCATAAAGTGCTGGTGTTTATAACAATATCATGGTACTTATACCATATACCAGTGTCCAGTAATTTTTGACAATGTGGTATCATAGTGATGTTTAAGTGTTTATAAATGCATCGTCGTGATGTAATAATACCTGTGGAGAGGGCCATTCATTATGCAACTACAAAGTGTGAGGAAATGGACATTTCTATGGAGAGAAGAGGGAGAGTAAAGCTCCGAAAAAGGATGCCAGGAGAGATGGCAAAGGATGCTGGTCTCACATTGCCAGAGGGAGTAAAAAGGGCTATATTTGAATGTCTTGATCGCTTTCATCAAGAATTGGAAATTCGTTCTAAGGCGATGGATCAAATTCTGTCAATCTTCGCTGTTATTCAGCCAAACACTTTGACTTAGATTTTCGATGGGTGCCCCTGGTGCCAAATACTTTAGGTACGCCCCTGAAGGTAACTACTGTATATATCTTATGAACTGACTTTGATTATTAATAAAATAAAAGTGGAAGCAAAGGTTTATTTTTCTCAGAAGATTAATTCATATTTGTAGCATTATTTCATCGATGATACAATACATAATAAAGTGGAAATATAAATTTTGCTTGAACTGCCTCCCTCAGTCATTTTTGTTAATTATAAAGGGAATGTACAGGGTGTCCATAAATGATTACCCTGATTAAAGCATGCTATAACTTTTAAATAAACACTCGTATTCAAACACAGTTTTAATCATAAGTAGATAAACATACAAAGTTTTTATACATAGTTAATGAACTTAATAAGCTTCCACATGTGCACCCCTTGTGGCACGTAAAATGTCTAAACGGTATTCACACTCACGCCACACATTTTCCAACATTTGCGGGTTAACTGTTGCAATTGCATCCGTAATGCGTTCGCGCAATGTCCTGATATCTGGAACAACTGTTGCATAAACCAAATCTTTAACATGACCCCAG
>JAJOZX010000042.1:1455000-1640000 GCA_023014485.1 Bathynomus jamesi | reverse complement strand
GTATCAAGCGCTTATAACAAGACGCAAATTAAACAAACTGTGAACTTACTGTTGTTAGCCATCAACTATTTTGAAAGCAATGTAGTTCATATATATTCCCACCACCTATTGAAATTTTGAAAGCATCCTAAAGCAGAGTAAAGGTTTAGTTTCTGTAATTTAATTTCGTTGTTATACGTAACTCTTTATGAGAAATGAAGAGTCTAAAATCGTGAACATTCGAAGAACGAGGAAAGTAGCAGTTTATTTGTTCAATTTGACCACACTTTGGCGCTGAAGCTTTTGGCTTTAGAAGCTCTTATATTAATTATATCATTTTAGAGGGAGTTCACACACACACACACACACACACACGAACAATATACACAAATCTGACAATAAATACTAATGAAAGTCTCATAAAATTTAAGGTTTAAAGGCGAACTCGTCGTATGTCATTCATTCTCTGAATCATTTCTTTCGTGTCATCATAAAAAATAGCTAAAATTAACAATTTAAGCACGATCTGAACAACAAAACGACATTTAAAAATTGTATATGACGAGTATAGTTTCTCCTCTTAACTAAGCGTTGAATCCTTTCTCAATTAAATATTCGGCTTGGCCTCGCCTACCGTTAATTATTCGTGTACTTTTTATGAACACTTCTTCTCTTCAGATAAACATCAATGCATAAGTAATGAACTACTGTACGTACAAAAAATAAAGTTTCCTACGAGGAATTCATTAAAATCAGAATTGGTAATAAAATAATAATAATAATAATAATAATAATAATGTTTTTAAAGTTAGCGACCAGAAAAAACTAACATATTTCAGTCTTCTTAAATTAATAAAGAATGTTCCCTCTCACTGCACGCAGTTCAATCTCGTTATAGACTTCAGAAGGGGCAAGTTGACGGTCTGATTCTGGTTCTTGGATTTCATGGAGTCCTAGCCCAGTACTTTTCAATCTTACCTGTCCCCTCCCCAGTACCTCTTTAAGGCCTTGTCCGCTCTCTCGTACCATTTAAGTAAGAATTGCTTATATCTCCTGGAAATAAAAGTTGCGCGTCACCCGTCCACTACGACAAATTTTTAACAAATATAAAGAAAAAAGACGTATCCTTTTATTTCATTTGCCTTTGCTCGCTCGCCAACACCGGTTTTCGGACTGGTTTAATTTTAAGTACGATTCTGAAAACCTTTTAAGTACCACCATTCCATTGACACTAGGGTTGCACCGATTAATCGGTTGACAATCGGTAATCGGCCATATCGGCCATTTGCCGATTAATCGGTCATCAGCTTTTTTTTGCCGATTAATCGGTTTTCATACTCGGTCATCTTTGTTTATTACATTACAGAAATTGCATCCCTGGTTTAAGAATTTCAGTTATCCTAGACATGAAATGAACTTAAATAATATTTTGCTTGTTTTTTATTAAATATTTTCTACCAATTTGCATTGTTTGGAGAATAATAGGCAGAGTATTATTGAATTAATTTACTCCATTATCACTCCATTTATTAAAACAAAAAATTATTGTACCTTACTGAACAAAAGAATCCATTTAAGCTTTCCTGTTGCAAAACAAAAGTGGCCTTAACTTACTCTCTAACGATAAACAAAATTTGAGATGGAAACATTGCATAGGGTGCATTTGCAAATAATTTTGTTATTTTTATCTACTTTAAAGTATTTCCATGCAATGCTTGGAGCCATAAGGGCTTTATGTTATTTAAATTTGTAACAAAAATATAAAATTTCTTGGCAACTTTCATTAAAATGCTTAATTTAATCTGTAAAAGAAATTAAAGAATTAGAATATGTAAATAGTTCTAAAAATATTAGATTAATATTAGATAAAAAAATATTAGATATTAGGCCTACGTTTTATGTGTGCTCCTATTTACCAGTATAATAGGTATAAGCGGCGTAATTCAGTAACCATATAGTGCTATAAACTTATACAGTATATAAAAAGAATTATCGGCCGATTAATCGGTAATCGGCCGATTAATTTTGGGCCGATTAATCGGTAATCGGTAATCGGCTAATTTGCTTATCGGTGCAACCCTAAATTTGACACATACCACCGATTGAAAGGCAATGTCCAAGACCGATCTCTTACGAATTTCACGCCATTGAGGGTCATTTAAAGTTTCTATATTAATTAAATGTAGAACAATTAAGGATTTTCTTCACAAGACTTATCCTATGAAATTCATGGGTCAAAAAAAGGGATATTTGCTAAAAAACTGAGGAACTGAATAAGCATTTTGTATTAATTTTAATGGGAAATGTAATAAGTTTTTTTTTAACTATTATTAACCCTTTCGGTACTGCATGTGCTGCCGGAACGTATGTCCCACAGACGGCATTTCTTTTACGTTTATTCAAATCCTGGAAATTAAGATCATACGGCATACGTAGTTACTCCGTGGTGATCATTCGTACGTCGTACGTAGTTAGGTCTTAAAGAGTTAATGACCACATTAACAATTAGTCTTTATAAACCCTAATTTTCTTTTCATTTTAAAGAGAAGAACGTTTACCACACACACACACACACACACACCAGGGTTTTATATATACAGTATATGATACACACAGACCGTGCATGGAACAAGGAACTCTTCTGAGAAAATTAAACCCACTATAGTCCGAATAAGTAATGGTAAATGACAAACACTATAGTTTTTTCTTTTTCATGATGTTAGCCCGACGTGGTCACTCGCAAAGAGGTCCCAAAAATATAGCTTCCCTCACCAGCTATCTGCAATATATATATATATATATATATATATATTGTATAACTCATCAAGAGATTCAATGATACCAAACTAGGAAAAGAAATGAGCATGTTATTCCTCACCTTCATCTCAAAAATCATGTATTTTCCTAAGGTTTGAAATTATGGAACGATTTGAGCAAAGACCATCAAAATATAACTCACATAAGTGCGTTTAAATACAAACTGAAGTAAATTTAATAAAGGAATGCCAAAATCGTACTAATGCATTTAGGGATTAAATACTGTGTTACTAGTCTAACTGTTGTATTTACTATTAACTCTTACCGTAGGTTTCATAACTGTTATAATGACAGTCCCGTAGCCAAGACTTCCTAAGGGGGGGGGGCGAAATTGTAGAAAGACGGACTTTTGGTGCAACGACCTAGTCGCTGCCGAGGGGGTTTAGAGAAGTTAAGTTTAGAGTAGTTTGTGAAGTTTTAAAAAAATGCGAGTGTTTATTTACTAAATGATGTTACAAAAGTGGACCTTTCCTGTCAAGGGGGGGGGGGGGTCGTTCGACCCCCCCCTCGGCCACGGGCCTGTAATAATCAAGATTTAATGTATACTGCCAACATAATTAATTTCTTACGTTAACTACAAGTTCGTTTATGTGTCCTAAAAAAAATGACCCTACATAACTATAAACCTTGCGTTATCTTATACAGTATGTAATCATAAGTATAATTAATCGTAATTATATATTACATTATCGTAACTATGAAGTTTGCTTTATGTTATAATAATTAATCATAATATTTATACTACCAAACCGTAACTACCTACTGTATATATGAAATGCTTTTATCTTATAATTAATTTGAGAGCCCAGTAGTCTCTAAAGCTTAAGGGTCAAACTACACAGAAAAAATAAGTATATGTATATTGTGTGTGTGTGTGTGTGTGTGTGTGTGGTGAAGAGAGAAAGAATGGTTAATACTTTCCTTTTCCGTTTATGATTTGAGCTTAAGTCTTATTTAGGCTTTTATTGGACAAGGAGTGAAATTTGGCCTAGCTTTGACCTTTAAAAGAAAGCTTGTGGCTTTTAACCGGATACACTCGGTTTAGAGATCTGCTTCGTCTTCTGCCTTCTTCTGCATTGCTTTCTTTTAACGCAAATTTCCAATAAGACGAGTAATTAACGTACTTGAATGTAAATAAAGATACCTTTTATCCCTTGTGAGAGTTTTAAATGGACGTTGGTTTTAGTGAGCTTTTAAATGGAAGTTGTGCATAGAGGAAGTCTCGTTCAAAATGAGGACATTTCACATGCAGTCAAAATGAAGCAAGAAGTACTTAAGTCTGTCTATAATTATTCTCACATATGTTACAGTGATTATAGAAAACATCGACACTTCATGTCATTGTGTGGCACACACACACACACACACACACACACACACACACGGGAGAAAAGAGAGAGAGAGAGAGAGAATGTTAAAAGCCTTCTAATTACAAATATAAAAATATTGTCAAGGGAACCTTTGAGACAGACTTGGAGGCCCAATGAACGTGTGCATTTAATGAAATGAATACTTCTAAAATAAAAGTAAAAGTTAATCAATGTATCTGCACGTGAATACTCGGGCACAATTTTATTCCTAATTAGGATGGAGACAGTAAAAAGTCCTTGGGGGGGGGGGGTTCACTCGATGAAGTTGGGGGGAGATGGCGTGTGAAAGGAGGGAGAAGTTCGATGAGGGGAGGATTGAAGAGAAAGGAAATTATGGTGAAAGCTTCGCATTTGGAGAAATAAGTAAATGAAAAACTCAGTAACTTGATGAAGCTTGGCTTAATCCAAAATTAAGTGTTTTCATTTGTAGCTGCAAATAGAAAAAAAAACATTTCATGTTTTGCGTACTTCTTATCAGGGAAATGCCAGAGAAGAAATCGAATAATGTATTCAGGATAAATTTACTTTCACACCTTTATATAGGCTACACCTTTCGTTAATGAGACTAGAAATAATGTTTGAAGTAAGTATTATATCTGAAAGTGAAGTGCTTGTAATCCAAAATCAGTTGTTGAGATGCCACGATAAAACCCAAATGTGTACTCGTGAATTAACCCTTTGGTGGTCATGTCCGTAAGTTTACGGTTACTCGCTATACTATATTGTATAATTCGACCGCCTAACGGTTAAGGCCTAATTTGCACTATTTGTTGATGCAGTAAATACGAGTCAAAAGAAAAGAATTGTAGAATAAATTTGCAATAATTTCGTCAACCAAATGTAAATTTTATGCGAAATGTGTGAAAGCTTTATATAAAAAAGTGAAAGAATTTGTTTACAAGAAAGGGAAGCAAAAACAATTACTTTCGCAATACTTCCTTGAATTCTCTGTTAAAAGTAAATATGTTTACAAAAAAAACTTTCAAATGAAAGCGAAAATTAAAAGCAAGAAGACCGCTTTAGAACATCTTCCATTCCCTTTCTACCTTCAGGGTATTTGGGGGTAATAGAAAGTGGAGAAGTGGGGGTCAGGATCGCATCCAGACAAGCGCAAAGAGAAATCTCTTACTTTCACTTTTGTGGTCCTACTGAGGATAAACCAAACGACAAACAATGATTTAAACAAAAACAACAACAACAAAATTTTAACATTCCTGTCCGCATTGTTCTAGTAGTACGATGATGAATATACAGTTCAATGAAAGGCATTAATGAAAGTGATATTCTATTCTTTAGTGCAGTACGAACAAAGTTTATGAAAGAGATCTGATCTCTTCATAAATGCATTCGTAGGTTGTATTTTCACAGGAAGAATCTGAGAAATAAACATCGAAAATGAAATAAAATTCACAAACGCCAAAGGCAATTTTAAATTTACTTAATACATTTTTTGCTACCTGTTATTCCTTTCAGCTGAATTCAGTTACAAGGTTTTACTCAATGTTTTTAACTTTCAAATTTTTTCTCATTTAATTTTAAGGTTTTGATGTGGAAATGAGAGTTTGATTTACCAATTTTAATTGTTCTCTCCCCTTTACACAGTCAGGATTTTTTTTTACACTTTCGATTATTTAATTAAATTAACAAATTAACAAAATTTTTTTTTTAATAAAAAGAGAACTGTTCTTACTTATTTAATAAACTTATGGACTGGAACATCTGGCGCGATATATTGAAATAAAAAAACGGTCATCTATTAGGATTGGCTACTTTCATCATTTATGTAGTAAAAACCATTCTACTGAACTTGACTATGATGAGCAACTGGTTGAACCTGCTGCTTCTTCTGTCTCAGAAAAGTAAACAAAACAGATATACGAAGGCGCAACTTCTTGATGGTTTAAGGCCTTGAAGCGCCCTTACGACATTTGATCGACGAGTTATTATTAGGTCAGATTAAGTTAGGTTAGGTTAAGTTAAGATAGGTTAGGTTAAGTTAGGTTGTTAGGTTTTTAGAGTGTCGATGTTTCGGTCTTGTCGACGAAATGGGTATAGGTTCCCCAGGGGTGGCCAACCTGTGGCACGCGTGCCAGCTGCTATTTATATATTATATTTATTATATATTATTGTAATGTTCCTTTTTAATACGTTAATTTCTATTACTGTTCTACTTCTTTACGATTATTCTCTATACGAAATAACGTTATCCCAACTCTAAGCAGCTGGCCGAGGACATAATGAATACACAGTCGTTTTTCCTAAAACCGTTTAAATCTCTACGTTACCAGAGCGCGACTATAAAAGCGTGAGTCCACTACCATTCGCCCTCTTTCCTCATTCTTCACCTCACTCGCAAAAAGTGCACCACCGTTGCGAGCCTGCAATCACTTCACCCGCCGTCGTAAGCATCTTCAATCCCGCAGATTCACTTTGTCCTCCAGCTTTCAGCATTTATCCGGCTCATAGGCTCTCGCAATTCACAGCCTATACCCATCACCAAACCCAGGTCTGTAAACCGTTTGCATAGGCTTAACTTATTTGGTCTACAGTGTTTACTCTTCGTGCTAGCTAGGCTACTTTGTTACATAGTCTATAAACTCAACAAACTCTCAGCATAGGCTCTCTGAAGTGCCTCTCAATATCGTTAAATCGAACTCACATATTTTTGTTAGTGTAATACCGCAAGTACGCTTATTACCGTTTGTTTGTTAAATCGAACTCACATATTTGTATTAGGGAAATACCGCAAGCAAGCTTATTGCCGTTTGTTAACTACCGTATATATTCTGTCAGGGGCGGATCTACCGCCGGTGCAGCCGGTGCAAAGCACTGGGGCCCAAACGTTTTAGGGACTCACTCGCAGAACCCAGTAAAATTAATTTGAAGAGTTATTCAAACAAATTACAATTGTGCCAAAAATGTAAAGCAAATGCACGAAAGACGATCAATACAAATTACAGTGTATATATATATATATATGTGTGTGTGTGTGTGTGTATGTGTGTGTGCGTGCGCGTTCGTTTTGTGTGCCGTAATAAGTCTGTTGCGTTTTAACAAAGATAATTCTTATAAGTAAAAATAGCAAAGAATGCAATGAAGCTGTTGGTTTAAAAAAATCTCTAGAGTCGTTCAACTTTATACAGTATTTATAATTACATTTCAATCGAACGTTTTAAAAACTGTTAATGCCGTATCAAAGATGTAGTTCAAATCTATAGATCTTCAAAAGGCCGCAAAAGCATTACAATCATCTACAGACGATATGGAGAAGTATCGGTTTGCATTTGATGGAGCAAAATCTGAGGCTGTGAAACTGGCAGAAAATTGGGGTGTTGCGGCTTATTTTGAAGACAAAAGAAGAACAAAAATCAAACGACATTTTGATGAGTTATGTTCTGATATGCATTTAACGAATGCATAAGAATACTTTAAAGTAAATGTTTTTGTAAAATGTATTGACATGATTTGTGTCCAATTACGACATCGTTTCCAGAGCTTAAACCATGTATCTGAACGATTCAATCGCATCCTGCCTGCCTCTCTTACTGCATTTACTGACAAGGAGCTGTACGATGAAGCTGATCAGTTAGTCGTTGTTACAAGGACTACATACCGCCATCCTTCCCTAGGCAACTCCTTTCTTTCCGATCATGTTTTAAAAATGGCATTGCAAAGAAATCACCGGTTAGAGACTTGGTAAATACGCTCATAGTTAACAACAGTTTATTAACATCATGCTTTATCGATGTTTACACCTTAATAGTATTATTTCTGACAATACCAGTAACAGTAGCAAATGCGGAGCGATCTTTCTCTAAATTAAAACTTATTAAAAATTATCTACGAAGTACAATGAGACAAGAACGACTGCGGAACCTGGCATTATTGTCCATTGAAAACAACAAAGCACGCAAATTAAACCTACAAAACATTATAGATGAATTTGCTGAAAGAAAGACGCGCAAAATGAATTTTACATAGGTGAATAGAGTGGACTCGTGTATATTAATTAATGATTTCTATGAAAATGTCTTTCATGTGTACAATTTCATGTCCATACTACTATTAAGCACATTTATGCGGCGACATACTGTACATATATATATATATATAATAATATATATATATATATATATATATATATACTGTATATATGGAATAGGTGGCCTATGCATAATTTTTGCACCTGGGCCTGTGAGAGGCAAGCTCCGCCACTGTATTCTGTTCTCATAATTATTGTTCCTAGCACCATTGCATTATTTCACTTTTATCTTATATAAAATCACTTTTTATTGTCGCTCATCATTATTTCGTAATATTGCATAATTCAATCTAAAATAACTTTTATTCACTGCAAGTAATCATTCCTTTATTTTCTTCTTATTAAACAAAAATTGCGGTCTTTTTATCTCCTTTATTAAATACAGTCGAAAGACCAAATTGGTGATCCTTTGAACTTCTCAATTAATTCACTTACTTTATTATAACGGGCCTAATGTCAACAGACCGCTATATGCCTATCACAAAAGGAAAGAATCTGTTTATTGGTATCAAAATGCCCAGCGAAAAGGGCACTCAACTCAAACTGTTATACATTCTCTTATTGGTTAAAAGGAAAGGCCTTACTGTAAGTTTTTACATGATTGGTTACTTTTTCAAAACGTCCACAACTCTCTCTCTCTCTCTCTCTCTCTCTCTCTCTCTCTCTCTCTCTCTCTCTCTCTCTCTCTCTCTCTCGACTTCGTTTGGAAATAAATAATCGTTATCCACAATGATCTACTTCTTAACCGTTTAATCAACACTCAAATTAATTAACAAATCATATTAAAAATAATCATATTAAATTCCATATACATAATATACATTTATTATTTTAATAATAAAAATAATTAATAATAATAAAAATAATAATAAATATTTTGTGAGTGTCACCCTGTATTATTTATTTTGTTTTAACTTCTGAAGCAACTTTGGAGAGAGGTTGGTCACCTAGGACTTAATGAATCGTAACGCTTTATTTCGATTTGTGCAAAAGTTTGTTTACAAAAGTACAAGTTACAGCCGATTTCCATTCTTTTAGGAAATAATACCGTCCACAGGTAGAATCATATAGATATTTCATCGACACTCTAATAACTTAACCTAGCCAAACCTACCTTATCCAATGTTAACCTACATAAATAGATGACATAATATACTGTATATATATATATATATATATATATATATATATATTATTATATATATATATATATATATATATATATATATATGTTAAACACAGACCGTGCATGGAACAAGAAACTCTTCTGGGAAAATTAAATCCACTATAGTCCGAATAAGTAATGGTAAATGACAAATACCATAGTTTTTCTTTTTCATCTAGATCCATGTCCCAAAGCTGGATCCTGTCTGCTTTGCAGATAGCTGGTGAGGGAAGCTATATTTATGGGATCTCTTTGCGAGAGGCCCGTTGCCCACGTCGGGCTAACATCATGAAAAAGAAAAACTATGGTATTTGTCATTTACCATTACTTATTCGGACAGTAGTGGATTTAATTTTCCCAGAAGAGTTCCTTGTTCCATGCACGGTCTGTGTTTAACATATAATTTTCTCAGGGAACCATTCTGAGTTTGTATATATATATATATATATATGCTTGCACGCATTATTTGGAATAAACCGATAAACGAATATTAAGATAAATAATATAGGGATAGTTATCTAGATTAATAATAATGATTGGGGTTGTTTAACCTTCGCAACATCTAAGGTCATATGACGGAGGGGACCTACAGCTTTACGTGGGATCCGAACCACGGGTTGCTACATAATCTGGACGTGGAGGACGGTCTCCCATCCAACTACTACCTAGACCCAATGTCGCTTAACTTCGCTGATCAACGGGAAGCGGTTACGACACTGGCTACGACGTAGTCCTATCTAGATAGGTAATAGATGACTAATTGTGGGTGTGGCTAGGAAGCTACAAAGTAAAAATCCCGCCGATCCACTCGAGGTTAGCCCAAAAAGGGAAGAAGCTGTCAGACGAGAAAATAAACTCAAGATTCAGGCGAAACAAACTCATTCCTTTTCTATTGCCTGATACTTTATTTCTTAGCGAACTTTAACGTTTATTTGTAGAAAAATGTATGGAATGCAGACAGTTTACACACACACACACACACACACACCACTTGTATATATATGAGACACTCTGGACCACAACCTACCAAGCGATAGTGGGGCCAGAATTGAGTTATTTATACTACTATATTCCCCACCCTTCTTCTATCCCGTGGGTGAGTCAGGGAGCAGATTGTGGACCTGTATGTATGTAAAAAAAATCAATCGAATATCGTTATTGGTTCAAAAGTTATAGCATTTTGCAAGTGTCAAACTTTAATCCAATTTGGGTATGATCAGTGTTTTCAGTAGAAGAATCATTATATTCCTATCCCTTCGTTTAAAGGTTCTCAGTATCTGGCCAGTTATTCTCCTTGCTCTGTTTACTGCTATCTTATTTTGTGTTTCAAATTTCGCATCATCAGTCATTACAACCCCTAAATCTTTTGCTCTAGAATTTCTCTGAATTTCCTGTCCATTTGGGGTATAATATTCCATGGATTTTAGGTCTTCTCTTTTTCTTACCTTAACAGCTGAAATTTCTCAGTGTTAACCTTCATATTGTTGTCTTCCGTCCACTTGTAGATTCTGTTTATGTCGGTTTGTAGAAATCTTATATCTTCTGAGTTTCTTATTTTTCTACTGATCTTTGTGCCATCCGCAAAGGATGTTATTGTGCTGTCTCTGGTAACGTCCTCATCTATGTCAGTTAGCATGATTATGAAGAGTAGTGGAGCTAATACTGTTCCTTGTGGTACTGAGTTGAGGACCTCTGATTCTGATGAAGATACTCCTTGTATTGTAACGACTTGCCGCCGCTCACTAAGGAAATTATATATCCATTTCCTTACTTTTCCTGTTATTCCCATATATTTCAGTTTATGTATTATGATTCCATGGTCACACTTGTCAAACACTTTGGCAAAGTCTGTGTATATTACATCATATTTTTCATTACTTTCAAGTGCATCAATAATGTTGTTGTAGTGTTCCATTAGTTGTGATCTGCCTGATCTGCCTGATCGAAACCCATGTTGGTTAGCATTGATTTTTTCTGAGTTTCCAAAAAGTCCTAAATTTTCTGTCTAACTATTCTTTCAAATATTTTAGTGAGATGAGATGTAAGCGACACTGGCCTATAGTTTTTGGCCTCGGATCGATCTCCTCCTTTATATATTAGGACTATGTTCACGCTCTTCAGGATGCCCAGTATTTCTCCCGTGTCTAGTGATCGTCTCCATATCCAATATAGGGGCTCAGCGATTGCATTCTTGCTGTTTTTGATCAGTGTGGTATTCCATTTATCCGGTCCTGCCGATGAGTGTGCTTTTAGTTTCCCTATAGCTTGTGTAATATCATCTGTCGTAAAGTCAAAGTCCGTTTTACTTTCCCCTTGTAGTTCTTCTTCAAAGAACGCGTTTCTATCGCATATCAGTTTGTCAGTTTTTGGGATACTGAAAGATGATTCGTACTGAGCTCTTAATATTTCGGACACTTCTGTTAGATCATCAGATAAAGCACTGTTCTCGTTTTTCAGAGGTCCGCTAGCATGGTTTTTCGACTCCCGTTCGTTTTGCAAAATAAGTACTTTGAGTTAACTTTTATCGCTTCTACAACGTCGTCGTCTTCTTTTTCTGTATGCTTCTCAATTAGTTCGTGTATGACGTCATCGATACTCTGCAGTTTATCATTTACTATTTTTCGGATGTTGTTATCTTTACAGTTACTTAATTTTGCAGTCACTCTTTTTCTCTTTCGTAACAATGACCTCTTTTGTCTCTCGAACCTGCTTCTCTTTCCTCTTTTTTGTACGTATTTTTGGGACATGTCTTTCCACAATTTCCAGCGTCTTCTCCTCTAAAGACATTAGCAGCTCTTCCGTTGTCTTGGCCTCGAAATTGGTTTTCCATTCTATTATTTCCATGCTGGATGTAACTAACACCTTCCCAGTTTATAGCTTTGTAGTGAAAATTAAAAATTTTGAATTTGCTTCTTTCTGTTGTTCGTGTTCTTTCCTTTCCTGTTGCTTTTATAATGGTTGTTATTTCAATAATGTTATGGTCCGATATTATAGTTAGGGATATTTCTACATTACCAATTAGGTTGCTGTTGTTTGTGAATACCAAATCTAGGCAGTTGTTTTTTCTTGTGTTTTCTGTTATTTTTTGCGTTAACATAAATTCATCAGTTAAAGCTAGTAGCATTTTTACCTGCTCCTGGTCTTTTTGCGTGCCCCCTTGTCCTGGTGTATACATATATTTTTTCCTATCCTTTTATATTTCATGAATGGGAAATTAAAATCACCACAGAGAAAAATATTTGGGGTTAGAGAGTGTAGATCTTTTATCCAGTTTCTTACCTCTGTAATGGAATCTGAAAATTTTGAGGTTGGCGTGTTTTGGGGTCTGTACATTACAATTAGTACCATATTTGATTTTTCAACTTTTGCTGCTACACATTCTGCGTAGCTGTTTGAGGTACTTATAGTCATTTCTGCTATATGCCTTTTGCGTGTGTAAATAACACATCCTCCTTTACGTCTCACTGTTCTGTCGGCTCGGAGTATGTTATAGTTGTCAATTTGTATTTCTTTTTTGTCAACACAGAACTCACAGTTTTCACAGTTCGCCTGGCAGTCCTTTAGATGAGTTTCCGTGAGGCATGCAAAGTCTGCTCCGGCTTCTTGCATGAGTCCGAGGAATGATTTGATTTAAGGCCCTGAATGTTGGCTAGGATTATTTTTATTTTTTCTCTGTCGTTTTCGCATACAGGTGGTTCCGATTCGTTTTCCAATGGTGGTGCCGGTTTCGTTGCCTTGTGGTCGTCCGAGAATTTGCCTCTTTATATCTTTATTTTGTGTTTCAAATTTCGCATCATCTGTCATTACAACCCCTAAATCTTTTGCTCTAGAATTTCTCTGAATTTCCTGTCCATTTGGGGTATAATATTCCATGGATTTTAGGTCTTCTCTTTTTCCAACCTAACAGCTGAAATTTCTCAGTGTTAAACTTCATGTTGTTGTCTTCCGTCCACTTGTAGTTTCTGTTCATGTCGGTTTGTAGAAATCTTATATCTTCTGAGTTTCTTATTTTTCTACTGACCGGAGAATTGTTTGGTGTACGGGAAGGCAAACATAGTATTTAGCAGCTGAATTGTGTTGGCTACGTCTAAAAATTTTGTAACCTTCTTTGATGTTCGTTTTTCCTATTCACCCGTTGCGTTCCTTTGAGGGTGGTGGTAACGGCATTTCTGTCCGTATTTGCACCTCCCATATCTTGTATAGGTGTTGCAGACAGTAAGATGGTGGAACTTGCACTTCTTTTCAAATTTGCAATATCCACTTGTGCAATGTGTGTTACATAATGTGGAATGTGCATAGATGCATTGCCCATCCCAATATCTGCAGTTCCCTTTTGCGTAGTATTTACATACGATATTTTCTACACTTCTTCTTCTTGTTATTTTATTATTTTCAATGTTCTTAGTTTTAGTATTATCATTATTTTTCTTTGGCTGTTTATTTCCTACATTTTTAGTTATTATCTTTTTAGCATTTCGCTCGTTGGACAGTTTTACTACTTCGCAACTTTTACTTATCTCTTTTCTTTCTTCTATTTCTTCATTCCGTATTATATTGTTTATATTGTTATTATTAAATTGTTATTCATTATTATATTGTTGTTCGTTATTTCCTCCACTCTCCCATCCAACCGAATTTTCATTGAGACATTTCCGGACTCTTGTTTCCCTATTATTTCACCTTTTTTTGTAACACTCGAGTTTGTTTTCTCCATTTCTTTAAATACCGCGAAGGAGTTTACAGTCTGTGTACATGTTACACAGAAATTTAATTCCCACGATCTGTTTCGCGTTCGAGACAAGAGATATTTTCCTATCATCCCAATTCATGCAGATAAAGGCGCAGTTTTTGACAGAAATCGCATCTTATTGCTACATTTTCAGTTGTTTCCAGATTACACAAATTGTAGATTAAGTGAGAATTTGAACCCATGGTCATGCTATTCGTTAATTAGCGTAAAAAGAAATACACACACAAATTATTTATTTATTTATTTTTTTCCTTTCTTTCTCTTTTCTCTCCTTTCGGTGGTCACGGGGGATTTCTTGATCTTTGCGTTTTTTGACCTTTTTCCTGCCTTGTTTCAAAATTTATCGAATGCCAACCGTGTTACGATTTAAATGTATACGTTAAACTGGTGATAATTTATGTAAACTGTATTGCACTTTCTTAATTTTACTGAATTTCACTTAATAATTTATACGCACGGATTAACTGATACTTTATACACTTTCGGGTGTAAACAAAAAAAAAAATATATATATATATATATGCGATCTACATAATCTACAAGTGGACGAAAGACAACAATATGAAGTTTAACACTGAGAAATTTCAGCTGTTACGGTACGGAAAAAGAGAAGACCTAAAATCCATGGAATATTATACCCCAAATGGAAGGAAGTTCAGAAAATTTCTAGAGCAAAAGATTTAGGGGTTGTAATGACAGATGATGCGAAATTTGAAACACAAAATAAGATAGCAGTAAACAGAGCAAAGAGAATTACGGGGCAGATATTGAGAATCTTTAAACGAAGGGATAAGAATGTAATGATTCCTCTACTGAAAACACTGATCATACCCAAATTGGAATACTGCTCGCACCTAACATCCCCATGTAAAAAAGAAGACATTAGACAGCTAGAAGGGATTCAGAGAAGCTTCACAGCCAAGATCAATGGGTGTAAAGTACTAAATTACTGGGAAAGGTTACGCGAACTAAACCTATATTAACTGGAAAGGAGAAGAGAAAGATACAATCATTATTTACACTTGGAAAATAATGGAAAAACTAGTCCCTAATCTTACTCTGATTTCCCAAATTAAAGGCGAGACAGGAAACATCCTTAACCCTGAAAGAAAATAGTTTTGTGGTGAGAGGACCAAAACTGTTTAATCAGTTGCCCAAAGACCTAAGAAACACGAAGGGAGTTGCAGTGGTGTAGTGATCGTCTTTATTAATTAACTTCTCTTCATTGTTTAGTCTTCTTTCTACTTTACTATCTCTCTATTTATTCTCTATCGGCTCTTTCTTTCATTTATCAGTTTGTTTCTCTACAATCTTTTTGCCGCATCGTATAAATATCATGGTAGCGTGCCTAGACCTGACTCTGAAAGACCGTTACAAAACAAAGGGGGAAGGGGTAGATTAATACTCTTCTTTAACACTTATGAACGTTTTATTAATTTCGAAAATGGTTTAGTTAAGTTAGGGGTATGCGAGTATGAAATTCTATTATAACAATTTAGGTCGGAGAGGGACACGCACTTAATTAACTTTACGTTACATTTCGTCAACCTACGCGTAACGCGTTGCCTCAAGACTGACTCCGTTTTGAGGGTAGTCCGCTCTTTGGGCCTCTGTCAGGACTACCAACTTACCCATTTTAAACAATTTAAATCTAACAAACATGCTTTTCGTAATCTCATAATTATTAGTAAATGATTTACATTAAACATTATCTTAATTAAACAAACAGAAATTAATATTCTTAACTAAGCATTACTACACTCGCATCACCCCCTTGAAAATAAGTTTTTCCATTAGTAAAACTTATTAATATCGTTTAACAATGTCAATAAATTTATTCAACAAACTTACATATTTTGCAATTTTTTTTTTTTTTTTTTTTTTAACAATTCGAGAGATAGACAAGAAATAATTAGGATGACAAATTCCATACATATATTGTATCATATTATAAAAACCGAAAACTTTATAATTTTCACATTTGCATAAAATAACATTTCACTCTAATAATTAAATTACAACCTGTAACTAATCTATACATGCCAAAAAAAAACGGAAAATTTTCTTACAGTGGCTACACAAATCTCAAGTTCACAATCTATTCCCGCGATTTCTCATCAACGATCGCTTTACATTTGAAACAATTATTTGTATAGTTATACAGTTACTATCAGGGCAACATAGAAAAAAATAAGAAAAAGTTTACATAAAATACTGACCAAGAGCGCACATACTATTCACGAAAAACACAACAATTATGGGCAATAATCGCACCCTTTCACTTATAATTTCATTACATAATAATCAGTACATTAATTTGCTGGACGTTGTTTAGATGACACTCCGCACGCTGACAACGGATTTCAATTTTCAATCGCAGCTCTCCTGCTCACTTCGCTAGAATGCAAGGGATTGCATCAATCAACATGCAACAGGGCAGCACGCTATAATGGTTCCGCTCTCTCTCCAATGGCGAAAAAAAAAACAAGAGACGTCCAATTCTAAAAGGATCAGGGGGGGAGATATCTGAAAGCGGGACCACGCGCTGGAATTGGACGGAATTTGCAATTCTAGAAGTCGATGAAGAAACTCGCCTTGTCTCATCTCCACTTTTGTCGGTGAACGCTGCTCTTCCTACGTCCAGCTGAAAGACTCTTCTACTGGCAACAATCAAACGATGACTCCGCCGTAGGCCGTTTCCCAACGAACCTACTGTATGTCTGTATGGACAGTACAGTCGTAGGCACCCGTTCAAGCTCTCGTGGCTTGTCTACCGCGCGCTGTGACACATATTTAGCGAAGCATTCGAGCAGCGTGACCAGCTACTGCCCGAAAAATACCAGTAGACCATCTTCGATCGAAACTTTCGTGTGCCAAGACCCTGCACACGTAAATTTCTCTTCTCTTCCGAAACTGTCCTGCGCCAAGTCCATGCGCATTCGGTTCCTCTCTTCTGTCTCTTCTCTTCTCTTCCGAAACCATCCTGCGCCAAGTCCATGCGCCATTTGGTTTCTCTTCTCTCTCTCATTGGTGATCGATCACCTATCCGGTCGACTAAACTCACTTGATGGAACTCGGATTCAACTTGGTTGACTCCCAAACCGAGCCTTTGCAATTTTGAAAAAAAAAGTTTATTCGAAACGTTTCTGTACTGCTTATCATTTCATTTTTAATTTATCGAATTTTCTCGACAGTTCACTTCGAAATACTAACTACACATTTGCTCTGGCCAAATTCACGGAAAGAAAAAAAATTACACCTCAAAATTTCGCAAAAATTTAATCAAATCTAGCTACCAATAAGGTCACTTATGGCAGTTACAGCAGAGAAGATAAAAAAAGTCATAAAACGCTAAACAAAATTGTACAGTATAAATATAAAAGCGCCCATACATAGTAACTGTTAGTATAATTTAAGAATTATTATTGTTCAAACTATCGTCAGAAATCACCTCAATACCTCTAAATACAAAAGACAAAAATGAACCCCAGAAACTTCATGTCATCCATTCTCTGACAATCATGAACCCTCTTGCTTTGAGGAGGAGCACACAAAGACGCCACAAAAACGTTACTGGCTATCTGAAGGCTCCATTTCCGAGTGTACACTTGAGTCAATGTTTCAAATGCATTAGTTAACTCCGACTGAAGGTTTAAACAATAATAATTTTCTAAACAGTTATTAAAAAGTAAAAAAAATTTAAATATTACTACCAAAAATTATTTTAATACAGTAATTCCAACTTGAAACGTCAAATTTCATACGAATTGAACTCGCAATTAGCAAATTACATCTGAGATACAACTCTCTCCTTCAACAGAAACCCCAGTATGGTTTGCAAATCACAAAAATCTCAGTAATTTATCGTTTCCAAGTGAAACTACAAATTTGCATAGTTATACTAAATAAGAATAGATCATATGCACTAAAAAAATACACGCAATCCACTGTAAACAAAACAACACTGCATAATTAAGAGCGGTCGCTTTGTTTGTAAGCGAACCTCTATACAAATATCCCTAACCGAATGAACTTGCATTATATCCTAACATAATTTCGTAATATTTTCCATGCAAACGCTCGAACTAAAAAAAAGACATTTTTCATTTCTAATACCCAAATTAAAATATCAAATTAAAATCCTTTTTAGAATACAATCTAAATTTTACCATTGTCATTGAACTGGAAAGAAAATAAAAATCGGCCTACCTGTACCAATAAAATTGATTATTGAATGAATTTATAAAACGTAAAGAAAATATATGAAAAGAATTTTCTACACAAATTTCTGTAATTCAAAAAAATTATAATATCCAGATTTAGTAAAATATGTACCGTAACTCACCTGGCCGTCAAAATAAAAATAAAATTTACTGCTGCACTTTTAGGCCTATATTTAATAAATTCAATGTTATGCGCGGAAAGAACAATTTAGAATTTTATGCATAACATTTGTGCTTATTAAAGAAAAATCCTATGCTTATTTATGTTAAACCAATTAAAATTTTGTTAAATAACTAAGAATTTACTACTCAATAGACATACCGTAATAACGGTTAATCTCCGAACAATATTTTACGATAGGCCTACAAGAAATCCCTCTACAATACAATAGCCATCTTACCAAATATGTCGGAATTGTCGTGAAATGAACGAAAGAACAGAGAGGAGAAAAAAATAATCAGCTTACCTACCAAAGTTTATGAGTATATAAATATATGTAATTATATATATAACTAATAATACGTATTAGTTAATAAGTAAGTATATAATTAATGAGTATATAAAAATAAAAAAAAACTTATAAAATTTCACAACACACCATTTCTCTATTTCAGTTAAACGAATTCTGCTTATTTTGAAATTTACACAATCCTATACGGCGACTTATAATCTGACAAATTTAATATGTTTAAGATTACCTTTCGACTGTCAATTAACTGTAACTTAACCTATATAGCGCGAAGCGAGCGAAGCAAAAAGCCCGTAAATCTATATAAACATAATCCTATTATTATATACAGGCAATCGAAATATAATCAAAAATCTGCTAATGAAACCCAGAAAATTTCTCACAAATTTTCGCTAAAACATTTTGAAAGGACCATATAAAATGTGTATCACTGTATTTAAACTAACAATTTACTTACGTACAAATTTTTTCTATATTAATCGCTATTTTATATCACAATTACTACTAATTTCAAAAATTTTAAACAAAAAGTAAAAAGGTAAGCTGAAACAGGCATACAGTGGAAGAGATGAAAAAAAAAGAAAAATTGAGTCTTCAGGCAGCACGATAATGTTCAAAACTATATCCTCTCCAACCGAATGAACGAAATTTAACGTAATAATGACTCGCAATATTGAGTCGGACAAACGAAAAGCAACGGAACTGGACGATGAAAAATGGGACAAAGGGAACATTTCAGAATCAACGAACTCCCACGAAAAGAAAAAAAAACAAATTAAATTTTTAGGCGCGAAGTTTGTCAGGGACGCTATCAGGATGCGAAGGCGAAGCGCCATTTTTAAATTTATTTACAATGAAATTTTAAGGAATGAATTCGAAATTTGCCTGCAAACGAGATCAACTTTGCATTTAGATATTTTAATAATCGAAATAAAATATTCATTAACGCTATTGGTTATTATACCGGTTTTGAAGAATTTTAATCGAAATACTAGCACGTGGGTAAGCCTCACAAAATATGATGTAAGAACCACCGCTAGCCACCAGATGTAGTGATCGCTTTATTAATTACTTCTCTTCATTGTTTACGCTTCTTTCTACTTTACTATCTCTATTTATTCTCTATCGGCTCTTTCTTTCATTTATCACTTTGTTTCTCTACACTCTTTTTGCCGTATCGTATAAATATCATGGTAGCGCGCCTAGACCTGACTCTGAAAGACCGTTACAAAACAAAGGGGGAAGGGGGTATATTAATACTCTTTTTAACACTTATGAACGTTTTATTAATTCGAAAATGGTTTAGTTAAGTTAGGGGTATGCGAGTATGAAATTCTATTATAATAATTTAGGTCGGAGAGGGACACCACTTAATTAACTTTACGTTACATTTCGTCAACCTACGCGTAACGCGTTGCCTCAAGACTGACTCCGTTTTGAGGGTAGTCCGCTCTTTGGGCCTCTGTCAGGACTACCAACTTACCCATTTTAAACAATTTACAATCTAACAAACATGCTTTTCGTAATCTCATAATTATTAGTAAATGATTTACATTAAACATTATCTTAATTAAACAAAACAGAAATTTATATTCTTAACTAAGCATTACTACAGTGGACATCTTCAAAAGAAGATTAGACGCCTGGCTGGCTCAGAACATTCCCCGATGAGCCGGGCGTACCTGGCTATGTGAGGTGGAGAGCACAAGAAACCAACTCACTACTTCATCATGCCAACTCGAGAGGAGGGGCGACAAGCTTGACCTTCGCGAAATGAGGAATCATCGCGCGGAACCTTTGTAAGGTATATTGTAGAATGGCGCATAGATACACCCTTTTCCCTTGTTCTCGGAGTCATGGAGCATGTAACTACGACTCTTAGGACAGTCAGAGCACTCAGAGAGTTGGAGTCTGGCGAGCAACCAGGGAGGACGCGCAAAGGGGAGATTGCTAACTTTGGAGCGTGCAATTGTAAAGGGCAGACATTTAATTTGTTAACCCTTTAGCGCACAGTGTTAACTTTACTGATTTTGTTCTGGCTAAGGGCAGACGATTCACTCTCGGAAAAGACCTGTGCAGTAAAGTGTTAAGGGGGTGAAAATCGGAGAATTGTTTGGTGTACGGGCAGGCAAACATCATTGAAAAAGGGAGAGGCCTATCTGAAACTTATATATATATATATATATATATATATATATATATATATATATATATGGAATGAATTTCACAATTAAACACACAAAATGAATGAATGAATGAATGATGCAAATCCACAAGGAATCGTTTTTCTTTTTCCTTTTGGTTTGCATCATATATATATATATATATATATATATATATATATATATAAGAAAAAAGTATATAGGGGCCCTTATATACACGTTTGTTAGCCTACCATCTCTCCTTTAATGTTGGGCTCCTAATCTGGAGGTTGTGAGATCGGGTCCCGGCTCGACTTTGTGATTTCAGACTTCCTTGGCGGGTCATGGTTCGGATTCCACGTTAAGTTGTAGGTCCAAGGTAAGGTGACAAGCTTCACCTTCGTCAGAATGAACAATTCAGGCGGAAGCGAAAACCAGGGTCTTTGTAATATATATATATATATATATATGTGTGTGTGTGTGTGTGTGTGTGTGTGTGTGTGGTGTAGTGCTGTGGGAACGCGTGGGAACGGCGTTCTCTTACTTTTTTGGTAGACGGAACGGCGTTCCCTCACTATTTCAAATAAATCCGAACTTACAAATCTCTAACGTCATGAAATTTTAATTCCCACCCCTAGAAGAAATATGAGAAAGAATCATTAACTGTTTCATTTCTTTTAGCTTCGACTGAGGCAATGCTAGCCTATAAAGATCTGGTGAAACAGTCACCACGGCGTACCAGTTGTTAACTTTTTTTAGTTAATCATTCCAGTTGTTAGCTATTTTTATTGATCGTACTGGATGTCGTATATCTAATGACACTGGAAATACTGCATCTTCAACCTTGGAATATATCCTAATATCCAGTGCATATGACCTCAAAATATTCCTGAAATTGGTCAGATTTCAAAAGATTTCCCGGGGAGCTTACAGTGCCCCCGGACCCCAGCTGTATGGGCTCGCCGCGCTCGCCATTGTCCCCCCGCATCTGAGTAACACTTTCAAAATGCGTTCCCTCACTTCTTTTTTAGCACTACACCACTGTATATATATATATATATATATTATAATATATATATATATGGTACTTACGTATTATCGGGACTACCAAACTGTTTATTATGTATTTTTGCTCTCGTCATTTTCGTTTAAATTAACGAAAATATCACAACTTAACCTAACCAATCATCAAGGGTATACAGTTGACCTAACCGGGCATTCAGTTGACACGAATGTTGACACTGGATGTTTTTATCAATTACGGTGTTATTCTCTCATCTTTAATTTGACCGAAATGTGACAGTGAGTTCCTAATACGAAAAGATCAGAAGATATTTAGGTGAAATAACCAATATTAACCTGTTAGGTCAACTGAATGCCCGGTTGGGTCAACTGAATGCTCTTGATGATTGGTTAGGTTAAGTTGATATTTTCGTTAATTTAAACGAAAATGACGAGAGCAAAAATATATAATAAACAGTTTGGTAGTCCCGATAATACGTAAGTACCATATATATATATATATATCTAACTTAACTGGAACTTAAATGGAACACAATTTAAAGAAGACTAATATATATATATATATATATATATATATATATATATATATATATATATATATATAGTAGTCTTCTTTAAATTGTGTTCCATTTAAGTTTACAAATACTATGTTTTTCCTGTGTTGAGTCCACGAATATCTCTAAAAATATTATTCTAAATTATGATAAATAGAGGCCTGTATACAGACGGTTTGAAATTGCGGATACTTGTGGTTTTTTGCCCACTTTGTGTAGAACAAGCCTGAGGTAGTACGAGTATAACTGTGATTAATACGATAAATTTGTTCTACCTTGGGGAGGAAACACAAACTTGCGGTGCATCTTGCTCCTGAAGAATCATGCACCAGGAGTGATAATAACTGGGGGTGTCCGCAATACGAACTAACGAAAATTGCGATAAAGTGAATACGGATATAGATGTTCTTTTGACTCGACAAACACGGAACAGTGTTGCTTTCATTGATGATGAACCACCTACAAAAACCTCGTTAGTAGTTTGATCCCCTATTTTCTTAGCAATGCTGCTGCGAGCTGCTCGTACCCTGAAATGGGCGTATGGGCGGAATGGTGCTCTATATAAAAAAATGTTTAACTTTTCATACTTCCACTTAAACTATGAATGCATCGATGAATAACACCAGTACACATTTGAAAACTTGTCGATCGATTTTTACAAACTAGTTGGTGATTCTATATAATTTGAGTGCGCTGATCTCAAAAATATAGTTAGTTTTTCCCTATCACGTATGGTTTTCTTATTACAGGGTGTGTCATAAATCCCCCATTTATCCCCAAATGTGAACCATCTTATCGAGACCAACATTGGATTGCACATGCTAAACCATAAATTTTGTTGTTATAGACTACAGTAACGCTTACATAATAATGTAGGGTAAATATATATAACAACCAGTCCCGTTCCCAGCAAAATACTCTCTCCCCTCCCATCAATGGGTGGTTAACATTTGGGGACAGATGAGGTATTACAACACCCCTTGTAGCACGAAATCTTTAGGTGATACAGTAAAACCTAATTAAAGTAGAATTAAATAGCTCCTAGCTCTTGGACAAGCATATTGCTTGTTTATGAAAGAATAAAAAAATAACTGAAAGAAACAAAATATATTTACCTTCTTTACGAAGTCTTTCTCACGATTTCTGTACCAAGCGAAGTATGTGTCGGATGCCAATAAATTGTTCTCCTGCAATCTAGACCCCAAAAGTTCTGCAGAGTCTTTAGGCAGATTCAAATCCCTGACTAAGTCATTTAGTTCGGCTTGGGTTAATGGTTTAGGATCTCGGTCAGCTGTTGGCTGTTCATAAACATCATCATTGTCTGGATTTGGAGATGAATCAGAATCTGAATTGTATTGATCCAGACTCTCGGGTGGGCGGGGAATAGGAACTTCTGGACCATGGGGTACCGGCCTTATTGCAGATGGAAGACTTGGGTATTGAAGGCTCTCTTTATTCTTTGCATTATAACCTTTAACATTGCAAGAACAGAAGTAGCAGTCGTCGGTATGGTTTCTAGGCTCGCGCCATACCATAGGGATCCCAAATGGCAAACTTTTCTTTTACCTTTGTTCCAATTCCTTAGTGCCGCAACACACGTAAGACAAACCTTGTGTGGAGCCCAACTTTTGTCTTGATCTCCTAATTTAATTCCAAAATAAGCATGATAAGCTCTCTTAATGAAGGTCGTTACATTTGTCCTTTGTTTTACAACAACATACCGACCACAAATATAGCAAAATATGTCTGGACTATGGGTACATCCTCTGGAAACCATTATTAAAATTTTAAAGACGTAATATTAGAATTATCTATCTGAAAAATATGAAAAAACGAAATTAATTAAAGATAAAAAAGGTAAAAAATTACAAAACGCCCCAAAATTGTTTTGCTAATAACTTTAAAACTGTGGGTGATAAAAAAAACCTGGTAGCATTTTTGAATTCAGCGCAGCGAACTGCTTCAGAATCACAACTCAAAATAAAGAAATCGATTTTCATGCAGACCGGTGTAATATTATATATTATATATATATATATATATATATATATATATATATATATATATATATATATATTTAGGTGTTTCACAAATCAAATTTTTTTTATTTTAGATCATAGACCCCATGCCCCATTTCCATTTCATAAAAAAGTGTGCGTAGCCAAATTTCAGCAAAATCGGATGATATTTGCAGGTTCCACTCCTTATATGGTAAACTCTATGCTGATTGGCTGCCAGTTTGTACATAAGGTTCCGCTCCTTATATGGTAAACTCTATGCTGATTGGCTTCCAATTTGTACATAACCGGCCCATAAAATTGCCGCTTTTCTTGTGCTGTAATAGTGTGAGATTGTTTATGGTTTCATCCATGTCAAATAAAGTTGGTACAGGGCGCAACCTCTAAATATTGTTGGAACTTATTCAAACCTGGCTGGATTTACTTTTATTCTAAATGGATTTGGGGCAAGCGGTATACGAGGCAATCTGAACCTTATGAAATTTTGACCCTATTACCGTGAAACACCCTAATATATATAATATATATATATTATTATTATTATTATTATTAATAATTATCTTTCTGTTTCAGACTTCATTGGTGATATTCGTGGCAGGGGTACTTGTAGCCGCAGCTGATTATGGTTTAAGGTCACACTTTCCAAAACTGCTGATTAAGCATGCTGGACCAAGTAAACACTATCCTTGGGTTGGCTACACTTCACATTATCCGAGAACTATCCCACGGCCTTTACTACTGTACAAGTGGAACCCATACATAGATCCCACTTACACTGCCTTTTGGGTATCGCATAAACATGACGGAGGAGGGGGCCACGGTAGTCATGGCGGTGGTTATGGTGACGGAATCACAGAAGGAAAAATTCCTCATGGATTTGGAGCTCCCAAGCCCTCTTCGATTGCTGATATCATAAATGTAGTTGGAAACCCAATTGTGGAGTCACCCGTCAACACGTATATAGAGCCTGCTCCACTCATAAATGCACCTTTAGACAGCTATGAAGACCATGGAGAGGTCATACATATATCCGAGGATACCTATGAGGATGATGTTGATGTACATTTTGACACTTATACAGACACCGGGCCAGCGATACATCTGCCTGTACAAACCTATATCCAACCTAGTCATGCTGTCAATATACTGCCGACATTTATAGAACCTGGAAAATTAGTGCATGCTCAGGAGTTTTCAAATGAACCCAAGCCAGTGATTCAGACAGAAGTTATTCCTCTTGTTAAGCCTCCACATTCTGATCCACTTCCATTAGAAAACGAAGGAGATGAATATAATTCAATCTTCGATGATGGTTTTGATATACATGGAGTTAGTCATCCATAAAGAAAGTAGTTTTAATTTAGATTTAGGTAATAACCATAAATACAGTTTTTTTTAAATGTCAAATATGCCGCTGGTCGGTGGTTTCTGATTACCATTTCATAATATTAATGATAATTTTATTTCACTAACCCGCAATTATTACTCCTTTTGTAAATTAAATCTACTGAAATCGTCCTTGTCCGTGGTTCGTCCCTCACTTTCAAACTGTTAGCATACGATTATACCAGTAATATTATATGTGCTTACACCAAATACCAAAGGAACACCCATCTGTAAAGCAAAATCTATTTAGCTTCGAATTTCTCTTTTAATGCAAACTAAGCTAGCTAAAAATATTTCAGTGACCATTACTGAAAATGGCTTTGCATGTTCGGTGCTGGTCTAATGTGCGGTCTACCGGCGTTTTGAACGGTCTAATGTGCGGTCTACCGGCGTTCGAACAGTCTAAGGTGCGGTCTACCTCAAAAATGAAAACTATCATATCATAAAATTTATTTATTTAAAAACAATCACATCATAACATTTGTTTATTTATTAGATATTATTTATTAGATATTTATTAAAATTTATTTATTTAAAAACAATCATATCATAATATTTGTTTATTTATTAGATTTATTAAAAGATTTAAAATTTTTTATTGAAAGATAAACCAAAAAATTAAAAAAAGGAGCAAACAAAATATGCCTAACAATATGCGAGTGCCACAACGATGACATGGTTCAGCGTCTGCAACTTCACGAATAAGGCCACTCTCGCGCAAAAAAGTAACGGCACTCTGTTCGGATGCACTAACAGTTGTATAAAATTCACGTAAACGCATTTTGAAAAAGGGCTAAAAACAAAAATTAAAAAAATGGCACAGGTGTGTGTTTTCTTTGAAATCTCAGATGTGACTGTCTGGAATTAAATTTTTTTCCGCCTTTTTGATTTCTTCTTTTTCTGGCTTCCGGGTCTGTGAACTAATTATATTATCTTAGGTAGACCGCACAAAAATTAGAGGTAGATTCACTTTGCTAGGTAGACCGCACATTAGACCAGCACCGAATGTTCTTTCTTGAAGTACTGTAGACTTTTTTGGACATTTTCAAAAGAAAATTATAAATATCGAGAATGATTTATGCATTTGTCGCACAACGATGACGTGATCCTTTTGTATTCGAAGATGATGACGGATAATTTAGCAATCGGTATTACTAAATGAGAAAAAAATGTTTCCATTCGTTCGTATTTGTATAAAAAATAAAAGGAAAATGCTGGTTACATCTACAGTATATGGCAAATGCTAAAATTGTTATCTTAATTAAAGTGAATTTTAACGGAGTGAAATTCATTGTCATTTCGTGTAAATTAACAGATAATTTTAAGTAGCCTATTTGTGTACGTTTTATTTTATTTGTTACGTTTTACATGTACGTATTCAGTATATTATATTCACTTGGCAAAGTTATCATACTTCCAGAGACGTTTCACTGTTGATGCGGTACAACAGTAATTTTGATTTAACATTAAATAAAACTGCTTTCATTATTTCAGTAACAAACCAGAGGTTGATGTTTGCGGACCGACTTAAGTTAATTAAAAATAATCCAGTATTGACCACAATTATTTGTGTATACTTTTCTGTAATTTAATTATTACCCTCATTAAACACACTCCTGATGTATTTATGTAATATGCACGCTTTGTAAATACTTTTGATACTTCGCGAGTGTCACTTATTGATTAGTAGTATGGTAGATGTAATAGACGTGCGGTTGTAAACTATTTATATTTTTGTACATTTTTGTAATACATTTGTTATGTTGTACTTTTTAAATAATAAAATGAATTATTATTCTTTCCCTCCAGAATTCTAGACTATAATTAAACATACCTAACAGGGTTCAAAGAAACAGGATCGCTGTTCATTAGTTCGGAAAACCTCCGTAAAAAGGGGTCTTCTTTTATCCAGTGAGTGGATTTATCGTCCTTCCTAATGATCCTTCGTGGTTCAAAGAAGTAAACCAGAGTAACCAGCCATTGGTTCCAAGTAACGAAGGCATTCTGTGTAGGACAGTTGATTCACAAACTACTGGCATGGAACTCCATGTTTCTTATTGATAAATATCGTTAAGAAATACGGACTTTATTGATACGACTTTTTGAACCGGCTGTATATATACAATCGCACAATAATGTTGAATGAAAAAGAAATATATATATACACACATTCTCTCTCTCTCTCTCTCTCTCTCTTAGCCAATAAGAGAAATGGTTAAGAGCTTAATTGTCTAGTAATGCATTCATTTATGTTAGGCTAATGGCATGCTAAATAGAACACAACAATAAAATATGAAACCTAGTGATAATAGAAATTATGCACGTACGTTTTGGTACACTGAATAGAATACGTAACATTGATTATGTAGGCTAAAGGTTATGAATAGATGAACATGGAACGAATGCTTCTGCCTAATAAATAATAGAAATTAAGCACGTATGATTTAGGTACACTGGATAGAATATGTAACACACTGATTATGTAGGCAAAAGGTTATGCATGAATAAACATTGAATGGGCCTAGTAATGACAAAGAATGCAATTGCGTTTAGTGCACTGTAAATAGATTAGACCTTCGTTTAGGTAGGCTAGAGTTATGCATAAATGGAACATTGAATGGGCCTAGTAATGATAGCAGGATTATACAGTACACGATTACGGTATTGGAACGACACTTGGATTAGGAAATAGGCCTACTGCGTTTCAACGAGAGTTAGTTTGAACGATTTGTAAAACACTGCGTTTATAGCCTACGCTTCTGCGGTACACTGATGTAGGCTTTGCGTTATTGTTTAAGAACGAGGCACAGAGAGCTTACCGACTACAGTATGTTGAAAATACCTCTCAAGATGAAGGGTATGCTTGAAGGTCGACCTTGTAGCTTGGAAACCTGCGGAAGTTGACCGTCCGGTGTTACGTACGCCGAGATGATCGTGGAACCGGTAGCGAGCCTCTTGTGGAGAGTTTGCTTGAGGGAACTCGTGGAACCGATAGCGAGCCTCTTGTGGAGAGTTTGCTTGAGGGAACGGACGGTTCTGCGGACACTGATGTAAGCTTCACGAGAATTGCTTCAAAGACGGTGACCGGCTGAGATCGAGCGGCGCTGGTTTCGAAGGAGTGCTTCTGCAGGCTGATGGCGGAAGGTCTTACTTGATGATAGATCGGAAGCTTTGAAGGAACAGCAGGCCGCTCCTCCGGCGGGAAGCCGGAGGGCGGTTGACGTGACGAGTTTCTGCTGGCGAAGGTGGAGACCAAGACGAGAAAATGACAAGCGACAAGTGAGCGAGTGAGAATGAGTATCAGTGGAATCTCGCTTATATAGTCTCTGTGACCCGGACTTTCGCGGGCATTTCTTGAAACGCCTCCTAATTTCCTTTAGTTGATAAGGGCTTGCTTTCGCGGGCCTTTTGGGAAGAAACAGACGTTTTCATTGTTTCCGATTCCTTGACCTCGTGTGTCTTCTAAGAATGTTTGATGATGGCGTGGAAGAAAGAATTTGTTTGTCTACATGTTAGTCTATTTCTTGTCGGTCCTCTACATATATATATATATAGTGTCTCACTTGTGGAGGTCATTTCCTACACGCGACTTTTTTAAGCAAGAAGGAAAGGCCAAAGGCGAATGCCCTAAAAAAAAAAAGCTTCCCCCCCCCCCCCCCCCCGTCAAAGAGGAGGAAGAGAGCCAAAATCAAGGTCCAAGGTTTCCGAGGTGCCTGGACACTGCGTTTGAAAGACTGAAGGTCATAGACAGGGTGAAAGATGGATTGAGGAAGTTTGTTCCAAAGTTAACCGGTTGAGTAGATAAAAGATTGAAAATACCGATGAACCCTTGCGTTAGAGAGTGGGACAGAAAAAGAATGAGAATGCGTCGAAAGTCTGGTACTCAGGGTCGGATTAAGGCTGAGGGGCCTAAGGCTAATAAGAGGGAAGGGCCTATATATGTACTATAAATTGTATATAATTCATAAAAACAGAACATCCCCCTTTCTTCGACATGCTGAATAATCATTACACGAAGCCCAAATTCTCAACGTCTGAAAAACTTCGGAAACAGATTAACCCTTTGAAGCCGATGATAAAAAAATGGATGCAAATCATATATATGATACATATCGACAATAATACACCAACAGATATAATGACATATATGTAAAAACAAAAACCCTCTTAATTAAACTACAAAAAACTCTTATTTTCCACCTCTGAAGATATAATTATGCAGTTATACATGATATTACTTAACCAACCTTGTGACAAAGATTTAGGGTTTATGATATCGAAAATTAAGGCCTAAACTCGCGGGCCAAAAAATATGAGAGCCTAAGGCTACAGCTTTATGAGCCAAATGGTTAATTCGGCCCTGCTGGTATTCCGTGCTCTCCTTAAAGGAGGAGATATGCAGTTGGAGAGTTCAGAAGAGCCGTGTCCGTTATAATATCGATAGTAAAGAGAGAGTGAGGCAACATTGCGGCGAAGAAAGAGGGATTGAAGACACTCAGTAAGAGGCGGGTAATTGATGAGACGAAAAGCTTTTGATTCCACTCGGTCAAGTAGAGCTGTATAGGTCAGCTCCTACACACATGAGAAGCGTACTCATAGTCCTGGACAGTGGCGTGTATTCCATAGAAGCAAGGTAAATATTGCTTACCCTAATAAAAATTAGCAGCATATTTTTTAATATGTACGTTTGGGTGAAGTATTTTCACCATTTTACTTAATTTTAATGCGCATCGTGGGACTCGCTGGTCTGTTCAAGGTTGGAGTAAGCAATCACCATGGTGAGATTTTCGCCATTCTTTTGTTTACAGTCTAAATAATTTTTAGCAACGAGTACTTCTTCGGGCTTTAGTTCTGTTTTGTAGTGTTTAGCAAGTGTGGTTAAGTCCTTTACAGAAGGAAAGTTTCGTGAGAGCAGACTGCTCCACCACGGTGGAAAAACGACTTTTGCACAGACAAAAATTCAGCACTCCAATCCAGGTCGACGTTGACTATACAACACCACTTTAACCAACAACGCGTATGAATTGTACCAATTTTCGATCGTTCGTACTTACCAGATCACAAAATAAAGCACACAGATATAGCCAGTTAATCGCCAAACTTTTAGCTTGACAAGAAGACTTCTCGGACGGCCGAAATTCTTCTTTATATTGTATAAGGTCAAAGAACTTTCGTCATGTTTCCAGGTTGTTCTACTAAATTACAGTCATTTACTGCGCACCGCAGAAACGCCACTTGATGACGTAAAAGCCTGGCTTGACCAATGACGATTCTTCTTTTTGTGCGAGAAGAGTAAGGCCCAGCCCTCGTCGCGCCTTGTACTGAATTGAAGGCCGCCAAGTTTGGCCCTTTTCCACTAAGTTTCAGAACTCGCGGAAATTTTTTACATTTCAGTATGATACCGATCATAGTTTTCAATTCTGATTTTTCAAAGGCACCAAATGGATTCGGGGCACTGTCAAATGGAATCGGGGCACGAGCTCCGTGTGCCAGTGCCTAGCGACGTCTCTGAGTAGAAATATCAGAGATCAGGTGCATCACAGCCTTCACACGCGAAGAATGGAGTGACTATTGAGAGGGACGCTTTGAGAAGTGGGTGGAGAAGCGAAGGTTGGAAACATTAGCATAAGAGTGGATAGGACAGGAAGTGTGACTTAATAGATCATTGATAAATAAAAGGAAGAGAGTGGGTGGCAGGAAAGAGCCCTAAAGAACACCACTATTAATAGTTTTCGAGGAACAGTGCCCATCTACAACCGCAGCTATAGCTCGGCCAGAAAAAAATCAGAGATGAACGCACAGATAGAAGGACAGAACCAATGGAGGGCAGTGTGGAAATTAAGGATTTGTGCCACACACTGTTAAACCCTTTTGATATGTTTAACGCAGTAGCAAAAGTTTCACCGAAATCCCTAAAGGAGGACGACCAAGAGTCAGACAGATATGCAAGAAGACCGTCAGTAGGACGTTCCTTGTGGAACCCATGTGACGATCTGAAAAAAGATTGTGAGAAGAAAGGAGTTTAAGAATCTTCCTATTAAAGATAGATTAAAAACTTTAGAAAGGCAAGAAATCAAAGCAATTCGATGATAGTTGGAAAGTTGAAAGCGGTCACTCTTTTCTGGGACAAGCTGAATGAAAGCGAACTTCCAGCAGGAAGGAAAAGTACCAAATGAAAGACAAAGACAGAAGAGTTTACCTAGGCAGAGTGTCAGCACAGAAGTACAGTTCTTGAAAGCAAGAGGAGGGACACCATCAGGACTGTAGGCATTCCTAGAGTTGAACCCAGAAAGGACAGAAAATTTTTTTTGGAAGAGATTCTAATTTCAAACATAATTAAATCAGGGGGGAGAACGAGAAGGAGGAACAGCACCAGAATCGTTCAGGGTTGAGTTGGAGGCGAAACTTGAGCGAAGAGTTCAGCTTTATCAGAAAAAGAGACAGTAACTGAACCGTCGGAATGGAAAAGAAGAGGTAAAGAAGAAGAATAAAGTTGTTGGAGAGGCTCTTGGCTAAGTGCCAAAGGAGCGCGAAAAATTAGAATTGGATATGTAGGTTTTTCCCATTTTTGTCTGATGAAGGGTTTATTGGCGAGTCGAATAACAGATCTGCAGAAATATAAGCTAAGTGAGAGCCAGAAGTTAAATGTCGACAGTAATTTCTGAAAGCCTCCTCTCTGTTGCGGATAGCATTAGAACAAGCAAAGTTAAACCAAGGTTTTTTCATTAGCAGAAAGAATGGAATATGAAATGTACGCCTCTATCCCCGAGATAATCACCTTGATGTGCTTAGTGCACCTGGAGGGGCCCCGACCACAGAAGCAGTAATTATTCCATGGGAAATAAGAGAAGTACTGCCCAAGATTCTCCCAACAGCGGCGCCGAGGTGCCAAAGGCACCTCTTGGGAGGATCCAAAGGCCCAACTGGCGCGATAGGAAAAGAAACAGGTATAAGATTGCAGTCGAAGGAGCCCAACGGAGAAAAAACTTTGAAAGAGTAAGAAGAAGGATGAATAATGAGAAATAAATCCAGAATGTTGGGCCTATCGCCAAGGCGATCGGGGATACTAGTAGGATGCTGAACAATCTACTCTAGGTCATTCAGCATAGAGAAGTTGTATGCTGGTTAACCAGGGATGTCAGTGAAGTGAGAAGAAAGCCAAAGGTGGTGGTGAACATTGAAATCTCTTAAAATGGAGATTTCTGCAAAAGAAGGAGTGTGATAGTATTCCAGTTTGGAAGCGAGGAGATCAAAGAGTTTTGAATAGTCAGTAAAATTAGGAGAAAGGTAAACATCACAGGTGTATTTAGTTTCAGACTGCCATGTAAACCGTAGACAGAGGGTGTAGAATTCAGAGGATTCAATACTAGAACAAATTAGGTCGTTGCGTACATATATGCAACATCCACCTTTGGAATGAAATTGAGTATAGAGAAAGTAGGAGGGTACAGAAAAGGGGTTGCTGTCAGACTCCTGAGTTTCAATGGGGAATAGAAGGGGAAGTTTAGAGGAGGAGAGGTGGCATTCAACAGATTGAAAAGTTGAAGAAAGGCCGCGAATGTTGCAGAAGTTTATGAAAAGTGAATCAGGCAGAGGCCCAGAACACCTCGAATGGGCAGCAGCAGAACCAGCCCGCTGCTGTGTCTGCGATCCCAGTATCGGCAGGGGGGAAGCCGGAAGTGGGGATATTTATGGTCCTCTCCTCAGAGGACTCCGAGGCTCTTGAGGTCCATGCCATTTTTTTTTTAAATTTTGAAAAGATTGTGTCGTATGTAAGGTGCATGTATGTGTAGTGAGGAACAGTGGTGTAGTGCTGTGGGAACGCGTGGGAACGGCGTTCCCTTACTTTTTTTGGTAGACGGAACGGCGTTCCCTCACTATTTCAAATAAATCCGAACTTACAAATCTCTAACGTCATGAAATTTTAATTCCCACCCCTAGAAGAAATATGAGAAAGAATCATTAACTGTTTCATTTCTTTTAGCTTCGACTGAGGCAATGCTAGCCTATAAAGATATGGTGAAACAGTCACTACGGCGTACCAGTTGTTAACTTTTTTTTAGTTAATCATTCCAGTTGTTAGCTATTTTTATTGATCGTACTGGATGTCGTATATCTAATGACACTGGAAATACTGCATCTTCAACCTTGGAATATATCCTAATATCCAGTGCATATGACCTAAAATATCCCTGAAATTGGTCAGATTTCAAAAGAATTCCCGGGGGGCTTACAGTGCCCCCGGACCCCCAGCTGTATGGGCTCGCCGCGCTCGCCATTGTCCCCCCCGCATCTGAGTAACACTTTCAAAATGCGTTCCCTCACTTCTTTATTTAGCACTACACCACTGGTGAGGAATAATGAGAGAAGTGTGTGTTTGAGAGCATGTTGGACTGCTCACGAGGTAGATGAGACACAGGAAAAGATCAGTTAAGGGATACAGTAACAAGAGAAACGGGAGTTCTATCACTCCCTGCAGGGGCGGCGTCAGTTATATGGTGTCCCCTGTAAAACGCCATATGGGCCCCTGTTATAGCGTATTTTTTTGTGATTAGAGTTACGGTAAACACCCCCCCCCCTCCAACACAAATTCACAAACGCAAATAGGTAGGTTGTTTTGGCTCTTTATATATCTTCAACTGAAATTACATCACAGTACCCTGAGGCGACCACTCAGTCTGGGCCCGAAAAGAAATAGTATATAAAAAAATTAACTTCCATAAATTGTGCTTTTACGCACTGCAATTTCCTGGTTCATATCCCACAATTACTGAACACACAATGGGAAAAAAAAGGCTCTACAAACACAACGCTAAATTTGAATGCGCAGTGAATCTTCGTAGAGCAACGTTACATTTTTATTAAAAGTCAAAGACTTATTGCTACTATCAAATGCTTCTCGAGTCTTTCCAAGCATACATTGTTTATATAAGTAAACAGCACGATTGCTGCCACAACAGTACAAGTACAGACGCTAGCTACAGTTTTTTCGAATCATCATGTGACAGTGTTTTTTCTCGAGATTTCCTTTCCGGTAAGTCCAGACCAAGGTCGCGTAAGGGGCCCCGACATGAAAAATTGTTAACAACAACCGGTCACGTGGGATCCCTCTGTCTGGGTCCCCCCTGCAATTGCAGAGGTTGTAGGGCCCTAACCTATTAGTGACTCCGTCTCCTGCCTAACGTCCCCCACGCAGTACTTTCCTGGTTGATTGGTGTCTACAACCTCCTAATGCAATGTAGGACGATCTGAAGACGAGATGGTCCTCAAAGTTTAACTTGGCCTTAGCCGTAGGACATCCACGTAAAAATTAAAGTTTATGACACCAGTAAATCAAGGGAGCAGGGACGATTTTATGTGGGTGCTGGAGGTGCACTGCACCCAGCCCCGCGCTGCACCCGGCCCCGCGCTTGGGCTGGCTCACTGGCAACACTGAGGAATCAATCACATGATAAAGACAGCATTGTAGCCCTGTGGGAACTAAATCCCATTTTCCATTATATATAAATTAATTATACAATAATCCTTATTATAATTTTCATATGTTAATCATTATAAACTGAACAGTGATTTCAATGGGGTTTTCATCAATTAAAAAATGCACATTCCGAATACTGACCGCCGTCCTCGCAGTTATTTTGCACCCGCTCCCCAAAGCCGAGCAAACCCTAGCGCCGCCCTTACAAGGGAGATTATTAAAACGCAGAAGTTAGTTAAAATGAGACTTCTTTCACTCGAACTGTTTTATTAACAAAATTTTCACAGAAGGCAAAGATACTATGGAAAAATTAAAACTTAATTAGACAAATTTAATAATAAACAAATGGGCAGTCTGAAATTCCTGGGATGTAGGGGGGATGATGCTTTCTGCAGTTAGTGATTATCCCATGAAAATGGTTGCTCCTACTAACCAACTTACCACCACTACGATACAAAGAGAAACCGAGGACAAGCGGCGAGAGAGGTCGGCTTGGCCTTTGGAAAACGAATTGGAAAAAACGCTTTTACAAATTGGAAAGGAAAACTTTCGACTCTAAGCGGGATCTAACCCAATATACTGGAACAGAGATTCATTCCTAGGAAAAAAGTAACCAAGAAGATTACAAGCAGGAAACATCTCCAAAAAATTTCAAGAGAACACTTACGGATTAATCTGGTGAGTTGTCTTGGTCTGCTTTCAGGTTTTCTGGGCTAGCCCATTTCAATATATTCTAGGTCACCATAGATAAATTTAACTTAAATCTACATTTAGTCTAACAAATAAATTGGCCCTACTCACCAAATATTTATGGAGCCTACGGCCTAAATCTTCCTAAATCAGCAAAAACGTTTGCGGCCATTCTGTGAACAGCGGTTTGGGGGAGATTTTAAAGTTTCAGAGCTTACCTTATCAGGGAAGCCTGACCTATAAAGGCTGGAGGTAAGAAATTTTCCATAGATACTGCCTAGGCTCACTTTGGCAAAGCCTGGCTCTTTCCTATCCAGTTATTTTTGTAACCCATATGTTTGTTTTTCTTTTCAGCTTCTGTGAGCAAGTTTTTCTTATATCCTGTTTTTTTTTTTTTTTTTTTAAATGAATTGTTTGTGGGCTTGTTAAACAGCTTTCTTTCACCTCTAAGCCTGATTTGGTTTGTGCCCTTTTAAAAGAAAATTATTATTTCTTTACTCTGCGTGAGTGATTTTTCCTTGTTTTGCCTGGTGTCGTTAAAACGGTTCCTATTTCTATAGCTACCTCTTATCAGCCTATGGTCATTCACTTATCTGAACCATTCTTTTCAAAGCCTAGAGCTTCACTCTCTCACCTTGGTGAACTGCTTGATAGGACAGTGGGAGTTATATTCATGCGGACTTCCCTAGTAGCACTGTGATTAGGTTCAGACCCTCCTGTGTGGGTAACGCGAGTCCGTTATATTCTCTGGGGATTTGCTCTGGTGAGTACCAAACCTCCATTTGCATCCTCACTAAACTGCACAGTTACAGCATGTCTGTTTTCTAGCTTTCTTATCATGCCCTCGAGTTCTTCCCTCAAACTCTAATAAATAAATTTACTTATATCTAAAATGCCCAAACCCAAAAACATTTTGAACATCTCTATCATGTCACTGTATTCCACTTTTCTTAAACTAGGGATAAACTTGGTTGCCCTACGTTGCACACATTTAAGCATATCCATATCGTCAGTTGGAATTATAAGGTCGAGGTGGTGGCATAGTCTAGAATGGCTGGTAATTTCAGATTAGGGCCAGGATGTGTTACATATTATGCTGCTTATGGTTTTAATAATATACAGATTAGAGGAAACAATAACAATATACTGTAACTTTTTATTATTTGGCGAAAGAGAAAAGGTTGTCGAGTAGGGTAATCATAAGTATTTATAGCAGTGGTGAAGCTAGGCATTCGCCGCCCTGGAGCAAGAATTTCCAAGCGTCCACATAATCCTAAGATTAATCTATTTAGTTGTCAAATACAAACGTAATTAAACAAAATACTTTTAAGATTTATTATGTTTACTACGCATGTAATTATGTAAACATACATATATCACTAGGGGCGGATCTAGGGAGGGAGGTCCAAGGGGCACGTGACCTCCCGGCAGTGCCGACTTCAAAAAAAATTTCGTAAAAGTTTAAACTGCTCGTGCCATGCGAAGTTGTAATCACATGACTTCAGAAATGTTTGCCGCGGAATATGTGGTACATAAACACCGTTGTAACTGCCTCTTTTATTGTTAGAAAATCTACAAGAGGCAGAGCCGTTGTTGTCCCAAGGCGGTATGATGACTAAGCTGAGTGATGCAGCATTGCTTGTATATATTAAGTTAAGGTGTACACACACACCACACATATATATATATATATATATATATATATATATATATATATATCATAATTGTAAGGTTAGTGAAAAATTCACTTAATTTAGAGCTAGCATTTTTGGGCTCTTGTGGCATAATTTTTTGGAGGCACTGGCACGTCTTTTCTACTCGTTTGTTGAATGCGGCACTTACAGGGCGTGGTCTTATAGAGATCTCTCTTGCAATTCAGTTTGGTTGTTTAGATACAAGATTGTTGCATCGTGCAATAGTGCAGGTTGTGTTGTTTTTGCAAGGTTTAGAAAGAAGACCATAAATAGTGCCCATTTTGTTTTTTCTTAATTTTATGCTACTGAGGCCTAAAGTAGGCCCACATCGAGTCAGCAACCTGGAGTAGGACCTAATAGGACCTCTAAATCCGTAAGTTTGTTTTAGTCTAGCTTAACTTAGGCTATAAGTTAAAGTAGCCCCTCAGAGCTTGGTTGTTCAAGGCTCAGCTGGGATTCTGAACCCAATCAAAATAAATAAAATAACAATTATGTTACTCATAATCGAAGTTAATATGGCAGAAATATCGGATAATCTACTAAAAATCGATGTAAATGTTATCTATGATACAAATTAATTGTAAATAAAAATAGCCTTTTTGTGATAGCGTGGGGTAGACACCCATTTAGGTTACTTAGGTTCTAGCAACAATCAAAAGCACTTACCGGTGCGTTGAATTAGATATTCCTTTGGGAGCCTACCATTAGATTCCTGTGTCCCACTAACAGCCTACCTAACTCTCTCTTACATTACCAATTTAGAAGCTATAGACATTACCCCTAACTATACTTAAGTACGGACAACTTCCTACCCATTTGTCACCTTAGAAACACCACCTAATTACACTCAGCACCAACGATAGGTCAGATAGGAAAAAACATCTCTAGGCTAGCCCAAAACAATACGAACAGCCGCGTTGGTTCGTTTATGACTTGCTCTTGCCATTCAGCTTAGATTTAGTGATATTTCCCCTTTAGTGACTTTTAGACTATATACATATATATACACACACGTCACCTCACTTTTCAATTATATTTCTGTGTTTTCGTGGTGTAGAAAAAAGTTATAAAAAACAACAATTGTTTACAACCCATCTTGCATCTCTTCTTAACAAACATCCGCTAAATATTAAAGCTGACAACGACGATAGACATTCGCAAATTTATGAACAGTGCTTCAAACAAACGGTAAGTGCATAAATTATTGCATTACAGTATTTCTTTTTTAAACTGATCATATACTCATCTGTAAGTTTATTTAGTCTGATTCTTATTCCCATCAGCGGATAATATCTATTTTAGTGATACGGGCCTGTCAAGTTTGTGGCTTCCATAACAGTTCGCCCAAATACAGATTTCAGTTCCAGTTAAAAAATAACTAAGTAAAAAGGGCTGATGCAAATAAAATTTCTAAGAGACACACAATACCTCTAAATTTTAAGTCCCATATTTTTTTCTCGTATTTTGGAGAGGTAAAGGGGGGTTTAAAATGTCTAGGTTAGGGGCCAGTATGGCCAAATTCTCAAATTCTCAGCACATAGTTTTAGTTCTACTGTATATATACAAATTGTAAATGGGAAGTGGGAAGTGGGGGAGGGGTGCAAAGAAAATGCCATGACTTGGGGCCACTATGCTCAAATTTTCAGTTCATGATTTAAATTTTTTTTTGTCAGTTTTAATAGTAAGACTCAGAGGAATGGGGGGGGGGGGGGTGAAAAAATTACTAGGTTATGGCCTAGGCCCTAGACAACAAGCTCACGTGGGAACAATGTGGTTCCAACGTGTGGTCGTTACGTGGGACCCACGTGGATCTGCTAATGAGTTCCATGTGATTTCAGTGTGGGAAGTTGTCGATTAGACATCTTCATCCATCGTTTTTAGGCAGCGTACGGGATACTACCCAGTTAACAATTTTACGTAGATACAACGTTGTCACAAAGTTGCGTTTTAGCACTGTGAAGATACAACGTAAACTTGCGTGGTCTCGGTCACGTCTTCACAACGTCGTGATATTACGTAAACTTTATGTAGATACAACTTTGTCTCACGTCTCAAGGATAGAATTTGATCCAACAAAGGAGCCCTATTTGAAATAATAGTATGCCGTATGTAACTCCGTTACAATTTTGTAACAAAGAATAATGTAATACGAAACTACTGTATATGCTATGGACAGGGCCGGATTAAGACCTTTAGAGGCCCTAAGCACTTAAAAGATTTTGGTGCCCCATATATATGTAATTCAAAATATAAACAAAAATAAACCATAAAATAAAATTTTATTTTTTGAAATGAAACAAAACTTACAGTAAGATGGAAAATAATGTTTATTTTTGTATACTTCCACTTCATTTATATTTCTGTGGTGCCCCCCTTCCCTTGATGCCCTAAGCACGGGCTTATTTTGCTTAATGGTTAATCCGGCCCTGGCTATGGATGTAAAACCTTGCTTGCAGACAACGTCTATGCTACGTACAAAAAATTATGTCAGACTTAACCTAACCAATCGTCAAGGGCATACAGTTGACCTAACCGGACATTCAATTTTGCATGGGGGCAGATAACGGAAAAGTACCGAGTATTTTAATATTTCATACATTATTAAGGCCTAAATAATCCTTTAGGCCTTTGGCTAATTGGGTACTTAGGATTACACTACTCTAAGATATTATCCTAATTATAGGTCAACAACACTCACGCCGAATAGATCGAAAACCATATTTTTCATAAATTTTATGTATTTTACACTAGCAGCGTAGCCAGGGGGAAAGCACAGGGGGCATGTGCCCCCTTTACGATCTATGTTACTTAATGTGTTTTGGTAATTATTAACATATTAAAATAGTTATACAATGGAATAGACAATTAACATCAATAAATATTTGTTCAATTTTACGCTGACTTTCATTCAACAGTCAAAAGGTAAGTTCAGTTTCTTGAGACTTCAAGAATGTAATGATTTTTCAGATTTTTTTGTCGTAGCTTGTAAATTTATGTTCCCAGTTCAAACAAACAAACACTTTATTTCAGACTCAACAGGTACAAACATTATACAAGAGGTCCATAGATGATTAAGAGATAGTTGTATGGAGCACTGACGAAGTAGGCCAGTGAATCACTGTGCATAATGAACATACATTTGCCTACGCCAATGCTTCCAGATTTGAGATTTATAAAATATATCGGAGACCAGTCCACTAACCATGGCTTCTATTATCTTATTGACTGACTCACCAAGCCTAGTGATAAATCTAAATAAAAAAATGTGAATGACACTGGCACAGTTAGGCACCTTAATGACTACAAACAGCATACTGACACTAGAAAGAGCACCATTAATTTGCACCATTAATTTGCTCGCACCTGTCACGAACACGTGGCCATAATTCCTCTCTTGTTTGAACCTCTGTATCATACACCAACGTCTTTAAATGGCCCCACAGGTAGAAATCCAAAGGGTTAAGATGTGGGGAGCGGGGTGGCCAGGGAACGGGGCCACCACGCCCTATCCACCTGTTGGGATAAACAGTATCCAGATATTCCCTTGATGCTCGGGCAAAATGTTCTCTTCTGGAACGCGTCAGACATTCAATGGTACGACGTGTATAGGCCTGCATTGAGGCAGAAGGGGGCAACTTTGAACATTTCCTTTAGGTTGTAACAAAGAGGGGTCACACTGTAGAGATCTGTGAATAAATTATTACAAAAACCTATGGGGGTTTCACTTCATATTCACTCTCATTAATACAACATCTTAAATGTATTGTAACGTGGAAACTATGCAGAATCTTACATTTTACCATAGAGACATTGTGGTTTAGAATTATCCAGGGATTTCATCCTCCAATTTAATGTACTCTTTGCTGAATCACACTGTATATAATATATATATAATATTATATATATATATATATATCAGGGGCGACGGCAGGCTTTTATGGATACTCAGGCTCAAACCTTTCAAGCATATATATATATATATATATGAAAAGAAGGATCAACACAACGGCAAACATTTTCATTTATTTGTACATCAGACGTTTCGACAAATCTTTTGTCATCATCAGTGAGTTAAGTCTTAAAACCTTAAAACAAAATTGAAAAGTGAAAGTTACATCAATACAATATTAAGACCATTAAAATTAAAACCTTAAAGCAAAATGAAAATTGCATCAATACAAAATTAAAAACTGATAATACTCTTGTTAATGGCCTCACTCAGACTCAATTTAAAAACCTTCTCGAAATAGTGTGTTTTGATAATCTTTTCTTATTTAATAGCAACCTTTACAGCCAAATTGATGGGGTAGCTATGGGTTCCCCGCTAAGCCCAACACTAGCAAATGCATTTCTTTGCCATTACGAAGAAATTTGGTTAAAAAATTGTCCTAGTAGTTTTAAACCCATATATTACAGAAGATACGTGGATGACACTTTCTTAATATTTAACCATCCTTCACACGTAAAACTTTTTCTTGATTATCTTAATAAACAACATAGTAATATTAAGTACACGTGTGAAAACGAAACAAATAATAGTTTACCTTTCCTGGATGTTTTAGTTAAACGGGCCCATAATAAGTTCCATACTTCACTATTTCGGAAACAAACTTTTACTGGCTTGGGAACCAATTATTTAAGTTGTATGTTTTATAAATATAAGATTAGTGCTATAGTAACATTATTAACAAGAAGTTACCGTATTTGTTCGGATTACTTTTCGTTAAACGAAGAATTTAAATTTTTAAAACAGTACTTTATTAACAATTACTACCCTTCTCATCTATTCGATAACCAATTAAAGAAATTTTTAAATAACACTTTTGATACTAAACTCCCCGTAACTACAGTACAAAAAGAAACCAGATATATTAAATTACCTTTTTATGGTTATTTATCATTGCGTATTCGAGGTGAATTGTCCAAACTACTCAAGTCTAGTTATCCCCAAATAAATTTTAGATTCGCCTTCGTCAACCCACTTAAATTATCAAATTTTTTAAAGTTCAAAGATGAATTCCCCAAAACTGTATGCCCCAATGTTGTTTACAAATACACGTGCGACAGCTGTAAGGCTGCGTATATTGGCAGCACTCAACTCCAACTGGAGGTGCGCCTTTCTCAACATTTGGGCTTGTCAGTCCGTACCAACCGTCCCCTCAGTAGCCCTCCACAATCCGCAATTAGAAACCACAGTGATGAAAACGACCATCCCCTTCACAAAACTCAGTTTGAAATTTTAACTAGATCCAATAACCTTACAGAACTCCGAATTTTAGAATCTTTGTACATCTATAGAAACAAACCCTCCCTTAATAATAATAGCTCATCCTACAAATTACGACTCTTTTGACAACCAACCGTGTTTCACAGATATAACCTTTCTAATCCTCTGACCACCTAGTGTTCTCTTAGACTTTGCCAAGTATGGAGGTGGATGTAAACATTGTGTATTTACCTATTGAGGTAATTTAATTTTAGTTTTTATAGTGATGAAATTTAATTTAATTTTAGTTTTTATAGTGATGAAATTTAAATGTTTTTAATTTTGTATTGATGCAATTTTCATTTTGCTTTAAGGTTTTAATTTTAATGGTCTTAATATTGTATTGATGTAACTTTCACTTTTCAATTTTGTTTTAAGGTTTTAAGACTTAACTCACTGATGATGACAAAAGATTTGTCGAAACGTCTGATGTACAAATAAATGAAAATGTTTGCCGTTGTGTTGATCCTTCTTTTCATCTGTAAGCTCCGGTTCCCTAAGGAGAAGTCAATAGCTTTGATATTATATATATATATGGTGGCAGAAAAGTCAGGAACCATAGGCACATTTTAATAATTTGTGTTTTAATATGTGTTTTATTCTTTTCAGATTTGTTGTTGAACCTATGACGCAGAAAGTGACAATAGATGAACGGGTGGAGATAGTTTTAATGTGTGCAAGGCGTGGTAACACACAATGATCAGTTGCTACTGCTTTTAATGACAGACACCCTGAGAGGCCGCCAGTTGTTCAGGCATCATTTGGAAAACTGTTCACTCGCTTCAAAGAAACGGGAAGTGTTTATGATCGGCCGCGTAGTGGACGGCCAAAAAATTCAACCGATGCAGCAACATCACTAACGGTACTCAATCACTTCGAAAACAGCCCACGTAAGTCCTTAAGAAAGTTATCCCAGGAAACGGGTGTCTCCAGAAGATCCAATCAACGAATTCTTACAACAAGTCGTTTCCACCCCTACAAAGTCCAACTCGTTCAGGAACTGCACGGTGACGACACAGACCGTCGTGTAGAGTTCTGCCAGTGGTTTCTACAACATCGACAGCTTCAACGAAGGATCATGTTCAGCGACGAAGCGATATTTCACCTCAGCGGTCGTGTCAATAGGCATAATGCACGCTATTGGGCCAATGAGAACCCCCACTGGATGGAGAAAGGGCATGTGCAATTCGATCCACGAATTATGGTGTGTGCTGCGCTCTGGGGGATCGGTTAATTGGTCCGTACTTTTCGACGGCAATGTAACGGGTGAAACATATTTGTATATGCTGCAAACATTTCTAATGCCCATACTGGACGACATTCCATTGGCAGAACGGGCGGAGATGTGGTTTCAGCAGGATGGTGCACCACCACATTTCGCAACCATCGTTCGGAGCTCTTTAGATGAAACATTCCTAAGCAAGTGGATCGGACGGCGAGGGCCCGTCGAATGGCCACCTAGGTCTCCAGACCTCACGCCTCTTGATTTTTTCTTGTAAGGCCATCTGAAATCGGTAGTCTATGTTGATCGACCCAGAACCATACGTTCTCTAAAGGATAAAATCACATCTGAGTGTGCCAAAATCAGTACCAATGTGTTATGGAATGTTCAAAACATTATGCATTCAACGCGTCAGAAAGTGTCCTTAAGTGGAAGGCCACCAGTTCGAACATTTATTATAATTTAATAAAATGTGCCTATGGTTCCTGACTTTTGCGCCACCCTGTATATATATATATATATTGTATAATTTGATACTTGTTTCACTGTGATATGTATTATGTATGATAATTAGAGTATTTTAACGCATAAATTTAGGAAATAAAACATCGCCTTACCTTATTTATTTACAGTATACATGAACTCCAATCTTCTTGGTTTTAATGCAAATTCTTCAATTACTTTGTTCTTCTCTAGCGATATTACAATTTCTTTCTCTATGGCAATTCTTGCTAAACTAGACAGCCTTTCTTCTGACATGGTATTCCGTAGGTCCGTCTTTATTCTGTTAAGCGATGAAAAACTTCTTTCCGTTGACACATTGGTTACAGGAATTGTCAAAAGGAGCAGAATTAATTTGATCGTTTCAAGTCCAAGGTCAAGACAAAGCTTTAAAATTTCTTTTGCATATTTGTACTGACAAAAATCGGAGTCCTGATAGATGTATTTTACTTCTGACGTTAAAGCTTTTACGTCAAATAGATTACTGTACTTATATTCAAGTGCTTCTATTAAGTTTTGGGGGGAAATTTTCTTTATATACTGCAGACATTAATGAATTCAACAGCTCAAAAAATGAGAACTCCTGAATGCATTCAAATCGTTTCTTCAAGGCTGTTACAGAGGTATTCAGAATGCTAAAGTAAATTTCTTTAAAGTCTGTCACTTTTCCTCTGAGTCTCTTAGTAGGGGAGGAATGGTCGGACAACTTCCTATGTCACGTGTCTTTTTAAGAATTTCATTATAACTTTTGTCATTGATTTTTCCTTCCAGAAAACTAATAAAATCATAAATTTTTTTTTATGCAAATTCCATGTTCACTATCCTGCACTGTAAAACATCAAATAGTTTTTCAGCATTGCTAAGTAATTCTTCAAAGCAGCAAATATAAAACAAATAAAAAGTCATCTAGTTTTGCTTAAAGGTTTTCAGCCTCGTTTAAACTATCTTCATCCCACGAGATTTTATCATTCAAAATGCTTTCTAAAGCCTCTTTCAATGCTCCACACTCACGTAATATAGCTGATACTGTTCTCGACCGATAGCAGCAGCGTGTTTCACTTAAACTTGGAATGGTAACTTTAAAATTATTGAATACATTCTTTCTCATTGTGCTTGAGGAAGTAAATTTATTAAATGCCTTGAAGTGAAAGAAAAAAAAAGTTTGACACCTGATAAACGATTTGCTACTTTAATAATAACTAAATTCAGTGTGTACGCATAGCAGTGAATGAAATGAGCATATTTGTAACCGCACTGTCTTAGCTTCTCTTGCACTCCGTTTAATTCCCAGCCAGAGATTTGGCAATTCAGCGCAGCATTTTGGACTCCTCTGTTTCGACGCAGATGTGACAGATTTTATATAAAATGAACACTTTCCATATGTTGTGTATTAAATTTCCCAAAATTTACTGTACTATGCAAACGTAGAATATATAGAAATACCCAACTGCCAGTATGATATACAAATATTGCTTTTAAATGTTTAGTAATTCAAGATAATAACAGGCAGATACAATTTGCCTGACTTCGAACATTAAAAACTTTGTTATTCGGTGGATACAAAGTAATAAATCAATTAAAATACAATTAACTTTACGTATAGTGAATATTCAAATGACTTTATAACATTATAAATAAATCATAAGATTTTCATCATAACATGTTTCAAAGAGAGACGTCAGGCTTAAAATTGTTTGCCTGACAAGATGTGGAATTGTGTATTTTTATGCGAGTTGTAAAGCTTTGTTATTTGAGAAGATGCATAATAATACAGTAATAATTAACTTTATGTACAGTCACAGTGTATATGTAAATAGCTATATAACCTTATTTATAAATCTTAACATGGTCATTAGAACATGTTTTATAAAGTAAAGATATCTGACTCAAAATTTTTAGCCAAATATCTTCCCTCTCTTCTCGCGTCTCTCTCCCCACCTTCACTGGGGAAATGGGGTTTAGATGATAGATGGATGGATGGACATTTTTAACCTGACAACTTGACAAGAGATGGGATTGTGTATTGTTAGTTTTTTGTTAGTTTTTTAAGTCCCTAGCAGGAGAAATAACAGGTCAGGCTCAGCCTGACCTGCCTGACCCCCTCCGTCGCCACTGATATATATATATATATATATATATATATATATATATAATGAAAATTATTTCACGAAAGTAACACGTGAAAAATATTTATGATGAATAAAACCACGAAGGAAAGGAAACAGAATGGTGCTGAAGCGCTTTCGTCTAATGACATCCTCAGGAACACTCTAAAGTAAAGTGTTGAGTGTTCCTGAGGATGTCATTAGACGAAAGCACTTGAGCACCATTCTGTGTTTCCTTTCCTTCGTGGTTTTATTCATTATATATATATATATATATATATATATATATATATATATAGATCAGACAAAGAAACAAAGAAATCCTTTCTTCTCCGCCATCTGCAGACATCTTAGAATCAACAGGAAGCGAAAAACACACGTGGTGTGCAAGAAAGAACATCACTGCTGTAGGCGTTCCGTGGCCTCTTACCAGTTCTCAACTGGTTTTCAACTTTCATCCTCAAGGACGCCGGCAAGGCCCACCACGCTACGGAAGCACCAGTCGAGGCCCAGGTCCGTAAACCTCATATTAAGCCACAAGCCACCAAACCATTTCGCTTCAATCATCCTCCACCACAATTCAATCGGCGCCCGTTCAACAAATACTTTCAACATGCCCCTACTGTCTTCAAGGTCACCCTCGACGGGTGAAACGCATACGATCAACCTCATCTAGGTATTTTAGTATCCAAGTTCATTACTGCCCAGATATCGGTCAACCCAACAAGTAGGTCTTCAAGCTCCAGAGTTCCATCATTTGCGGTAAGCTCCTTTAGACTCGTCTTAAGCAATCCACACGAATCCTACACAGTGTAATCGTGCGTCTCATTTAGGCTACATCCAAGTGTACGCAAGCTACCTGAAAAACTAACTCTCTCGTTAAGACTGCAGTAGGCCTATTTCAAGTGTCGTACCAATATCGTAGTTTTGTATCACCCTGTTGTTGTGTTTACTGGTATAATTTACTTATCATACAAACAAACAAACAAAACATTTTTATTGCGGATCATTCACAATCCATAGCCACTTAACCTAACATACTGTACAAGTACAATCTTTGAACTTAATACAAATATGAGGCCAACATAGCCACTTAACCTAGCATACTGGCATACTGTTTGATTAATTATCTGACAATTTTATGTATATTGTTATTACATGAGACATCTCATAGCACTTATAACACTTATTATAACATAGCCACTTACTATAACACTTATTTAACAGGGGTGGCCAAGTTTCCTGGACCCAAGAGCCACATACGACGTTTTTCAGATGTACGAGAGCCGCAAAATATTTGAAAAAGAATTTAATTATTAAAACATATATACATATGGTTATACTCACATTATTAAATTGTTTAATTACTGCTTGTAGAAGGCTTAGTTTGGGTCTTCATTTTGACTGTTAATGCTTTAAAGTCTGGCTGATGTGATGTTAAGGTGGTATGAAGAAGCTCAGTCAGGTGTTCGTTAGTGAGGGCAGCACGATGTTTTGACTTCACAAACTTCATTACCGAGAAGAGTGCTCCACAGCAATAAGTTGTCCCAAAAACTGAGATAAGTCGGAAACTGGTTTTCCTGAGGTGAGGATACTTTGTCTCTGGTACTTGCTCCCAAAACTCAACTGCAGATAAGCTTTTATGTATCAACTTTAAACCCACGTCCTCCTGTAGCTCCAAAAGTTCTGTTTGTATTGAAGCAGCTTCCGTAACAAAAGGTGTGGTAACAGGACAGCCATCGTTGACGACATCAATCAGGAAAGGATTTACAAGAAATTCGAAACATAGTTTTAGCTTCTTTAGTTCATCAAACCTGAACTGAAAATCATCAATTAGTCCTTCTAATTTACCTTTGTATTCCTCCAATTTACTATCTTTTATTTCAATATCAGGAAAAGTGTTTGCTCGGTTTTTCAGGTGGGGAAAGTGGTCAAATTTTTTTGTTACTAGATCTTTTTGGAAGAGCTTTATTTTATTCTGGAAACTGAAAACTGTCTGTGTAAGGTCAGAAATGACCTTATCCTTTCCTTGAAGTGCCAAATTTAGATTTTGAAGGTGTTGTATTACATCAGTAAAAAACATCAGATCCTGCACCCATTCGTGATCTTCTAGTTGTGGGTATGACTTTCTCTTTTCTTTCAAGAAATCAATGATAGGCTCCAACAGTGCAACAAACCTATTCAGGAGATTACGAGTTGATAACCACCTTACAATACAGTAGAATGAAAGGTCTGGCTTATCTTGAAGATCCAGCTCCTCGATAAAATTTCTAAACGCTCGGTTGGTTTTTGCATTTGAATGAATGAAATTCACAATGAAATTTACAATAATCACCCCTTAGCAGTGGCGTACTAAGGGGGATGCGAAGGGGGCGGTCCGCCCCGGGTGACAGCCAGGAGGGGGGGTGCCATCGGGAGAGTTGAAATACCAGTACAAGTTTTCAAATCAAATGAAAAATTCGCCAAAGTAAGAAAAAAAATTAAAAATGTTCAAACTATTACAACAGCTTAATGTTAATTTCCACTATAAAATAAATTTTTATTTTTATTGGCAATACAAAATTTACAAACGAAAAATTAAATATTTGATAAAAATTACATCGAAAGGCGAACGTTTGTTGACGTTTTAGTCATCAGTTTATTGAGCATAGCCAGCTGGCTGCAACTGACATTCCAAGTCTTGTTCACTTGACACTGTGACTCCACATACATGAGGTATGTTTCATTAAATATAATTATGATAAAGCATAAAGTGCTGGTGTTTATAACAATATCATGGTACTTATACCAGTGTCCAGTAATTTTTGACAATGTGGTATCATAGTGATGTTTAAGTGTTTATAAATGCATCGTCGTGATGTTATAATACCCCGTAAATGCATCGTCGTGATGTTATAGAAACTCATGTTTATGAATGGTGGTCCCTGTGACTACTGGTTATCAGTAAAACGACACAGGAAAGTCACACTTTGCACTAAAATTTAGACGACTTTTTTCCTACAACCATGACTACTGAAGTAACGATGATGTGTATGACTGAGTGAGTTTTTTATGATGACTATGTGGTGATCTTACGATGGTGGTGGTGATATGACTGCATGATTTTTTTAATGCAACTACATGGTGATGTTAAGACAGAGAAGGTGATGATGTGACTGCATGGAGATGTGTTAATGCTTACATGCTTAATATAGTAAACACCGTTTCAGATTTACATGAACAACTACAGTACTATTCTATATTGAATTAGTACTAATGCTTATTGGCTTAGTCAAGTTCAACAATTTACAATGTCCAGTGTAGTGTATCATTGTATATTTAATATGTTGTTAATGCTTACTGCTTATTAAATAATGATATCAACTATAATAGCTAGCGTTATACCATACTATATTGAATTAGTGTTAATGCATTGGCATTGATAACACTGAACAACAAATTTTCGGTTCAGAAAAAAAACGGGAATAACATTCGGTCATTCTTAATAACTTATTTCGAGTGTGCTGATTCCAAATCTGAAAATAGTTTTTTTCTATCACGTCACGTTTTTTTGTAATGACTGCTTAAAATCTTCATACCAAAAATTAAGAATATATTGATAAACAGATAGGCTTTATCATATGGAACAGTTTAATTGTTGCTATACTTCAACATATATGCACAAAATTAACAAAACTCATGTATTATACTGTTTTCAACTCATTATTTGTATTTATGCTGGCGTTTGTGTGATGCTTCTGGTTGGTCACGCTTTAAATTCCAGCAGAAATCGGCCAGCATAGCAGGACTCCACTTCCCTTTGTATCGGCTCTCCATTGTGGCTATATCCCGGTGGAATCTCTCCCCGCGTTCGTCGCTGACAGCAGATGCGTTTTCCGGAAAGAATGAGAGATGTGAATGCAAAAAATAAATTTTCAATGACATCTTACATCCGAGACGTTGGTATGAGTTGATAAGTTGATCCACAAGTGCAGCATAGTTGTCGTATTTAGTCTTTCCTAGTGGACCGCTGCACACGTTTTTGAATGCACGCCAGGCTGCCAACTCAACCTCATCCATCACTGCTTCAAAGTGTTCGCCTAGCATGAGTTGGCGAATTTGAGGGCCGACGAATATGCCTTCTTTAATCTTGGCATCACTTATTTTTGGGAATTTTTCCTTTAGATATTTGAAGGCAGGCTTATCCTGTTTCAATGCCTTTGCAAATTGTTTCATCAGCCCTAGTTTTATGTGAAGTGGCGGCAAGATAACCTTTTCCTTTCGTACTAGTGGTTCGTGAATAACATTGTGAGATCCAGGTGAGGAATTGTCTCGCGGCGGCCATACTGAGCGTGTGTAGTGTTCAGACCTTGCTCGGCTGTCCCACTTGCATAGGAAACACATGTATTTCGTATAGCCAGTTTGCAATCCATTGAGAATAGCCACAACCTTCAAATCTGCGCAGATAAGCCATTCATGTTCATTGTATTTTATACAGTCCAGAATAAAAGCAACATTGTCATACGTTTCTCTCAAGACGACTGAATGAGCGATCGGAACAAAAGGCATTGTGTTCCCATTGTGTAGCAGTACACCCTTAACACTGTACAGAGATGCATCAATGAACAATCTCCACTGATTCGGTTCATAGCACAAACCCAGAGCATCGAACAGACCATGTATATCAATGTAATAACAAAGATTGTTCTTCATTGTGAAATATTCCTGCAAATCCAAGGAGCGCTTTCGGAATGCTGTAATTCGTACGTCTTCCGCCAGCAGATTCCATTCTTGTAGACGTGAGGCCAGCAGTTCACTTTGTTGCTTGATAAGTATTAAATCACAGACCAAATCATTGAGTTCAGGCTGCGTGATGAGATGTTGTTCTTTCTTGTTCTATGACTTGAGCTTCATAGCAATCGCCGTCTGATTCCGATTTGTCAGTCTGTGTTATCGGTCGGCATTTCAGCTGGAGGACGAGGGATGGGTATATCTGTAGAATGTTCGACAGGAAGCATAGCAGAACGAAGATTTGGGTAGACTATAGCCTTTTCCCCTTTTATGCTGCAACCTGTAATGTGAGACAATAGACATTGTTGACTACTTAAGATAGCTAATTGTGTAATACATTATGCAGAGCAGGATATGCTAAAATGTGCTAAAAAAACAAATTTGACGTATATTCAGAAAAATAAAAGATTCAAACCTGTGATGTTCGTTAAGCAGAAATAGCAATCAGTTGAATGGTCCAGCGGCTCTCTCCATACCATTGGGACACCGAATCCCAGACCAGGACCGGTGCCTTTGAACCATGCAGGTAACGAGCTTGTACATCTCACACAGCAGATATGAGGCACCCAGTGCTTGTCCTGATCACCAACTTTGCATGCGAAGTATAATTCATAACGCTTTTTCACATTAGAAGTCAACTTCCTTTTATACTGTTTTAACGTTAATGTCCCACAAATATAACAAAAACTGTCTGGCGAATTTTTGCACTCTCTCGGCATTGTAGCATAACATCAATAAAAACCTGTAAAATAAGAAAATGATAGATCAAATTTGCAATTTCACACAATATAGACGTTGTCGGTGAAATATACATAATTTGATAGCTGTTATTCAATAATACTCACTTATAGCACCGATTTATGATAAAATATGGCTGACAATTTTGTTTTAAATGATTAATGAAAGAAATTTTTCATAAAATCAAAGTGGAAACACAGAGCCGAACACCACCACCACAGCATATGCATGACTGAACAAAATGTAAAAGATGCGTTCAGAGAACCAGTGGTTCTCAAAATGATACAATGAAATAGGATCATTTTCATAAAATCGGTGGGTGATACAAATAAATGAGTGTTATTTTCGCAATCTACGCATATAATTAGCCATAAAAATGACGATCTCATTTCCGATTTTTTCACTGTTGTACAGTGTAATTAATTGTCTCTGCTTGTCTGAGTTGATAATCTAATAACTCAGTGGGTATCTGGTTGGAAAAAGTTTGAGAACCACTTGTTTGAAGCTTTTCTATTGTAATAAATTGCTGTCTACTGTATGTGATTTCTCTTTTTTGAGTTACCTTTCTTTCTGGTGTGAAGTCCTGGAAGAAATTAATCTCCCACAAAAGTATTTGCAAACAGTTGGAATCAGCCTTGAAAAGTGCATTGTGAAGCTCCAAGCTCTAAAACTGTTTCTTGAAGATCAGCGCAATGAAATTGTGGCGAGGGCCATTCATTATGCAACTACAAAGTGTGAGGAAATGGACATTTCTATGGAGAGAAGAGGGAGAGTAAAGCTCCGAAAAAGGATGCCAGGAGAGATGGCAAAGGATGCTGGTCTCACATTGCCAGAGGAAGTAAAAAGGGCTATGTTTGACTGTCTTGATCGCTTTCATCAAGAATTGGAGATTCGTTCTAAGGCAATGGATTAAATTCTGTCAATCTTCACTGTTATTCAGCCAAACACTTTGGTTGTGCAACAGAAGAAGAACTTCGGAAGTATATTCCAAGTTTGACTCAGATTTTCGATGAATTCTCTGATGAAGATATCAGTGTGGAAATTGGACGACTTCGGAGGCATTTGGAAGCTGCCAAAATCAGCGTTGAAGAGGCAAAGAAATGGACAGCATTGCAGTTTCTGGAGTTTACTGTGAAATGGGATTTTTGTGAATCTTTGCCAAGCTTGTCACTGTGTTTGAGATTCTTTTTGACTGTCTGTGTCTATTGCTTCATGTGAAAGAAGTTTTTCCAAATTGAAATTGATAAAAAAATTTCTTTCACTCGACCATGAGTCAAACAAGATTGACAAATCTGGCTTTACTTTCAATTGAACATGAATATGCAAAGAAGGTGAATTTTGATGAGGTCATTGATCAATTTGCAGAAATTAAGGCTCGAAAGCAGAGACTGTGAATCCTCTCTATTTACCTTTGAGCGTTGAGCGCTGAGAGTTGAGACTGGATTTCCTGTGATTTTTGTATAAAATAAAATGCAGTATTACCTGTTCACTGAATTTTTAATGTCCTGCATTTTTCTTATTTCCAATTTGCTTATGACAGTACTGTACTGTTTAAAAATCTACTTGCAAACATAATATATTTTTCTGTGTGTTTAAATTTTAAAATTACTTATGGGGGGTGCCAAAGGAAGGATCCATCCCGGGTGCCAAATACTTTAGGTACGCCCCTGCCCCTTAGCCTCCTAGTCTCGAGTGTAGTTAATCTTAACTCCTTAAACCTATCCTCGTACGACTTCGACCTAGAGACGGAATCATCTTAGTTGCTCCTTTGAACTCTTTCGAGTTTGTCTATATCTTTGCGCATATGCGGATTCTAAAATTGGATCGCGTACTCTAAATGGGGTCTAACTAATGATTTATAAAGAGGAACAAAAATGTCGCGCGATTAGTACTCAAAATTCCTAGCTATAAAACCGAGCATTTTGTTCGCCTTATTGACCACTGCTGTACTTTGCTTCGCCACTTTTAAATCACCAGTGACGATAACTCCTAAATCTTTTTCCTGTTCTAGGCTTGCCAACTCCTTCCCTAACATACTATACGCAAAATTACCGTTACGCGAACCTATATGTAAAATTTTGCACTTTTCGACGTTAAATCTCATTTGCCATGTGACTGACCAATCAACGATTTTATTCAGATCTTCCTGGATTTTACCTCTATCTTCATTATTAATTGCTCTACCACCCAACTTCGTGTCATCCGCAAACTTTGAAACTGTACTGACTAGGCCGACATCTAAATCGTTAATATATATAAGAAAAAGCAAGGTGCCCAATACAGAACCCTGCGGAACGGCGCTCGATACATTAGTCCAAGACGACTCCGCTCCATCAACGACCACCATCTGTTTCCTATCTCGCAACCACTCTTCTATCCAATTTATTACTACACTCTTGATTCCATGAGCTTTAGTTTTTTCAATGAGTCTTTTGTGCGGTACGGTGTCAAACGCTTTTTGAAATCTAAATACACTACATCTACCGCCCGATGACTACCGTAAACTTCAACCACGCTTTGAAAAACTTCTAAAAGATTAGTTAAGCAAGATTTGTTTCGCCTAAAACCATGCTGCGCATTTCTAATTAAGTTATGCAATTCCAAGTGTTCGACTATACGATCCCTAATTATTAATTCCAGTAGCTTACCTACAACAGACGTTAAACTGATTGGCCTATAATTTCCCGCCGCACCTTTATCGCCTTTCTTAAAAATAGGTGTTAAATTTTCTAACTTGAAATTGTCTGGTACGCACCCCTCAGAAATAGACGCATTAAAAATCTTTGTTAGCGGTACAACAATGCTTTCTTTTAATTCTCTTAGTTGTATGGGATATATGGAATCCAGCCTCGGTGATTTACTCATTTTCATTATAGCGCATTACCTCCCTTTCACTAACCACAATATTATCTAAAGAGTTACTACTGTCAAGAGGTCTTATGTCTATGACCGTAGGGATATTCGTTACATCTTCTACTGTAAAAACTGACGTAAAAAATTTGTTTAGCAAGAGTAGCCATTTGCTTGTTTTCAGAAACTAGCTCTCCCCCTCCGTCAGAATTTTTCAAGGGCCCCAAGACACTCTTTACTGGATTTCTATTATTGACGTATTGAAAGAATCGCTTGGGGTTTTCTTTGCCCGTCACGAACTATGGAGATTTCAAAATCACGTTTGGACTTTTTTATTACGCTTTTCGCTTCACGCCTTAGAGATATGTAGTTGTTTCGTAACAAAAATCGTCTTTATCGCACTTATGTAGCCTATAAGCCCTATCTCTACTCTTTATAATAGCCCCTACTCTAGACGTAAACCATAAGGGCTTGTTATTTACTTTCGCACGCTTAATCTTGTATGGTACACATTCCTCATTTATAGTCCTAAATACTGTTTCAAACGATTCCCACATTATTTTTGCGTTGGAGATCCCCATTACGTTTTCCCACTTGATGAGTGACAATTCATTTCTGAATTTACAAAAGTCTGCGTGCTGGAAGTTAGGAATTTTAGTCGAGTTAGCTGGTTTCGAGTGACTTACTGAGAGGACAAACTCTACCATATTGTGATCGCTATTGCTTAACGGTTCTATTACTTGAAGATCAGTGATTAGCCTATCGTCCGTAGTTATTACTAAATCTAAAATACTGTCCAACCTCGTAGGTTTTCCAACCTTTTGAATAAGAAAGCTATCCTCGAGAAAATGAACTAAACGATTACCTTCCGCGTCTCCCTGCGTTGTATCGTAATCCACGTTCGCGCAGTTAGTCACCCATAACTAAAGCCTGCTCACTACCTATTATTCTCTTAAGTTCACGATATGACGCTTCGTCCCGCCGTATCAGCTGTTTGATTAGGGGACCTATATGAAAGCAGTTGTAGCGACGTTTCGCTCCAATCACTGGAGCATTCGCAAGCTTTATAAACCGAAAAAACAATCCTTTATATAGCCTTAAAAGGCTTAAAAAGTGGAAAGGGAGAGGGGAGCCGAAAGTTGTCAACTCGACACGGGCCTACTTTAGGCCTCAGTTAGCATAAATAAAAAAGGGGCACTATTTGTGGTCTTCTTTCTAAACCTTGCAACAACAGCACAATCAAACTTGCACCATTGTACGATGCAACAATCCTAATCTAGACTACCAAAATGAATTGCAAGATAGCTCTCTATAACAGGGGTTTTCAAACTGTTTCGCGGAACCCTAGGGTTCCGCGAGAACTTGATGGGGTTCCGTGGGGCATGTCATGAGAAACTAAGGAGAGAGAGAGAGTAAGAAAAAATAATATCAACTGGCATGGATGAATTTACGATATATGTATATTCTGCGAATTCAGTGATTGTATTTTGAAAGACGTAGGCAAAGAGAGAATGGGCGAGAGAGGGAATTTTAATTCAAACGATGAGATATCCAGAATAAGTGTTGCCCTCTTGCAGCCATAGTAAGAAACAGGAGCCCATTTTGTAAACAAAACACAGCTGATGACCACAAGCACTGGTCTGATTGATTTGGTGAGTTTTTCTATGTTTTTAGGTTTTATACTTAGTTTCTTTTATGCTGACAGTAATGTGGGGAGGGGAATTTAAAATAAATAGGTCAATAAAAGTAAATTGTCTTTTTTTTTCTTGTAAATTTCTAAACCTATATTTTTTTTTGTGAAATTCATATAATTGTATATGTAAATTTCATAAATTACATGAATAAACTGCAGTGAGCATAAATTGTGTTTTATTATCATTTGCCCTGTATCATTAAAATTTTACCTGTTGGTCAAGGTTCCGTGAATTTTTTTTAAATAAAGGTTCCGTGGCTTCAAAAAGTTTGAAAAATTCTGCTCTATAAGACCACGCCCTATCGGTGCCACTTTCAACAAAAGAGTAGGAAGGACGCTGACAGCATTAAAAAAAAAATATCCCATATAAAACATGGCTCTAACAAATTTTCATGGACCTTACAATTATGAGATGGATATATATACAGTGTTGTGCCTGCTAAGTCCTAAAGTTAGCGCCCCTAACGCTAACGCTCAGCATTTCAACAGTTAGCGCCGCTAACGCTAACGCTAATCTTGTCGCTAATTTTTTCTGAAATCACCAGAATTTATATATATTCTGCCTTCCGTAATTTACTTACATATACTGCATACACCTTGATATAATTGGTTGCTAAGGTATGATACAAAAATGTGACGTTATAGTCTACGAAAATTAAAACATTTTCATGTAAGAGTCGAGTTCTTTGGTATATATCAATAGGGAAAACAAACCAACAGAACGAAAAAATTCCATTCAATTTATACAAGTGGTTTTGTGGTTTTGAAAAATTAGCGACTGACTTTCTCTAAAAAATTAGCGCCGCTAACCTGTTTCGCTAACAATTTTGAAAATTACCGGCTAACAATATCGTTAATAAAAAGTTAGCGGCGTTGATCCCAGCATTGTATATATATACACATCTTAACTTAATGTATACAAGCAATGCTACATTAATGAGCTTAGTCATAGTATCGCTTTGGGGTAACAATGGCTCCTCCTCTTTCACATTTTCTACCAATCCTAAACTAATAAAATTTACTTAAAAATTATATTTTGTTGGTCTTCATTAGCTTATTTGTGCAATTATATGCACAACTAGCATCCACCATATTTCCTTTTGACCGGTTTGTGACTCCCAAGTTTTCAAAACGCAGTCATTTCCTCGCTTCTTTGAGTTTCTCCAGGTTCTCAGTTCCCTGGTGCGCTCTACTTTTCTATAATAAATACAAAACCTCAAAACACCATACCTAATTTTAGTGTGCAGTCATAACCAACTTGCGCAGTAATAATTTCAATTTGTGCAGCGATACATTAGGTTCTATAACGGATATAGAACCTAATTTATCACTGCACAGATTTTCAATTTATCATCGCACAAATTGAAATTATTACTGCGCAAATTGGTTATCACTGCACACTAAAATTAGGTATGCAAAACATATTTACTTTATTAGTTTTATTGAACAATAAAAACAATAAACTCGCACGAAATCTATATATTTTTTTATTTTCATAAATAACTTCATACAATAATGAGGAAAACAACGGATACAATGGGGAGGGACCAGGGTGGGTGGGTGTGTTATTAAACCTTCAATGATACTTAATGTGTATATTAAATTTGGTGCAGATTACCCTAACTGTTTAGGGGGCCCCTCCCAGGTCCTCCACAGAGGGGTACTGAAAGGATTGGATGTGTTACTAAAACCGGATCACCTGAAGATCAGGGCCCCCAGCCTTCGTTAGTTAGCTTTATAAGGCTAACTAACGAAAATATCACGACTTAACCTAACCAATCGTCAAGGGCGTATAGTTGACCTAACGATTGGTTAGGTTAGGTCGTGATATTTTCGTTAGTTAGCCTTATAAGGCTAACTAAAGAAGGCTGGGGGCCTTGCTCTTCAGGTGATCCCTAAAACCTTCCCTAGTTCGCCCCTTGTTATTATTTTTTTATTGGGTTCAAAATCCCGGCTAAGCCGTGAACGGCCAAGCTCTGAAGGGCCAGTTCAACCTACAGCCCAGGTTAAACTAGATCCGTGTTTTTGCTGATTTCTAAAGCATAGAGTTTTTGTATAGGTCTCTTTAATTTTCCTCATGAAGTCTTTACCAGTGCAGACCTAACTAAATTGTCTTTGCCAACAAACAACTCTTCAATTATGCCAAGCTTCCAGCATTGCCTTGGTTTTTCATCCCCGATCATTACTACTTCTCCCACCTTGATACAATTTGCATTGGAGCCCTTTACATTGCCTGATGGTAATAAGTGAGTTCTGGCAAGTATTCCATCTGCCACCTCTTCCATAACTGATCTTGTAGCTCTTCAAGGTACCTGAACCTTCTGGTTAACTCTCCTTGAGTGCTCTGGATAGGCTGCAAGTCTTCTGGCACACTGGGGCTTGATATTAATCGTTTACCACAAAGAAAATGATTTGGTGTCAATGGCTCTGCATCCTGCATACTGTTCATCATTGCTTCTACTTCACATAAAACAGTGCGGGATTCTTCTTTGCTCAAATGAGCATTAGCTAAAAGTTTCTTTAATGGACACTTTACACTTCTCACTAGCCTTTCCCAAAATCCTCCCCACCATGCAGTGGCGGATTTAAGGTGCGCGGGGCCCTAGGCCGGTTGGAGTGCGGGGCCCCAAACTACGCAAAGCTAGCTTAATTAACTGAAATGAAGATTTACACCCCCGTCCCCCAGTGGTGACCTTACGGGGCCCTCAAATCAATGGGCGAGCGAAGCGTTAAAATAAATTTACTTTTTAAACAATATTCAATTTATTGATAATTAATTAGCCAAATGACCATTTCATAGTTGAACATTACACATTTGTTTTTTTGAAGCTTAACATAAAAAATAACTATAATAATACACCATTAACAAAAAATAACTATAATAATACACCATTAACTAAAGAGAATACCACTTGACTGACATGCAAATGATGCAATGAGTGGGTTTTGTTTATTGCAGGCAATTTGTACGGTACACTTAACTATTTCTCAGTCAAAAAAGAATTTTTTCTAGCCTTCTTACTTGCAAACTGTTTGATGACATCAGTAAAATCAAGCACCCTTAATTTCTCATGCTCAATGCTCAACAGGGTGAGTGAAGACAAACGGTCCTGCCCCATGGTGTTTCTTAGATAATTCTTGACTAGTTTCATCTTGGAGAATGATCGCTCCCCAGTGCAGTTTGTGACAAACATGCAGAGATAGAGTCGAAATACAATTTCAACATTAGCAAATGTTTCTACCATGTCATGTCTGTGAATTATCTCATACATTTCTAGTTCAGGACTTTTTGCAGCCTTTGCACCACCTGATGAAGGAGTACTTTCAGGTGAATCTCTTGGAATGGATTTCATAAGGTGTGCAAACTGCAAAAGCTCCGACTCCAATCCAGCCTCCAAGTCCTTAGGATATGAAGACACAAGCTTTTCAGCAGATGCTTTAAGCTCAGTGTTCGTTTTGTTTGAGATTTCTGATAAAAACCCAAATTTCTCTCGAAGGTCGCTGTAAGCAGCAATGCGTTGTTGTAGGGCAGCACAGAGCTTGTCAATGATGGGCAAGAATGCAGTCACTCTAAACTTGTCTCTCCCTGTCAGCATAACATCCTCCGCGGAGTCTAGTTCATCGTGGTGACGCTTGCGCTTCCTAATACGCTGCGTGTCGGCGTAGTATGCATCATTACTCGTCACATCACAGGGATCACACTTAGCCATAGCTTTTGCTTCAAAGTCATCGAACTGGGATCTCAGGTCTTTAGCAAATTGTAAAAGAGACTCTAGCAGTGTGACAGCTGTGTTGAGGGAGAGCCCAGATTTTTGCAGCTGGATACTGCTACTCTGAAACCTTTCCAATACTGTATCCCAAACCTCAAGAAGAATCACTGTTTCAAGTTTTTTCAAACCTTTGAGAAGACCACTTGCTTCAGCTCTTTTTTCAGCTGGCTGATTCTGATCTGAGAATAACTCTTCCAGAACAATGATGTTTTCTTTGTGTGCTCTACTGAGAGCAGCTACAGCATCTGCTCGTGCTGACCAACGAGTGTCTGAAAGTATTTTATCAACTTTCAACTTCTTATCTTTATTAGTCTCTAGTACCTCACGGTGTCTCCTCCAACGATAAGTAGATGCAACAAGAAAGGAGTACATATTTTGTACCAGAGCAAACAATGACACTGCAGCAGGACAGCTTTCTGCAGCACACTTAGCCACCAAGTTTAAGGAATGAGCCATACATGGTATGTACTCAGCTTCACTACACTCATTCTTGATTATCTGTTGGGTCCCCAGATATTTACCAGACATGTTGCTGGCATTGTCATAGGACTGTCCTCGGCAGTCGATAACTGGAATGTTCTTCTCTTTAAGAAAATCAAGAACAGTTGTAGCAATATCTCTGCCAGTGTGGCTTAGCATGGGAATAAACTGCAAAAACCTTTCAACTGGACCTGTAGTAGGCAGTACATAGCGGATTGTAAAAGTAAGTTGATCCATGTGTGAAATATCAGGTGTGGAGTCAACAGAAATTGAGAAGTACTTTGCTGTTTTTACTTCATCTGTTATTGAGGACATAACCTTTTCTGCCATTATTCCAATGACTTCCTCAGAAATGACATGGGACAAGTAGGAAGTATGACCACTACCTTTGTTTGCGTGTTTCTTGATATGTGCTGCCAAGAAACTGTCGTATGTGCTCAGCAGCTCTAGAATCCCAAGATAGTTTCCATTGTGTACTGATCCAATTACTTCATCTTTACCTCGAATGGCTAGCCCGCGTTCGCAAAGTAGCTTTAAAACATCTACACACCTCCTCAATGCTTGCCAGTACTCGCATTCACTTTCACATTGTTGTACTAGATTAGAGTCAATACGGGCACCCGCAGTCTTTCGATATATCATTTCGACCATACTTTTCCTGTGCTGATCTGACCTACTGTGAGATTCTATGACATACCTAGCGTTCTTCCAACCATTGAAGCCAGTTGTGATGAGCTTTCCACCTTTGACATAAGCTTGCAAGCAAAACAATACACTTTACCAGTTGTTTTAGAGTAACAGAGCCATTTAAGATTAATTTCTTGGCCAGATAATGAATGAGTTCGAGTGAATAATGTCTTTGTACAATGACGGGTTCTGTTTAGCTCTTTCACAGCTGACTCTTTGAAGTCACCATCACAGTGTCGACATTCTGCGCTTCCCTTTTTCAACCAATAGTCACACACATTTTCAGTAATTATTTTAGGCCATAATCCAAGATCCGTTTCAAATCCTTGTTCAGTACCGGTATTCATAACTTTCACTTCCTCTTGTGTCTCCTCACTGTCACTGTGTTCAGGTTCAATTGCGCTAACTACACTAGGTTCAGTACTAGTTGTGGCTTCTCCAGTTGTTTCAGGCGTAATTGGTGTCTCTACTGATTCAGATTCAGTTTGACCGGATTCAGTTTGAGTTTGTGATTTTGCAGATTCAGATACTGTTGGATATGTCAACCATTGAGTTATTTTTGGTAGTTTTTTTACTCTTTGGTTTACGTCTGCCTTTTCTTGTCGTTTAACAGAGCCAGCTTTATACTTCCTCCCTTGATCACGATCACGACTTGTTGATTTCTCCATTGTGCCTCAGTGCAGCCTCACTGCCTTATCCTGAAACATAAAAACATAAAAAACAAACTATTTACACTTGACCCTCGGTTTAGTATTAATTAATACAGTTTAATTAATTAATTAAATACAGACACTAAACAGTTGTTCGGGTGAAAAAGTCGCTTTATGGGAAAAGTCGCCAGCCCCCACCAGTGGCGACTTTTTCCTTAAATATGTATAAAATGTATTTATTATGAAATCTAAGCTAAACTGACCTAACCTAGCCTAAGTACGTTTCATATAAAAAATTAATTACATTAATTTAACATTTTTCAACTTATTTATGTTATTATAAAGCTGACTAAAACTCCCCCATCCCCATTTATTGACTGGCGACTTTTTCGAGATACGACTTTTACCATTACTTACCACTAAACACACTCACATGTGCACTCCACAGCGGCCTGAATAGAACTAAACTCCCGCCAGCAAAGAGAGTGATACCATAATTATCACTAATCATTAATCAATTGTATTATTTATAGTGGAATCCAACATTATAATTATATGTGACGGCGCGGGGCCCTCACAGGCGCGGGGCCGTAGGCCATGGCCTACTCGGCGCCCCCCCCTAAATCCGCCACTGCCACCATGGTGCTCTCTCAACAATAAACTCCCACTGTACCCCTTGGTGTGAAAAGTAGGATTGGAATCCTTCCTCTTTTAGCAAGGACAAAACTTCTTGGAGTTCCTTTGCAGCCTTTTTGAAGGTTTTTGCATTATCCGATATGATTTTATTTGGGAAACCCCTTCTGTTCACAAACCTTTTAAAGGTCAAAAGAAATACATCACTACTTAAGTTGCTTACCAACTCCAAATGGATTGCTCTGGTGGTAGCACATGTGAAAAGACATATATAACCTTTGTTAGACTCCCCTTGCTCATACACATAGACTGGACCTGCGAAGTCTACTCCCACTACATCAAATGGGGCAGTATAGATACACCGTTCTCTTGGAAGTGGAGCCACCTTTTCATAATAAGGCTTTGCACTCCAACGCTTGCAAACCACACATTTATGCAAGACCTTTTTTACTACTTGTCTAATTTTGGGAATCCAAAACTGCTGTCTGATCTCTATTATCACTTCTCTAACTCCAGCATGTAACAACTTATGATGAGTATCCAGGATCAAAAGTTCTACAAAGTGTCCCCCCAGAAGGAAGCAAAATTGGATGTCTTTTCTCCTGTGGAAGCCCAGAAAACTGTAGTCTACCTCCTACTCTCAATAAATCCTGATCCAAAAACACATCCAAACCCTTGAGAGCAGAATGTGTTGGTAGAACCTGTAATGGATGGCTGGTGAGCAATCTCCTCTCTTCACCAAATTTTTCCTTCTGCACATATACCACCCAGTATTGCCTGGCTTGCTGAATCTCCTTACTGTTCAGAATTCCTTCCCTTCTTGTTTCTCCCTTAATATTGTTGGTAAATCTATATGCCCATGCTGTCACCAGGGGCGGATCCAGGAATTTAAGCAGAGGGGGGGTCCAGTCTTGGTGGGGCTCGTTACTGATATGTCCTTGGCCGAAGGCCGAGGACGCGCGAGCGAAACGAGCGCCAAAGGGGGTGCCCGAGGGGGGTGTCCCCCCTCGGTAGGAAATTTTCATATTTGAAGATAGCTTTAGATGGATTTGAAGTATATTCCCGTTATCAAAATCCTGTTTGTTCACACACCCAGGCCAGGTCTGAAATGTCTCAGGATCGGACATAAACTTTTTTTTCTTTATTCTTTTTAAGGAAATTAATTTTGTGGCAACCGGGATACATGTACCTTAAGCCATTTTAAGTCTTCAGGTCTTATTTTTCATATATAGGAGCAAACAAACGCAATCGAAAAATCGTTGGTCACCGTGAGCAGGGGGGGGTCCGGACCCCCTCGACCCCCCCACTGGATCCGCGCCTGGTCACTCTTAACAACCTTTTCAGACTGCTAATGTCCTCAAGCCTCAATATGGGGTCCTGCTGCATAACTTGACAACTGTTCACAGTGCATTTTCTCATTTCACTCACCCATTCTTCTTGAGCCTGGCATTCTCCTACAATACGCTGATTAGGCCAGTTTTCACTTTCAAGTTTTAGCCACTCTGGCCCATTCCACCACAAACTTGACTGTGCAAGATCTTTCACTGAAATTCCTCGTGTTGGTAAATCAGCTGGGTTTTGGGTGCCTGGACAATGCTTCCATTGCTTGGGATCTGTGTGTGTAGGGTTGCCAAGTCAACAGATCTTGAATAAAGGACATTTGCACGCTACCGTATATTCCATTGCTTATCATGATAAAAATTTACTTGTGCAATATTTTTTACAATTTCTTTATTATATTCATAGATAAAATATTCATAGATAAAATATTTCTAAAAAAGGAGCTAAGACATGCGTAATGAGTGAACGCTTTAATGCATAAGGTTATTAGAAAAAAAAATTAGACACGAACAAGCCTTAACTTTCAGTAGCGCGACACGTAAAATAATGTTTTCTAACTTTCTAAGAGAGGGAAACCTAGTATATAATTAAGTATTCTTACCACGTCAAAAACTCATGAAGCCGGTTTAATATGGCAATTTGGCAAAGCACAAAAAATATGTTAGCGGGCGATGCCTTCCTCGTTCCTTTCCAGCAAGTATGACAATGGCAAAGGGCAATGGGGGCAGGATTGCCAACTCTGATTTACTAGAAATCACATCTGAATGTTGAATCTCACTTCTCCCGATTAACGAATTAATTAAGTTTGAAAACATCTCCGTCTCAAATTTTTAGTGATGAATAAAATTTTGAGAGTCAATTACTGCATTAAAGGACATATGGCGTCCTTTCCGAGTTTATCAAAGGACAAGGACACATGAGCTGAAATAAAGAACTGTCCTTTGAAATAAAGGACACTTGACAACCAATGTTCCCTCTAATTTTTTTTAGTCCGTGTGCGCAAGAAATTTTCGTTGTGCATACATTTAGATTCATGGTGAAAAATTGTGCAAACTTTTCTGAGCGCTATTATCTTCAAAATTAAATATATATAAATATTAAATACTTAATAAATATTATTTCCATAAGGTGATAGCTTGATCATTACGATACTATTAAATGGATATTAAAAAACTGTTTACAATATTATATATTCTTTAAAAAGAAAACATTTTATCCATTCTAAAAATATGAATAAAATAAAAAATAGTAAAATAAAATTCAACAAAATAAAGAAATAAAATAAAAATAACATTAATTGAAAATGACTATTTTAGTTATCATTTCTCCAAACAATTTTTAGCATTTAGCAATTTAAAATAGACTATCAAGATTAATACATGATTTTATCCATTCACAAAATAGGAATAAAATAAAAATAATTTTATTTTTTATGAATTATGAGATAATTACTATTCGTTTTTATGCAAAAATAAGAAAGAGAAGGTTTATATTCAATGCGTTAATGTATAAAATAAAAAAAATGCAAATACATAGAGTAAAAAAAATCCGTATTGTGTAATTGCGCGGACGTCGGCGAAGTCGTGCGGAAGGGGTTAATACTTAATAGAGCGACTATAGAGTATGTTGATGAAAATGGTCAGACCTTGTGTGACGGTATACTATATTTTTGAAATTACTTCATTTACTGTCGTGACTCATGATACGCTTGAGCCTGTGCGCATTTTATTTTGCTGTGTACGCGGGATTCGCAACACGTGTGCGCGCGCACACGCGCACACCTTAGAGGGAACATTGTTGACAACCCTATGTGTGTGCTTGAACTTCCTCCACCCTATTGGCAACAAATGGTTTCCATTTCCTTGCCTGGCTTCTTAACTAGTGCCAAACTATAGTGGAGTCTGTCCAATAATAGCTTGGAATTTCATAGAGGGCCAAAGACTTTTGCACTGTAACTGCAAGCCGACTAGCAATAACTGCACCTCAATTCCAACCTTGGAACAGAAAGCCTTTTCAAAGGTGCTACTCTGCTCTTTGCCGCAACCAACCTGCAACTTACTTCCTCTTTCAATGTGCCTCTTATATAAATACAAGTTGCATAGGCTTCCTCACTTGCATCACAAAGATGTGCAGCTCCAAATTGTCTGGACTATTGTTCAACTCTCCAAAGTACCATCTTGGGATTTCAATGTCTCCAAGATGTGCCAAATCTTTAAACCAATATTTCCACCAACCAAACCACCATATGATCAGATAACTCTTGGTCCCAACCAAGTCCAATTTCCCAGAGGCTCTGAAACCAAATTTTTTACTTTATCACAAATGGAGCCAGGAATCCATATGGTGGTTTGGTGGAAATATTGGTTTAAAGATTTGGCACATCTTGGAGGCATTTGGTACGATTGGTCCAATGACGATTGGTCCAATGACGATTGGTCCAATGACGATTAGTCCAATGACGATTGGTCCAACTGGTAGCGTATACAACGACGAGTATAGCTTGAAACCAATAGTTTACGTGGAAATGTTGGGGTTCGACTTACAACATTACTGTGTTAGATTTCATAAGAGTCACATCTCTTTTCCCTTTACAACTGCTTTTGTGAAACCCATGAAGCGGTGTGTGTGCGAAATCGTGTTTCCGAAAGAGGAAAGGAAAAACCCTATGCACCGTAATGTAGAGGTACGTGGTCTATACGGGGACTCCGCCCCCGTACCCCCGAGACCTAAATTATACAATGGGATAAGTGTGTGGAGGAACTGTACCCACCATGCCTGGGCAGCCGGAACAAGGAACAAACTAATATAAAGGGTAAATACGACATTATAAACATTTTTCATTTATTACATACCAATAAAACCTTTAAAAGCAATATAATAAGTTTGTTTCAAATAAAAAGAAGGATTAGTATTATTATACTTCTGTACACCACCAGTATTTCCAATATTAAATCGCCATAATTAACAAATCTATCTGTAGTAGAAAACCAAGGTTGTCTCTTACTAAAAATATTAGCATTACCACCATAGGCTTTAATCTGATACTGCATACCTGATACTGCATTTTTCTCTTAGTTAATAAGTATGCTTTATGCTTTTAGTTTAATATGTAGCTTTTAGCTATAGTATGTTTTATAAATAAACAAAGTAATATGTAGCTTTTAGCTATAGTATGTTTAATAAATAACAAAGTAATATGTAGCTTTTAGCTATAGTATGTTTTAAATAAACAAAGTAATATGTAGCCTTTAGCTATAGTATGCTTTATAAATAACAAAGTAATTTCAAATAATTATTATATCAATTTCTGTAAATAAAGTTTTTTTCTAAATTTCATTAACTTCATTCCATTTAACGCCCGATTGGACGAATCGTCGTTGGAAAAATGGTCCCTTGGACGAATTGTCTGATTGGACCAATCGGCATTGGACCAATCGTCATTGGACCAATTGTCTGGGACCGGTACGTTTGTCCACCTTGTCTCATTCTCAGCCAGCTCGACTAAAGACTTCCCATTGAAGGTAAACAAATCCTCTCCTTGCTGCCAAACAATGCCTAGCACTTTTGCGTCTATTGCCCACAACTCCTTAATACCAGAATCCTCAATACTTTCTGCGGCATCAGGTACTACACAGGACTGACTCATAAACTCTTGCAATTGAGAATGATTGTTCTGCCATTTTCTGAGCTCCATGCCAGCCTCCTCATTATAGCTCTAGCCTCCATGAATATCTGTTTAGCCATTTCTGTATTATCCACGGAACACAGCAAATCATCAACATAAAAAATTTTCCTTATGTGTTCAATAGTGTTAGGATAGACTTCAGAATGTTTCTTAAAATGGTACTGCATAGTAGCTGCCAACAGAAATGGACTAGAGCTGAGGCCAAACACTGACTTCATTCTATATGCTTGAACCTTAGGTTCATTTTCCAACAAGTCATTCGTATCCACCCACAGTACCTTACTTACTGCATCTCTGTCCTCTGGTTTTAACTTTATCCGCAAAAAGGCTTGCTTCACATCTGCAGTTAATGCTACTCTACCAAACCTGAATCTCAGTAACAAGGAAAATAAATCTGCATTTAAATTTGGCCCAGCATCCAAATAGTCATTCAAGGACACACCACCTTTGTCCTTGGCTGAGCCATCAAAAACTACCCTTAGTTTGGTGGTAGTTTTGTCTCGCCGTACCACTGCATGGTGTGTGGCAGATAAGGTGCCTCCTGGCTCACCAGCTCACCTTGCACCCTTTCAGCATAGCCCTCCCTTACATAGCTTAGGATGGCCTCATTGTATTCAATTAACAACTCATTTTTTCTTAGACTGTACAATGAAGTCTCCAACTTCCGATTAGCTAGCTGAAGGTTTGAACCGGGTTTGCAAGAATCCTTCCAAGGGAGGCCAACTTCATAGCAACCATCTCTAAACCCAATTCCTTTTTCAAATTGCTCTAAAACATCACTGTTCATGTTCTTGCCTGTTTGTCCTTTATGCCAATGGATTCAAGTTCCCCAAACGCTTTCCAATGCCTTTCCAAACCATGGCTGTTCTCCTCAATCTTAACAAAAAGAGCTTTAACCTTTATTTCATTGCAATAGCTACCATGTAGCATCCAGCCTAGCTTACTTTCAATAGCTACCGGGCCTCGAGATGTGCGGACAATATTACCAGTGATGAAGTCCCAATAATAGTCTGCTTCAATCAAAAGACTAATCTCTTCTGTTCCTTCAAACTTATTATTGCCCAAATTAATTCCTTTAACTTGCAATTCTTGGACACATGCCATATCTAAACAAGTAGTGACTGGAACATAAAAACAGAGAACATAAAAATTGTCCTGGCTAATATTCAAGGAATAAGACCAAACCAATCACTCAATAAGGTTTCGTACCTGAAAGGATTTATGGACGAAACAAGGGGACATCGCATGCCTCACAGAAACTCATCTTAAAGATTGCCAAGGAAATTGTGAAAACTGCGAACATTGTATTGATAAGAAAGAGATAAATATAGAGGGCTTCAACTTACTAAGAGCGGATAGAACGACGAGACGGAAAGGTGGCTGTGCTATATTGTACAGGAAGGTCATATGACAGAGACGATAATAAGTAAATCAAACAGCTATGTGGAACTCCCTAGCAGTGAAAATAGAAAAACTAAACTTGATAGTAATAGTCATCTATAGACCTCCAAGCACCGCAACCGAAAAATTCTCGGAGGCCATTGATGACATTAGAAAGCTAATAAAGGCCATAAACCTCCATCCCCCAATATAATGATCTGCGGAGACTTTAACTTCCCATTTATAAAATACAAAAAGGTGAATAGGTATATATTCACCAGGACAAGGGGGCACAAGAGAAGATCAGGAACAAGCAAAAATGTTGATGGCTCTCACAAACGAGTTTATGCTGACACAGGAGATACCAGAAAAAATAACGCCTGGATCTGGTATTCACGAATAACACGAAACTTGATTGCTGATATAAAAATAACCCCAACCATTATCTCAGACCACAACTTAATCGAGATATCAACAAATATGATGGCAGCATTAGAAGACAATACACATATTGTGGAAAGAAGTAAATTCGGGGCATTTAACTTAAGCTCGAAGACTATAAATTGGGAAGCAATCAGATCGCACATGGCCCAAATAGAATGGAGACAATTTTCGAGAATAAAACAACTGAAGAAATGCTAACAACCTTGGAAGAAAAAACGCTGAGAATTTTAGAAAAATATGCTCCGAAATCACAGCCAAAAGGAAAGAGGAGCTGGCTAGAAAGGCAAAAGAGAAGACTATTCCGCAAAAGAAAGAGAGGGAGGCGAAGTTAGGAAACTGCGGAGATAATGGCAGGAAAATAATAAAAGAAAACTGGAGGGTATCGATAGGGAAACACAAGCCCTGATTAAGGACCATACAGAGAGGGAAGAGGAAAAGGCGGTAGAAGCAATAAAGGAAAATCCAAAATACTTCTATAGCTATGCAAAAAGGAAAACAAAAACGCGCGCCGCTATTGGGCCCTTAAGGACGGGAAATAATGAACTAACCGACGATCCAAAAGAATATCTGATACATTGAGAGCTCAATATGAATCAGTTTTCAGTACCCCAAAAAGTGACAAAGCGATACCTGACATAAATGCATTCTTGAAGAGGAATTGCAAGGAGAGTATATAACAGACTTTGAGTTTACACCAGAAGATGTAGCGAGAGCTATAGAACAAATGAAACTACATTCAGCTGCAGGTCCGGACAATTGGAACGCATTATTGATTAAAAACTGTAAAAATGAAATAGCTACACCTTTATACTGGATATGGAGAAGATCCCTAGACACTGGGGAAATACCGAGCATCTTGAAAAGAGCAAACATTGTCCCTATATATAAAGGAGGGGACAGATCTCAAGCAAAGAACTATAGACCAGTGTCATTGACGTCCCACCTCACCAAAGTATTGAAAGAATAGTTAGAGAGAAAATTTATGATTTCCTGGAGACACGGGAAAGATTCAACGAAAATCAGCATGGATTCCGATCAGGTAGATCATGCCTATCACAACTAACAGAGCACTACAACAATATCCTAGATGCATTGGAAGGCAATGACAACTACGATGTTATATACACAGATTTTGCTAAAGCTTTCGATAAATGTGACCATGGTATAATAGGACATAAAATTAAAGACATGGGAATAACAGGCAAAGTGGGAAAATGGATCTACAACTTCCTTAGTGATCGTCTGCAGGTCGTCAAAATTCAAGGTATATCATCATCAGAATCGGAAGTACGCAGCTCAGTACCACAAGGGACAGTACTGGCCCCCCACCTGTTCATTATCATGCTAACAGACATAGACAGCGGAGTAAACAGCAATAGTATAGTAACATCCTTTGCAGACGATACAAAGATCAGCAGAAAAATCAGCGATGTACATGACGTGGAGGCCTTGCAGAGGGACACGAACAAAATATACAAATGGTCAGAAGACAACAACATGTCATTCAACGCCGAGAAATTTCAACTCTTGAGATATGGTAGAAAAGAAGAACTTAAACAGACTGCATATTATGCTCCAGATAGACAGGAAATTCAGAGAAGCATGAAAGCGATTGATCTCGGGATAATAATGACAGATGATGCGAAATTCGAAACACAAAATCAGATAGCGATAAATAAAGCAAAAAGAGTCGCCGGACAGGTTCTAAGAACATTCAAGAGAAGGGACAGGACAGTAATGATTCCCCTGCTAAAAAACACTGATTATACCAAAACTTGAATACTGCTCAGTTTTGACGTCCCCATATAAAAAGGAAGAAACTAATAACTAGAAGAAACGCAAAGGCATTTCACAGCCAAGATTGATGGCTGCAAAGAACTCAACTACTGGGAAAGACTACGTAAACTAAATCTGTACTCACTGGAAAGAAGAAGAGAGAGTACATCATAATCTACATATGGAAAATGATCGAAAAATGGTACCAAACCTAAAACTAAACCCAATTACCATTCAAACAACACTGGAAAATAGGAAAGGCAGAATGTGTAGTGTTCCCAAATTAAAAGCACGACAAGGGACCTCCTCAACCCTGAAGGAAAATAGCTTGGTTGTCAGGGGGCCAAGACTTTTCAACCAGCTTCCTAAGGACCTCAAAAACGTAACGGGGGCAAAGTTGAAGTCTTCAAGAAAAGACTGGATGCCTGGCTCAGGACAGTACCAGATGAGCCGGGCGTGCCTGGCTATGTACGGTGGAGAGCGCAAGAAAGTAACTCGCTCCTCCACCAGGCCAGACCTAGAGGCGGGGCCACCAGCTTGACCTCCGTGTGAAGAGAGACCAACACACGAACAACATAAGGAGCACAAAGTTCCTCAATCTCTACAGCTTGCACCTTGATAGTGGGACTTTGTGGTAAGTTGGTAACAACCCCTTAACCAGAACTTCTACCTTCTTAACTTTGGTTCGGTTTTGAACGCAACCCCCAAACCCATAAATTCTTAAATTTTCCCTTTAAGTCCTCTAAACTTCAATTTTCTGGAAATTCTGGTCTTAATAAAGCCACACTGGCTACCACTATCGAACAACACTCTTACAGTAGCTTCTCCATCATTCCCAATTAATAAAGCTGTAGCTGTTTGCAATAATCCCCCTTTACTTTTACTCCCTTTCATAGCAGTGGCATGTGCCACTGATGTCTCTACTTCTGGGGTAAGCCTACTAGGAGTGTTTTCACACAATAATGGCTGATGCCTGCCATGACATTTTTTGCACAAAATATTAAACTTACAAACCTTGCTCTGTGACCTTTCAAAAAACATTTAAAACATGCTGTGGACTTAGTTACCCTGTCCTTTCTCCCCTTGTTTAACAACCCACTGTGCAAACTCAATTCCCTCTCGTCTTGCTAATTCTGTGCCTAAAAGACTTAACATCTGCTGAAGGGGGATGTACACATGTTCTGTAGAGTGTCCCCTACTTAATTCAAGCAAAATTGAGCTAGGCAATTTATACTCCAGTGTAGTGACCAACATTATACCATACCTTTCCATTCCTACACCCAAGTTGTCCAGGGACCTAGTTCTAACTTCAAATTCATCATATAACTGCCGTAACTCCTTGACACTATTAAGATTATTAAGAGGAGGTATAGCTAAAAGTTCACGGAGGTGGCTTTTAATTAAGATCTCTGGCTTACCAAACCGTTTCTTTAATATATCCCAAGCCACATTATAATTAGCCTCTGTTAATGCTAATCCTGCTATTGTCTTTGCTGCCTCCCCTTCCAAGAGGGACTGCAAATAATTAAACTTCTTCACCGCACTTAACACTTGACTAGAATGAACTGCTGATTGAAAACTGTCTGCCCATCCTTGCCATTCCTGAATACTCCCAGAAAATGTTTTGAGTACAAGCCTCGGTAATTGAACTGCAGATCTGTTAACCTTAACTTCACAAACACCATTTGTTGAGGGTTGTGTTTCATTATTAGACCTGGTCTCTGACTGTACTGAGCTGCTAAACTCTTTTGCTCTGTGGCATACTTTGATATATATATCATCAATCATAATCTCTTCAAAGTAAATTATGTTATTTTCTATTTCATCCTCTTCTATAAGAGCCTCAATTTTAACATTTACTTCACTTAGAGCAACCTTTTTAGTTTCTAATATGGAAAGCTGCGCAGTCACCTGGCTTAAATCCTCTTGCTCTATGGCAGAATCTATAGTGGCAATGACCTTTGTAATTAGACCTTTGTAGGCGCTTCTCCTTTTTTAAACTTGTTCAATTCAGCTGCACTCATCTTCAATGCAAACAAAATTGGGCTCAATGCCAAATAAGCTGAATTGGCAAAAATACTTAACCAAACTGATCAAACGCAAATTTTGCTTTTTTTCAAATAAACTGAATTGCTTGGTTGGGGTACTGACCAACCACCAGTATGGAATATCAAATTTTCCACCCAAGTAACTGGCGCACTGAAGTCTGCAACCTTCGCCTACGAACAATAAAAAAAATTAACCAAACCGGTAAAAATGTAGGCCCAAAACAACGACAGACGAGTGGCCAAGTTTTGCAATTGGGCGACCAAACTTTCTACCTGGGACCTTAACTCAATAATAAACCAAAATTAACCAAACCGGTAAAAATGTAGGCCCAAAACAATGACAGACGAGTGGCCAAGTTTCGCAATTGGGCAACCAAACTTTCTACCCTGGGACCTTAACTCAATTATGCTCAACCCGTCTAGGCCTAACTTGGGCTACAATTTGCACAATCAGAACTTTGCCGAAAAATAGTCACTGACTCAGTCTTGGGCTAGAATCCGTTCTGAAGGACCATGTTATTATTTTTTTTCCCAACTGAACCGTGAACGGCCAAGCTCTGAAGGGCCAGTTCAACCTACAGTCCAAGTTAAGCTAGATTAAAAACTTACGGACTTAGAGGTCCTATTAGGTCTTACCTCAGGGTTGCTGACTCGATGTGGGCCTACCTTAGGTCTCAGTTGCATGAATTTAAGATAAAAACAAAAGGGGCACTATTTATGGTCTTCTTTCTAAACCTTGCAACAACAACACAACCTGCACCATTGAACGATGCAACAATCTTGTATCTAAACAGCCAAACTGAATTGCAAGAGAGCTCTCTATAAGACCACACCCTGTAAGTACCGCATTCCACAAACGAGTAGAAAAGACGCGCAGCGCCCCAAAAAATGATGCCACAAGAGTGCCCAAACAATGATGCCACAAGAGCCCAAAAATGCTAGCTCTAAATTAAGTGAATTTTTCACTAACCTTACAATTATGAGATGGATATATATACACCTTAACTTAATATATACAAGCAATGCTGCATCAATCAGCTTAGTCATCATATCGTCTTGGGACAACAATGGTTCTTCCTCTTCTAGATTTTCTAATACCCCTAATATACAGGGTAGCCCAAAAGTCTGTTGCTCCGACGCATTCTAAACTTTTTTCGGGGCAACAGACTTTTGGCCCACCCTGTATATATTAAATTTAGTGGAGATTACCCAAGATGTTTATAAAAGAGCAGACAGAGTGGCGGACTGGCTCATAGAACATCACTGGCCAGTTAGGGCATATCATACTTTTCCGAGTCCGAATTTCACTCTGGCTAACGTGTATCTTTATGTAAAATTTAATTCTATGAGGGGTTTCTTTTCTGCAACTTTTCCCAAAAATCGCGTTATCATGTTCAAAATTGCGGTTTTCTGTTCTATGTTGAAATACCGAATATTCAATTGAACACAACCTCATATTTTTAACCATTTGTCGTAATTTGTTGCCATTTAGACAGTGGTGGGCACCGTTAACCAAAAAGTTAACTTCGTTAACCGCTAATCCGTTAACCAAAAAGTTAACTTCGTTAACCGTTAATCCGTTAATTCGTTAAACATGTAACGGAAGTTACCGATAAACCGTTAACGTTAACTTTTATTATAAAAAAAATGAAAAACAATATATATATAATTTAATTTTCCCTCTTCTTCTCGTTCTCCATTTTGTCCATGAGATGCATGTTGCCCTTCATGAAAATTAGCATATCAAAGTTTTCATCAGACAGGGATGATCTCTTGGCCCTCAGGATGTCCTTGCCCATAGAGAACAAACGCTCCACTGCAGCACTGGAGGGGATGGCTGTGTTGAACTTGATGAACAAGTCCACCAACACTTGCTCACCCAAGAAGGCAGCATCTGTCAGCAAATCCTTGGAGTTGGTCTCCAGCCAGGTCTTGACCAAGTTCTGGGCCTTGCCCTTGAGTGACCTGTGGCTTCTGCTGCTCTCTTTTGTCTGGATGACAGCACTGAAGAAGTCATCCTCCTCTCCTCCTCGTTGTTGCTGCCTCCACTGTTGCTGCCCACTTCGTTGGACTGCTGCTTCATGGCCTCCTCGACTGTACCCTCCATGCTTTTCCTCACCCTGGCGACCTTGGTGTTGTCATACTTGTCCAACCAGATGAGGCGAAACCTGGGATGGAAGGCAGCAGCCAGCTGGCATTCGTCATCCTCCAGGAGGGCCCAAACCTTTTGTCGATGCCTGCCAAAAGTGCGTCGACCAAGGCGCTGCAGTAGACGAGGCCCTTGGACTTCAAGTCCTTAAGCCTGAAGATTGTCGCAGCAACTGTTGGCAGCAGAGTCCCAAGGTAGGCTTGTTCCTCCCCTGGATCTTGTTTATTTATGAATTTTTGGGGTTAACGGACTTGAGTTAACGGAAGTTAAATGTAACGGAAGTTAATTAGTCCGATAATGATTTTCAAAGTTAACTTAAAAGTTAAATCGTTAACGAAAAAGTTAACTTCGTTAATTAACGATTAACGGATTAACGGTTTGTGCCCAGCTTTGCATTTAGACACATTAACTTTGCTTAACTCTTACACAGGTTTAATACATACATACATACGAAAAAAAATATACCCCATTTGAATCTTTGTAACCATTTGGACGCAGAAGGCGAAGTTCAACATTCTCTCAATAGATGGCTCTGAACAATTACGCCAGTTATAATTGTGAAGTAGAAGTGAGTGGACGCCATTTTTTCGGTAAGTGTTTTTTTGTAATTTTCTTAAGTTTAATCACCATTATTATATTTGTTTTGACTATAATTTCATTCTAGAAGTATTAAGGAAGTTCCCTGTTTACTTTGTTTAAGTAATATTTTTAATAACTGAAGAAAAGACTTTATTCAAAGTGCGTTTCGAAATGGACACAAAGTTTTCATAGGATGAATTTCTGTCTATGATAAAACGTGTGTTCAATTGGATACATGAAATGAATTTTTCATTGCGATTGTTTTTATGTACTGTTTTTATATATATATATATATATATATATATATATATATATATATATATATATATATATATATATATATATATATATATATATATATATATATATATATATAGAATAAAACCACGTGGTTTTATTCATCATAAATACTTTTCACGTGTCACTTTCGTGAAATAATTTTTCATATATATATATATATATATATATATATATATATATATATATATATACACAGAGAGAGAGAGAGTACTAACTAGTAACTACCACCCACTAATTACCTTATTAGACCTTTGTTGACAATAGACACATAAATTATTTCATTTAGAAATGTTCTTACAAAAAAAAGATTCCTGAAAATGCTTATATACACCTCCTATGCATATTTCAAGTAAAAAAAATGAACCTACGCTAAAATTAAATGGTACTGAATGACAAAGGGTTAAGCTTATGTTACACCATTATTACGAATTTTAAAAAATTTGCAATGCCAAATTCAGTTTTCTATTACCAAAATAAATATTCATTACCAAATTTAGGTTAATTTGGTAATTAAAAATGCCGGTTGGCAACCCTGATTATAACCAAAAATTACATTCCTTGTCTATATTTATGGCGAAAGAACACTAAACATACTGATAGGAATTTGTTACAGATTGGACAAGAGCGAGAATAAGCACCGACTAGACGTGATGGCCGAATCTGCCCCCAAAACCAGGAAAATGTCAGGTTCAAAGCTCTCGGATGTTGTGGGCCCGGGAAAGGAGTTCATTCCCAGCGAGGTGCCGACTTGGAGAGCCGTTCTTCAGAGAGGGATTCGTCTGCAGGAGGAAAAGTGCCTCATTCATGACATCCAAAGGTCTAAATACCCTATCCGAGAGATGACTGACGAGCTGGATTCACTCGTGATGACTCAGTGGAGGAAGTCGAATGTAAAGTTCTCCCCGCCTGTGACAATCACGGAAAAATCGCTCTCATATAAGATCTTGTTGAAATGGAAGGAAATGACAGACGTTGTGAACGGGAGAGTTAAGTCTGCTACCCAGAAGAGGATGACTGATCTGGATAAACTCTGTGAAGTCTGCGTTTGCAAGCATCAGATCTTCTTGTGCGGCTCAGAGGGGAGTGGATGCTCAAGATGCTCCCGCAAGGCCCATGTGAACTGTAACTGAGGAACTGTAACTGAGGATCTCATCAACTGGGAATCAGAGAATATTTACGAGCCTATTTCACCTGCAAGATGAACTTGACTGAGCTCGAGGATCTCAGGAAAACTCCACTCAAAGTGGACGCTTTCTCTATTCATACTCAGTCCTGCGAGAGAGCTGTACAGGAAGTCTCAACTGCTTCCTAAGCTGTGTACGGTCACGAGAGAGAGATGGGTGGGTGAGAGCCAGGATAGACCATCGAGAAATGCTCCCAGTGTTCAGATCGAAGCAGGACATACTTAAGAGCTTTTCAGGTTCGAGTGGCTGATGAAGAGGCTGAAGCCATCGTTAATGCTCATAAGAGCTGAAAGTCCTCATAAGATCATAATATAAGATCTTATGAGGCCACGCTTTTCAAGGATCCAGGAAGAACAGGCGTGTAAACCTACACGTGGAGGTGGCAAGTCTCCCGCTACTCGATCAGAGTAGAGCTGATGAGCCGCGCCTATTTTTTGAAGAAAAACTTAAAATTCTTAAGTTTTACGTGAAATCTAAACAAATTTTCAGCACCCAGAGGTGTTGAAACACGCAAGAAAGCAAGGATGAGGTCAAAAAAGCAGCTTTTAGACTAAATCATATGCAGAACAGCTGCGCGCTTTGGTTTGGGTGCCCTGAGGCTGCGTTAGGCAGCCTTCAAATCAGAAAATCGCGATTTTGACCATGAAAATGAGATTTTTCGGAAAAGTTGCAAATAATAAACCCATCTTAGAATTAATTTTTACATAGGAATACATATTAGCCACTTTGTTTTTCCAAAATTTCAACCTTGAACCCAGAGTATGATATGCCCTACTGGCCAGGTATTGTCATAGGAGCCCACAAAATGCTTTTTGCTTCGGTAAAACTATTTTTAGAATATAAAAATAAGGATAACCTGAAGGTCAGGGCCCCCAGCCTTCTTTAGTTAGCCTTATAAGCTAACTAACGAAAATATCACAACTTAACCTAACCAATCGTTAGGTCAACTGTACGCCCTTGACGATTGGTTAGGTTAAGTCGTGATATTTTCATTAGTTAGCCTTATAAAGCTAACTAACGAAGGCTGGGAGCCCTGATCTTCAGGTGATCCAAAAATAATATTACAGTATTACAAATAAACAATACTCGATGCAAACAAAAATTAAAGCATCTGTGTAAAACTGTTTGACCAATTCTAAGATTTTTAGGCATTATTTAATTTTCAAATTGTCAGTTATAAACTTTATAAAAAGATTTTTTGATAAAATGCAAATTTATGTATTATTTTATCATAAATTTATTATATTATAAACAAGCAGAGCCTTCGGCTCACTGCCCTACGGGCACTGCTTGTGCTTCGCAAACTCGCCTACGGCGAGGACACCTTTGGTGCCTGGGTTACCCCTTTGGGGAAAGGTCATTCTCCCTCTCCCCCAAAACCCCCTCACCCCCCTTTATGTAACTTGGTGGCTAACCCCCTTCCCCATTGCCCCCACCCTCTCCCCCATTACCCCCCAGGGGGAGGGGGCTGGCACCTTGCAACAATTGATCAACATTGCGGGGTGCCTGCGCCGCCCCAATATAGAAAAAAACGCAACCATGAAACTTCGGGACAATGTGCAACTTTTTTTTTTTCACTTTTTTTTTTTTTTTCCAACTTTTTCAAGTATTTTTTTATTGTTATAGGATTTAATGCTAATATTTAGATTTAAACTTATAATGTATTACTCCTTGAAATTGAAAGGATCGAAGCACGTCAGATCCTTGTACGGCTCTCGATGAGCTTTTTAGTTTTACTTTTTTTAGTTATACTTTTAAGTTTAATTTTAGTTTAAGTTCAATCTGTCTTACAAAACTGCCCAAAACCGCGGCCTAGATGGCAAGTTGGCAACTAAGGTCTACCTCACAAGCTGCGATACTATTAGAATAGTAAAATTCTCATAGTCATAGATTTTATTGGATCGGATCTTTTAAACTATTTCTCACCCCAGGGGCGTACCTAAAGTATTTGGCACCCGGGGCGGATCCTTCCTTTGGCACCCCCCATAAATAATTTTAAAATTTAAACACAAAAAAATATATTATGTTTGCAAGTAGATTTTTAAACAGTACAGTACTGTCATAAGCAACTTGGAAATAACAAAAATGCAGGACATTAAAAATTCAGTGAACAGGTAATACTGCATTTTATTTTATACAAAAAACACAGGAAATCCAGTCTCAACGCTCAGCCTATTCTTCAAAGGTAACTAGAGAGGATTCACAGTCTCTGCTTTCGAGCCTTAATTTCTGCAAATTGATCAATGACCTCATCAAAATTCACCTTCTTTGCATATTCATGTTCAATTGAAAGTGAAGCCAGATTTGTCAATCTTGTCTGACTCATGGTCGAGCGAAAGAAATTTTTTATCAATTTCAATTTGGAAAAACTTCTTTCACATGAAGCAACAGACACACAGACAGTCAAAAAGAATCTCAAACACAGTGACAAGCTTGGCAAAGATTCACAAAAATCCCATTTCACAATAAACTCCAGAAACTGCAATGCTGTCCATTTCTTTGCCTCTTCAACGCTGATTTTGGCAGCTTCCAAATGCCTCCGAAGTCGTCCAATTTCCACACTGATATCTTCATCAGAGAATTCATCGAAAATCTGAGTCAAAGTGTTTGGCTGAACAACAGCGAAGATTGACAGAATTTGATCCATTGCCTTAGAACGAATCTCCAATTCTTGATGAAAGCGATCAAGACATTCAAACATAGCCCTTTTTACTTCCTCTAGCAATGTGAGACCAGCATCCTTTGCCATTTCTCCTGGCATCCTTTTTCGGAGCTTTACTCTCCCTCTTCTCTCCATAGAAATGTCCATTTCCTTACACTTTGTAGTTGCATAATGAATGGCCCTCTCCACAATTTCATTGCGCTGATCTTCAAGAAACAGTTTTAGAGCTTGGAGCTTCACAATGCACTTTTCAAGGCTGATTCCAACTGTTTGCAAATACTTTTATGTGAGATTAATTTCTTCCAGGACTTCACACCAGAAAGAAAGGTAACTCAAAAAAGATAAATCACATACAGCAGACAGCAAAATCTGAGCTGATCCTCTTGTGTCCACATTTTCTTTGGGATCGCACAGTACTTCAAGGGTTGAGGTCAGCTTTTCAAAATTTGCCTTCACTGGTTTCACAGCGTCATAATGAGCACTCCATCTTGTCTGGGAAAGTCTTTTGACTGTCATGCCTACATTCTCCATCAGCACTTCCCATCGATGAGTTGAGACTGAAAAGAAGGAATAGACTCTCTCCAAGGTTAAAAAAAAGTCACACATGAAGAAACACTTCCAAATGAATGCACTCCGCAAAGGTTCAGAGAATGATTTGCACAAGGCACAAACAAAGCCTTGGGATTACGAGAAGCAAAAACAATTCTTGTTGCGGATTGTTAAACATCATCGAAAGGAGGTGCCGTAAAGAACCAAGGCGGGAACGTCCTTGTACCAATTCAAAAATTGATTCGGATTTTCTGATTTTAATACTAAAGCTTTTTATTTTCTGTGCTTCCAAGGGAGAATTCTTTTGTAACACTGAAGAAAATTTTGTATTATTAAATTTCATTGTATTGTGTAATGTGTATTGATTTGAATTTTCCAATTTTATTATTAGAGTTTTTCATTTTCCGTGGTTCCAAGGGAGAATTTTTTCGTAACACTGAAGAAAATTGTTTATTATAAAAGGTTCAAATGTGTGCAACCCCTAAATATTACTTAATCGTTTTCAAAATTGGTGCACACCTTTCTTACATGAAAAGAAATAAAAGCACAAGCAAAGTGGAGAAAATTATTGACCTTTGATATTTTTCTCTGTACGAGTGAAACACCCTACTGCCCACCCATATATATATATATATATATATATATATTATATATATATATATATATATATATTAGAGGTTTGCATGGGCACGGGTAAGACCTATGCCGGGCCTGGCCCATGGGTGTCGGGTGGTTTCGGCCAGAGTGGTTGAAGCTCTGAATAGGTTTGGTTAGGGTGTAGGGTCCATATTTCTTCTTTTGGACCTGGGTTGGAAGTACATTAAACAGACTTACATACTTCGCCTACGTTTGGTCAGGGAACTTGCAATCTGATGTTAGACCTAATTCTAAGTAGGCCTAAGCCTATGCTGAATTAAGTAATGAAATAGGCTAGTCAACAGTGACGATCAAGTTCCTTGCATCTTGAAAGGTAGTCATACTAAATTTCGGGAGATGTTACATAGGTTTCTCGAAACCTAAGGGAAAATTATTGAATGGCCGGTTAGGTCAATTGTATGCCCTTCACGAATTGTTAGGTTAAGTCCAGTGGCGTCGTGCCTATAGGGGCCCGGGGGGCCCAGGTTCACCCAATTTTTTGTTCAGAAAAATGAAAGTTTAAACCTGTGCTTTGAACCAGCTGAATCGGCCGATTGTGATAGGATACGTACCAGCTGCTTCGGTTGCAAGCTCAAATTTCGTGCCCTTGACATCATTAGTTTGGTGTGATAGCGTGGGGTAGATACCCCAGTTAGGTTACTTAGGTTCTAGCAAACAATCAAAAGCACTTACCGGTGCGTTGAATTAGGTATTCGTGGAAGCCTACCATTTAGATTCCTGTGTCCCACAAACAGCCTACCTAACTCTCTCTTACATTACCAATTTAGAAGCTATAGACATTACCCCTAACTATACTTAAGTACGGACAACTTCCTAACACATTTGTCACCTTAGAAACACCACCTAATTACACTCAGCACCAAAGATTAGGTCAGATAGGAAAAAACATGTCTAGGCCAGCCCAAAACAATACGAACAGCCGCGTTGGTTCGTTTATGCCTTGCTCTTGCCATTCAGCTTAGATTTAGTGATATTTCTCCTTTAGTGACTTTTAGACTATATACATATATATACACACACGTCACCTCACTCCTCCCCTACAAGTTTAGTCTGTCAGGGGGATGAGGGACCCTAGACGACCTGCGGAGCGTGGTTGATGTAGTAGGATTAGGTGCAACCTGTATAGGCGGGCGAGTTGAACCATTTTCCGGAGGATCAGTTCTCTCTTCCGGAAGACTCTGGTCCTTCTGCAATTCACGTTCCCATATCTGGTCCTGATGGCGTTTAATAGAACGACCATCTTCTAGTTGGCACTTGAAGGAAACAGGGCCCGTTCTCTCCTGGACATTTGCAGGAACCCATTTTGGTCCAGCCCCATAGTTGCGAATCATAACTGGATCATTAGGTTGCGCTTCTATATAACTCCCTCTTTAGTGTCGTGGTACAACTTCTGTTTTTCCTGATGGCGTAAAACTCGTTGTTGTAACGTTTCGTTTGGACGTAACAAATCTAAAACTGAACGAATTCCCCGGCCAATCAGAAGTTTAGAGGGAGACACCCCCGTCGTGGTGTGAGGTGTTATTCGATATTTAAACAAAAATTTATCCAATACCACTTGCATTTCCTCCCCACGAGAATGATGCAAGGCCGACTTGAAAGTACGGACCATGTTTTCCACGAGACCGTTAGTAGACGGGTGGAAAACACTAGACCGGACATGTCTAATGCCATTTAGGTGGACGAAGGAACGAAATTCCTCACTGGTAAAACAAGTACCATTGTCGGAAACCAGGACTACGGGTAAACCCCATCGAGCAAAAACTGAACGGAGTAAGCGAATAGTAACACCCGAAGTCGTGGAAGTGGTTGGAAGAATTTCCACCCACTTAGAGTAGGCGTCCACAATGACTAGGAAATAAGTATTATTTATAGGACCTGCATAGTCAACATGGATCCTATGCCACGGTATAGTAGGCCATTCCCAAGGATGCAGTGGCCTTTTCCTTGGGAGATATCTGTTCTCTAGGCAGCTTTGACAGGAACGAACCAATGATTCGAGTTCTCCATCTAAACCAGGCCACCAGAAATAAGCTCTCGCCAGCTCTTTCATTTTTGTTGCGCCCATGTGTTCAGCGTGAAGTTCCTTCACTAAATTCGACCTGCCTTTATTTGGAATAATCACTCTGTGGCCCCATAAGAGACAGCCATTTTGAATCGAGAGGCCAGACTGACGTTGATAAAAAGGCTGTAATTTACTTTCAACCTTAGTAGGCCAACCAACTGAGCAGAAATGGATGACCCTAGACAGAATAGGGTCTGATTTTGTCCACTGCTCTATTTGTACCGCAGATACTGGAGTGGATTCCAAAAACTCCACCAAGTTAACCCATTCTGTAGGTATAGGTACACAATCATTTGGATTTTCTAAGGGCAACCTACTTAGCGCATCAGCCGTACCTAGAAGTTTACCTGACCGATATACTAAGTCAAATTTATAGGCTTGTAGAATCAGTGCCCATCGTTGAATCCTACCTGAGGCCATAACTGGAATATTTTTATTAGGTGAAAATAAACCTAAAAGAGGCTTATGGCCAGTAATTAGTTTAAATTCATGACCCCATAGATAGAAATGAAATTTTTTTACTGCAAATACTAAGGCTAGTGCTTCACGTTCCACTTGTGCATATCGTTTTTCAGTCTCAGTTAGTGTTCTAGAAGCAAAACAGATAGGCCTATCTACACCATCAATGTGGTGAGATAACACTGCCCCAATTCCATAAGAACTGCTGTCTGCTGAAACTACGAGAGGGAGTTTAGGATCATAATGCACTAGGAAAGTGGACTTTAGTAGTACGTCCTTCGAAGCCTCAAATGCTTCCTTTGAGTTTTCTCCCATCTCCACTGTTCCCCAGATCGTAATAGCTTATTTAGGGGTTCAAGGAAAGTCGATGCATTAGGCAAAAATTTCCTATAAAAGTTTAGGAGACCTAAATAAGCTTGTAACTGTGTGATGTTTTGTGGAGGTGGTGCCTTTTCTATTGCTTCTAGTTTATCCACCGTTGGATGAATGCCTGAGGCATCTATGCGGAACCCTAAATATGAAACCTCGTCAGTGACCCATGAACACTTTTCTCTCTTTAGCTTAAGTCCGGCATCCTGGAGTCTTTTTAGAACCGTAGTTAATCTAGTTAGGTGTTCTTTTTTAGACGAACCTAAAATGAGGACATCATCTAGAAAGCAAAGTACCCCTGGAATGTGACCTAGAACTTGGTCCATTGTCCTCTGAAAAATACCCGGAGCCGATGCTATTCCATAGCATAGCCTATTGTACTTATATAGGCCTCGGTGCGTATTTATGATAGTTAATTCTTTAGAGTTTTCATCTAAACTTAATTGAGCATAGGCTTGGGACATATCGAGTTTTGTGAAATATTTACCCCCAGCAAGAGAGCTAAATAATTCATCAGGCTTGGGTATAGGATAGCAATCTAGAAGGACGGCTCTATTTGCTGTTAAACGGTAATCCCCACATAACCGCACGGACTTGTCCGGTTTTAGTACAGGAACTACTGGGGCAGCCCACTTAGCGTGTGTAACTGGTTCAATAATTTTATCTTTTAGCAGCCTGTCAATTTCTAAATCTACCTTCTCCCGCAGTGCATGCGCAATTGAACGAGCATTACAAAATTTCGGAGTTACATTAGGATCTACTTCTATGCAGACCTGATGGCCTTTTAGGTTGCCTACTTCAGGCCCAAAAACAGAAGAAAGCTGCCTTAACAATGAGTCTATGTCAGATGGATATGAGAGTGTATGCACATCTGCCTGACCCCTTGGCAAGATTTTGTCAATTGGCATTTTCAAAGCATCAATCCAATCACGGCCTAGTAGAGTAGGCCCTTGCTCATCCACCACTAAAAGGGTTAAGGAATGAGACAAAGTTTTCTGGTTGAGTGTAACTGTGACGTATGTTTCTCCACAAATAGGTATTTGTATGTCCCCATACTTCTTCAAAATCGTTTTAGATGCATGTAGTTTAGGTGTGTTTTTGAAAATCTTATCAAAAACTGCCTTGGACATGACCGTCCGGGCAGCACCTGTATCTAATTCTAGAGGAACTGTGATTCCATTTAGGCCTACGCGCCGCCTACCTCTACAATATATGGGCCTGTATTTTTCCCACTTTGCTGCTCATAAAATAGGTACTCCACTCCAATGTTCGAAGTATTTCCCCTTTGAGGATTTACACTAGAAATGTTAAAATTAGAATTTTCACCCTTCGTTTTCTTTGAAAAACACACTTTAGCTATGTGGCCTATTTTACTACAGTTTCGGCAAACTGCTTCTTTAAAAGGGCAGTCCTTCTTCCAATGGTGTTTTCCACACCCCGTACATGGCTTGGAAGACAGTAAAATTAGTAGGCTTAGTCGTATTCGCCTCATACCTTTTATTTGCCTGTCTAGTAGGCTCATTAGGTCTGCCAGGCCTAGAAGATTTAAAGCTATTTACGTGTTGGGCTTTACTACTGTGATTTCCAAAAGCTCTAACATCTTTAGCAGCTGCTTCTCTAGCCGTAGCTATTTCTACAGCCTGACTAAAAGTTAGGTCCTGTATGGCTAATAGGGCTCTCTGGGTAGACTCCTCTTTGAGACCCATTACAAACCTATCTCTTAGCATTTCATCTAATTTGTCCCCAAATTTACACGTACGGCTATGGCTTTTTATTCCTGCAACAAACTCTGCAATGCTTTCATTTCCCGTCTGATGCCTTGAATAAAATTTGAAACGTTCATAGATGAGAACTACTCGGGGTTTGTAGTGATCGGTTAGGGCCTGTACCAATTCATTATAGGTGCAGGTTTCCGGTGCTTTAGGAGAAACTAGGTCCATAACTAAACCAAACGTTTTAGGGCCTATTATAGTTAAAAAGTTAGGTACTTTCTTAGCATCAGGAATGGAATTTGCCTCGAAAAACAACCTCACCCTAGTGGCATAAGCTTCGAAGTCCTCCCCAGAGTCTTCGTAGGGGCTTATATGGCCAATCACCGACATGCTAGAGCAAAACCGAATTAGGCCAAATCACGTGAAGTAGGTTAGATTAGGTTTAAATTTGATCTAGTTACTCCCCAGTTAGGGCTGAATAGTGAATTGTATTAGAGTTAGGGCTGAGCAGGAATTAGTTTTAGAGTTAGGGCTGAGTAGAAATTAGTTTTAGAGTTAGGGCTGAGTAGGAATTAGTTTTAGAGTTAGGGCTGAGTAGGAATTAGTTTTTAGAGTTAGGCTCGCGGGACTTACGCTATAGTACGGTAGCTTACCCACACAAACAAACCAAATCGGACGACCCACTAGGCTACATCCAATTTTCCAAACCACCACTTGAACCCAATAAGCCAAATTAAACCAATGAGCCAAATTCAATGAGCTTAATCGAATCCCATGAGCTTAATTGAATCCCATCCTCGTCGCCAAATGTGATAGCGTGGGGTAGACACCCCAGTTAGGTTACTTAGGTTCTAGCAAACAATCAAAAGCACTTACCGGTGCGTTGAATTAGGTATTCGTGGAAGCCTACCATTTAGATTCCTGTGTCCCACAAACAGCCTACCTAACTCTCTCTTACATTACCAATTTAGAAGCTATAGACATTACCCCTAACTATACTTAAGTACGGACAACTTCCTAACCCATTTGTCACCTTAGAAACACCACCTAATTACACTCAGCACTAAAGATTAGGTCAGATAGGAAAAAAACATGTCTAGGCCAGCCCAAAACAATACGAACAGCCGCGTTGGTTCGTTTATGCCTTGCTCTTGCCATTCAGCTTAGATTTAGTGATATTTCTCCTTTAGTGACTTTTAGACTATATACATATATATACACACACATCACCTCATTTGGTTTCCTCTCATTGGTACTAGCTCAGATCAGATGCTGAGGGCTCTAGAGCTATGATTGGCTATGAATGTCACCAATACACAGCCATCTTGTGTGAATGAATTAATATTATTGGCTGGAATGTGAAAAGCGCCGGAACTAAGGAGCAGTGTTATGGATATTCATTGTGATAGGTTTGTGTACTTGTGTTATAGACAAAAAATGCTTACACTGCATATATTATATTTTTTTATCATCATTAACGAAACATGATACTGATATTGATCAGGGTGTAATGACATTGCTTAAGTGAATGAAATAATATAAAATAAACAAATGAGGACATTGACAGTAAATGTAGGCTTACACAAAGTACTGTACTAAGTAAAATTGCAAATAGAAGTTCAGAGGTAGAACGTGTGTGTTGGCATATGATAATAGCTGGATTTATTAGCTGGATAATGGATTGATAATGATAAAAACGAGGGCTTCTTGAAACAAAAAATTGTTTTTTTTTCTGAATTATATCGATTGTAGAGGGATGATTATATTAGCCATCCCCCAGGATCTAGGCCCAAGGTCTTAAGGCTTGGGCCCCCTCAATTTTTTTTTTGTGCACGATGCCTCTGGTTAAGTCGTGATATTTTCGTTAAAACTAACAAAAATATCATTTGATTAAAAGAAATAAATAGGAATTAAGTGTATATTAAAAATATTTATAATAATGTAAATATTAAATAGGGGCGGAACCAGTGGCGGTCCTGGCATTTTTGGCACCCTAGGCGAGATCATGCAAACGTGCCCTTCCTCTGTCAACAGCACACTCCCCCCCCCCCCGGTGCATGACCTCTGCCGCAAAAAACATACTGAACACATTGTTTTTAAAACACAAAGCACCTCTTTTATTTATTGTTCTTAGCTTCAAGTAAGAACAAGTTGTCTTGAAACAAAACCTACAAAGAAATTTTGTATGAATAATAATTGGATACTCAATAAAGATTCCCAAATATATTGCAAACAAAATAAATATTCCTATGTATATTGCACACAAAATAGATAAATAAAAAACACGACTCATTGGTAAACTAGAACACATACGAAATTGTGGAGTGGAGAAAAATCCGTTGCTAGCTACACTCTAATTTACTCTGCTTGATTTTAATAATTATAAACAGTTTTAACTTACACCTATTTCATTGTTTGTTTATTTTAATGAAATAACTTTTAATTTAGTTTTATAAATTGATTTTTACAAGCAAAATCGATACCTATCACCAAGGATAAATATCTATCTCCAACCGGGTTGGTGAGACCGTGAGTTGGTAAATTTCTCGAGCCCTGGACTGGAGCCTGTTTGAGAAAAAACAAAAAAACGGGCGTGCTATGTCGCTCCCGTCACCAATTGGCGTCCTAGGCGGCCGCCTATATCACCTATGCCCAGGATCGCCACTGGGCGGAACCGTCCCATCGGCCGGGGTATGGGCAGGCTTGTTGAAAACATAATGGACACGGGTCGGTTATGGGCTGAAAATATAGTATTTGGCTACTGCCCTAGGGGGGGTAGAGACTTCAACTTTTATCGAATGTGTAGTGAGTGATAAAAAATAATAAATAAATATTTGTAAATCTTTTAAAAATTGATGCTAACATTAACTTTATAGTTGCTACTTATCATAATATACGATTTCCTAGTTGTATGTTAATTAGATGACTTTAGATTGATGTTTATTATTATTATAAAATATAGCTCACGACTTGAAAAACCTCGATAGGCCCTTGGCTTCATGTTTTCTAAATGAAATGTAATTTCGATAGTCACACACCTATAATACTCTAGATATTATAGTGTTATAGGTCAGCGACTCAGTGTCAAGTTCTTACGGCCGGGCAGGACATGAGCTTCAAAATAAAAACAACATAACTGACTGGACCCAAAACCATACCTAATTTTAGTGTGCAGTGATAAGCTGATAACCAATTTGCGCAGTAATAATTTTTAATTTGTGTAGTGATAAATTAGGTTCAAGATCCGATTTGTCATATGGACTATAGTCTGCCAATAAACCTTTTAATTTCAATTTTCATTTTCATATATATATATACAGTGATGGGCAGTATCTAGATACATGTATCGCCGATACGTATCGATATCGGTATCGCTTTAGCTACTTGACAAAAGTATCGATTTATCGGTATCGCTAAGGTCAATTTTCCTAAATGTATCGAAAAAATCGATACTTCGATACATCGATACATTAATAAGAATTTTTAAATATTTAAATAGATGTTATAATATGACACTACTGAGTTATATTTATGAATATACATACATAATAATATTATTAAATATTTATTTAATGACAGTACTACTCTACTGGTCACGTCACACAGTACGGCGCAACGTTTAAACACGTTTGTACTTGTGTCATTGAGATTAATTAACCATAATATAGAAACGCTCATAATATAGAAACGCTCATATAATATAGAAACGCCCATTGGTGTTGCAACACTATTGGCCACGCCCACTCGGTGTTGAGTTTAAACAGGTTCATACTTGTAACGCAGCGATTCCTCTTGGTCCCCCGAGGCATTTCTTATCAATCAGTCACTCATTAAGTAGACGTCACACCGAGTAGTTGTGCGATAATGAGTGAAGATATTAATAGTAATAATAACGCGTCAGGGAGTGAGCCACAAAAGGAACAACCTGGTGAAAATGACGCGACAGAAAATCATTTCCATAAAATTAAAGATACCAACTGGTCAAAATCAGTCCTAATAACTTGCGGTAAATATTTTAAGATTGCGAATTGTGATGGTTAGCTGTAGAGAAGAAGCTAGAGCGTTTGAATTCGGAGGCATTGCGTCATTGTCAGCCACTTCTCAATGCAGTCACAGTAGGGTTCACTAAGCGGTTTGAAAAGTTTCTGTGCCTTGATGCGTCGCATGAGTGTAAAGCAGCAATACTGGCATCGTCTTCAAATCTTCTGTTCAAGTTAAAGTGGATGACAATAAAAGGCAAATTTAATACTAACATTGTCAAAAAGAGGGTTCAAGAAATGTTGGTTAATGCTGTTAAGAGCCTCAGCGAGCAGACCCCCCAGCAACAACTAAGTGATGCTGCATCTGACGGAAGTGCAGATGATTTCTTCTGTTATGAGTCTGCTTCCACTAATGTCTCTGCAACCCAAGATTCCACTGAGATGGAAGTTTTACAGTATCTGGGTGACGGAAGTCATTCTCTCCAATCTCTGAGGCAGTACCCAGGAATTCTACGGGTCTTCCTGAAGTATAACACACCACTACCATCCTCTGCTCCTGTAGAACGGTTGTTTAGTTTGGCTGGTCACATTCACGCTCCAAAAAGGAATAGACTGTCTGACCAGATGTTTAGCCAGCTGATATTTTTGAAGGGTAATAGTAATTACTTTTAATTGTTAGTGTAATATTTTCAGTCATTCATGTATCCTACAAAATTAAAACATACTTTCATTAAATAAAGCAATTGTTTTTATTTACATCTATAAAACCCATTAAAATGTCGTTGATTTTACTTACAGTGCGTACAAATTACTAGTATAAACAATAATATCTAATACCTACATATTAAATGAATAATTATAAAAATGTACCGGCGATACATGTATCGGCGATGCATGTATCGGCGATGCATGTATCGGTATCGGTATCGCTTAAGACATCTAGAAAGTATCGGTGTATCGGTATCGCCTAAGACGTTCTTCATGTATCGATGTATCGGTATCGCTTTAGCGATTTTCATGTATCGATGCCTATCACTGATCACTGTGTGTATATATATATGAAAATGACAAATATTATTAATACAATGACAGTTCACATATTAAGGATAAAAATATATACAATTGATTAGAAATAATACAGCAATGTCAAAGTTAAGTGGAGCTTCAGACAGACGTTTTCGTAACAAGAAGTCCATAGCTTAGAGGATAAACGGTAGGACTCAAGGATAGCTTGGATAATCGGGTTGGTTGATTTTTTAATTCTTTGCATTAGACTGTATTGAACACGTCTTGTTACTTCCGGGAAGCTCGGGACATTGCGGGTAGCAAACATTTGCGAAGCTGAGCATCTCGGGGGGTTAATTTATGTAAGAGTCTAAAAGACCTGTTACAGCAAATTTAGAGTTCTGCCAGAACCTTTTTGTTATAATTCACCCAGAGTTGCTGTCCGTATATATTACTGCAGAAAGTACGAAAGAGAGAGTCTTTAAAAGCGTCACTTGTACAGAACCGAAAGTTCCTTATAGTGATATTCGCCTTAGCACAAAGGCTTCGAGATTGTTTTTTGATATCTGAGTCATCACTCAAGGAGCTGGTGATAGTTTGACCCAAATACTTAAACTCTTGGACTTCCTCAATTACTTCACCTCTCATTTTAAACCTAATGTCAGCTGACTGATTATAGCTTTTCGGATGAAATTGCATAACCTAAGTTTTTGTAACATTAAAAAGGATATCATGTTTCTGCGAATACACTTCGCAGACTTTTAGTAGCCGATCCAGACCTTTAACAGAGGGACTTATTAACACTACATCATCAGCATAAACTAAGTTATTTATCCTTGTGTTATCTATACAACATCCCACTGTGGCCTCATTAAGTGAAGCAATTAATCCGTCAATATACACATTAAACAGCATAGGGGAGAGCAATGAGCCTTGTCTCACCCCACAAGAGGAGCCAAAACATTCGGATAGTACATTGCCCCACTAACGGTAAAAGATTGGTTGGGAATACCAAAATTTCAATAAATTTAATATGTACATGGGAACCTTCCTGTCTTCTAGTTCTTTAAATAAAATATTGTGGTTCACTCTATCATATGCTTTACTTATATCTAGAATTACTGTCAATGTATTTAGATATTGTTTCTTTAAGTATATAGATACACAGGTCAGTTGAGTGCAGAGATGGGCACGATCTTGATCTTCAAGATCAGATCGTGATCTTGAAGATCAAGATCGTGATCTGATCTTGATCTTGAAGATCACTTTTATTATGGTGATCTTGATCTTGATCTAAGATCACTTTTATTATGGTGATCTTGATCTTGATCTAAGATCACTTTATTTCTTGTGATCTTGATCTTGAAGATCACTTTAGACTTCAAGATCACTTTTAATTTCAGATTCTTAAATATGCCGCTATGCGAATGTCATTTGTTTTTGTCCAAGCGACATCTGGTGGCAACTTTGTTCAACACCGACTGTTTATGTTTTCTGTTAGTTGGGTGACTTGCGTCATGCGTGGGCTCATGGAAGGTGTAGTTGCTGTGGAATTTAGGCTCGTAAAAAGTGTAATTTACTGTGCAATTATGTTAAAAGTGTTCTATTAATATATTATATATAGGCATAAAATATAGCCTATAGGTCCGTATTCATAATAAATTAATTCTAAACATATTTTATTTACAGATTGAATTTTTTAATAATGAGTGCAATTTTACAACTTCAACAGGCTCCCAAGGGAACCAAATATTCTAGGTTGTCACCAGAACAGTATTCAATATATTTAGATAACAATGTTGGTAATAAGGATCAATCTGTGCTATTGAACGGAAAATATTTTCAAATTGTCGAAAAAACTGGAAACAGTATCAAAGTTATTTGTATGCAGTGTACAAAGAAAACTACAATTCTGTCTGCTGGCCTCGATTCAACAAGCAATCTTCTGAGGCACCTCAGGGTTAGTACTACTTAGTAACTAAGTAGTAAGTAGCAACATTAACATAATGGTTCAAGTCATATTTTAAGTGACTGGTGCCATACAAGACTAATGCTACATTTACATAGACGTCCATTTGAATATATTGTGCACTTCAGATATCAATAGATTATGGACTAGTAACTACATTAAAAACTGCCGATATCCAACTATAATAAAACGCCAGGTGTATCTGTCTTTCTCTCTGTCAGATCCATGTCTGTAATTTCTCCTATTTAGTTACTGAAGGACGAAATTCGGCTTTCAATTTAACACAGGATAAAAATGCACTGATCATGGTGAAAATAATTTTAGTTAAAGATAACAAAATTTTAGAATCTTGTTAAGTATTAATTTCAACTAGAAGTTTGATACTCTGATAAATATTATACAGGGTGTTCAAGAAGTCTCTCCGCATGATAATAATTTATTTTCTTGTGCAGAAACTACATTCGGATATTTTGGGTGAATATGAATCGGAGAAGAAATCTCGCAAGCGTCCAGCTAAAGAAGAAGATGCCAGCGGCAGCAATGCTGGCCCTGCCAAAATTGCCAAGCAGTCAACACTAAGCATGTTCCACATTTCCAAGCAAAAACCAGGACCACCAATATGCAAGGATATCCTTGAAAAGAAGATTCTCTCGCTTGTGGCTAATGGGCTCCTACCATTGAGCCTAGTTGAACTACATGAATTTAAGGATCTTCTTTCATGTTAGTATAACTCAAATATTTTGCTATTTTTTCCATAGCTAATATCTGATTAAAATAATTAATCATATTATTTGTATGAACATTAGACTATCGCTAGCCTAGCTAAATATTTTGATATTTTTTCCATAGCTAATCTATTGTATTTGTTTTAATTTTTAAATATTTTTTTCAGACGTCAACCCGGCTGTTCAGGTGCCATCTAGACGCACCCTGGCTAGATCTCTTGCAACAACAACCAGTACAATGAAGGAAGACATACAAGCAAAACTGGCAGCAGTTGACCATGTGTGTGTTACATGCGACATATGGTCAACTAATCACCGCAGTTTCATGGGAGTCACTGCGCATTGGGTATGCTATTGATTTAGTGTATTATTTTTATATAATTGATAAATTGACCATTGGTGATAGACTGATAGTCTGATAGACTTATAGTATAATCTTTTCAATTATTCGACATGTGTTCCTCATTCATTAATTTGGTGAGTCTTCATTTTGCTGTGATTCACAGTAATTTCACACTAATTCACTGATTCTGTCATCTGTCATTGTGTCTGATTCACAGCAAAATGTGGAAGAGTCCATATTCACAGGCTGTGAATATGGACTCTTCCACATTTTGCTCTTATGGGATGGGTCACTGATGTGGTAGTATGGTAGGCGACTCATCGCTGAATTGCCTCCTTTATATCACATAGTTCTTCTCTTCAATGTTTGGTGGCGCAGTTTAGCTGGTGCGTGTCTAACCAATATTATTAAATTAAGCTTAAAAAAATTTTCATACAAACATTGACTTTATATTCTTACATTACAGATCAATGATGACTTGTCGCGAGGATCAGCTGCACTGGCATGCCGAAGATTTCGTGGAACACATAGCTTTGATAAAATTGCTGAAATATTGGACAGGATCAACTCGGAGCATGGTTTATCTTGTAGAAAAGTTGTATCTACAGTCACCGACAATGCATCGAACATGGTGAAATGCTTTAAAGAGTTCGGTGTTCGTGTTCAGAATCGTACTGACGACATTGATGAAGATGATGCAGATGAAGATGATGATGAAAAAGATTCAGATGAAGAGGTTATCATCAGCAACTTTCCTGAACATTCAGGAGAGCATGGAGAGGAGTCAGTGAAACTATCATCCCATATTCGATGTGCCTCCCACACATTGAACTTGGTAGCAACAACTGATGCAGATAAAGGACTGAATTCACCTGGACTAAAGAAGATAAAGCATTCTGCAATGGGAAAATGTTCGGCGCTGTGGAATGCTGCTGGTAAACCCAAGTCAGCAGAAAAAATACAGGAAATAACTGGCGTCCAATTTAGGTACCCATGCGTCACCCGATGGAACTCAATGTACGACTCATTAAGCCAAATATATAAACATAAGAACGACGTGAATGTAGCTCTTGAAGAACTGAATCTACCCATCCTCAAAGACAATGAATTGGAATTTATTTCAGAATATTTGTCTGTTCTAAAACCAATTGCAGCAGCCCTCAACAAATTACAGGCAGAGAAAGAATGCTACTACGGTTGTCTTCTTCCAACAGTCCTAGTGACTCAAGATGCCCTCGCAAGATTGGAGCCTATCCAACCAAACGACCTGCGCTTGAGACACTGCATGCCATTACTGGCAGCAGTCGTCTCTGGCTTCAATGCCAGATTTGGTTATTTTTTGTCGTTGAGCCCCGAGGTAACTGATGCCGTTTTGGCCTCAGTATCTCATCCGTATTTCAAACTTAGATGGATATCATTGTTGCAAGGGCCTAATTTCGGCGATCATGAAGCAATTAAGTCTCAAGTAAAAGACAAGCTGCAAATGGCTGTAAGAAATTGTAATTCTGACAGCAGTGGTAATAGTTCGGTGAACTCAGACTCATCATCTGAAGACGATTTCTTCAGAACTATGGACGGCTCATTCTCTGCTCCTAACAACAAGGAAGACTTGGAAGTCCTCAATTATTTGCAGGACACCAGTAAGGCACTCGACTCTTTAGATAGGTATCCTGCTATAAAGAAGATCTTCAAGAGGTATAACACCACGCTACCTTCCTCTGCACCAGTGGAACGGTTGTTTTCGTTTGCTGGCATGGTTCATAGCCCCAAACGAAGTCGTCTCTCGGATGGTAACTTTGAACAATTGGTTTTGCTGAAAGCAAATGTTTACAGCGGTTGAACATTAAATTAACACTCTTAACTTGCGGTTTTTACCCTTATATTGTCAGTAATTGCGTACTGCAGTAAAACTGTAAAATTAAATTCTATGTAAAAAATGTTTACTTATATATGCTGACCATTCATTGATATGGGTTATGGACCTGGTGAAATGAGAATTGAGAAAAATAGAACTAAAAACTATATGTAGGTCATTTAATAGTTTTTTCTTTGCTGATAAGTTATGATAATACTAAGTTTTAAGTTTACCACCTGAAAAACTGAAAGGGGAATCGTCAATCCCCGTGGTTTAGATCAGGTGACATGGGTAGGATGCGATGCTTGTATTGCCTCAGCCCTCAGGGGAGTATTAGGAGTGATACTTTTCAGGAGTGATTAACAAAATAATTTGTTTTTGTACTCTACAAGAGTACAACTTTTTTCAATTCATATAAAAGTGATCTTAAAAAGTGATCTTGAAAAGTGATCTTCAAGATCACATTTTTCTGGTGATCTGATCTTGATCTTCAAGATCACATTTTTCTGGTGATCTGATCTTGATCTTCAAGATCACCAAAGTTGGTGATCTTGCCCATCTCTGGTTGAGTGGAACCTTTTAAAACCAAACTGATTAGAGTTCCATAGGTAATCATTTAATCGGAGTAACAAGAGTTTTTCTAGTAGTTTCGAGAAGCAGGAAGCGACAGCAATATGCCTGTAATTATTGCTGGACAGAATGTCTCCATACTTATTTTTGACCGGGGGCAAGATACCCTCATGAACGCTACAGGGATATGGCTATGAGCAAGCATGGCTGATAAGAGCAATGATATATGCAGACATACTACGTCATTGGCATATTTTAAGTGCTCATTCGATAGGTCATCTACCCCTGACGCAGAACCAGTCTTTAACTCTTTAATTAACCTCTTTACTTCAGGAACTGATATCAAAGTATTTTTCCTTGTCCCTCCCACAGGCGTTCGCTGCAATCCATCTTAAGATTATCCACTCACACTGTTAAGAATGTTAGAGTAGTGGTTTTTCCATAGCTTTGCAACTTCATCCTCCCCCGACACACCATCGATTGTCGGAGGGAGGACACTTCTGACACCCGTTTGATTCTTAACAAATTTCCAAAATTTGTTATTATCGTTATTTATGCGAGCTTCACAGGCTTTTGATGCTCGAATAGACTCTTCTTCCTGTTTACATCGCCTTATGACCGCCTTATACTGACCCCTACTTCTACACATATTCATGTATACTGGTCCTAATATGGGTCTACCATGAATACATCACAAATCAGGGGGGCAATAAAATCATTCCATCCAGGAATAATCTTAGTATGATAGTTGTAAGATTTAATCAGGGGGCTTCCTGCTTCTCTTAACAGGGATCTTATCTTACTATAATACCTATCTATGAGTTTACAGTGAGAATCATTCGTGCAAGGATTATTACAGGCAAGATGCAAAATTTCTAAGTTATTAAAGAGGTGACCTGTTCTGTCTTTGTATTCTATTTTCTGTTGCATATTAACATTAGACCAATCGACGCGATTATTCTTACCTATTGAATTCTTGCTATGTCGTGTTGCGCATAAATTGGAAAAATTAATTAATAGTTATAATGGTCTATGATCAGAAAGAAGGAAATCATGCAGAATATGAACTCTAACAATTCGATCCTTTAAATTATTACTCGTGAGACAATGATCAATCCGCGTGGTGGTACCACTCATATCACTAACGTATGTAAAATTACCACTGGTTACCCCTAATACAGCTATATCACTTATATTTAATTTGGCCGACTCGCACATTCTACAAAGAATTCCGAGTTCATATGCGCGTTAAAGTCCCCCATTATTATACAGTGAGAATATTTGGGGTTATCTGATGACTTAATTTTATACAGCAAATCAATGTATTCATCTAGATTACTGCCGTTGTTGTTTGGTAAATAGCAGTTTACAATTAATATGCAATCATTGTTCACTTGTAATTCGATGCCTAACAGCCGTACATTATCGCTTGTTAAATTTTTATATGTTTTGACAAATTTTTCCTCATTAAGAAAGCAACACCACCAAAAGGCCTACCGTACATTAATTCATCTGACAAGTCTACTGCTGCTGATGACGCATGTACATAAAGTCATCATGGATGGTAGAGAGGAATTTTAGCTCTTGCAGGAGTATCAAATCTGCACTGTCACAGATTTTATGAACAACTACAATTGAATTCCTCACTGACCTTACGTTATATGACTAAGAAAAGTTATTAATTTGATTATTATTATATACAATACAAATTTCAGGCATTACCGTTAGGGCGCTTATTATTATTATTATTATTATTATTATTATTATTATTATTATTATTTTACCTGTTATCAAATCTCCTGAAAAAGTGAATAAACTCTTTTACAACAATACCTTCTGGCCACTGACTCAAATTGTACGGGTTAAAATGTGAATTTACACCTTTAATTATTACTTTAAATGAGTTATAATATGGAGATTTTGTGTTTAGTTTATTAACTAACAATATACTGTGTTCACCATAGACCTCTTCCATCATGTGTCGAATATCGCTTCCCTCGTTTGAGAGCTGAATTCGCGACACAAAGAGGGTGAGATTCTTCACCGGTGGCCTTGCCGCGCTAACAGGTTGAGGAACCCTCTTTGGAGAGCGCCTGTTAACTGTGACCCACCCGTCCTCTTCCCTCAATCTCCCTGAGGCAGAGTTCGCCTGCCTGGGGGATGGGTGGCACGACCTTGGGGGGATAGGAGGCCCCTCCCCTACTCTGTGGCTTCGTGAGGGTTTATTAGCAGTGTTTATATCCTGACGGACGCGCGTGCCCCTCCTTCTTCGGTGGGAGGGGGGGAACTGGAGGCCAAGTGAGGCGTTTGATTAATCGAGCGCCTCTCACCTTCAGTGGAAGGTAAGGAAGAGGGCAGTGATGCCTCGTCTCTTGGAATCGGACATTCCCTATTCCTCATTGTGAAATCGGAGACAGGAGTCCTTTCCTGAACGGGAAGGAAGTTGACCGCATCCTCTGCATGCTGCGTTTCTACCCCACATTCAGGGGGCAGTTGGGGGAGGGGATTTCGTTTCCCTCGCTGCCCGACGCGCTTCTTGGGGTTTTGACTTGCTGAACAACTTCCGAGTAACTGGGCTTTGGGAGGAGCGTCTCTTTCAACGCATATAACTCTGACCAGAATTGTTCTAGCGAAATTGCATTTTTCTGATTTGACACCACGTGTTGGTGTTTCAGTTCAACTAACGACTTTTGTACCTCATTGTACTGTATGAGGAGCACCGAAACGTCTACATCACCGATAGAGATTACCGGTATTCTATGGAAATTAGTAACGTTGTTGTTGTTTAGCCGATCAGCCCACCCTGATCGAGCAAGCCGGCGGCACGCAGGTAACCGATCGCCCTCTCCGGAGTGGACCAGAGGTTCAGCGCACTAGTGATGTTGTGTTGTGTTCGTTGTTGTGCTGGAGCGGTACAGTCTGTCATAATGTGTTCAATTGTTTGTGGGTGTGTCCTGGCACAGGTGGCAGGTGTCTGTGGAATTGTCTAGTCTGTGTTTATATGTGTGTGTGTATATGTGTGTGTGTATGTGTTTTCTGTACTGTATGATGTCTGTGGGGCGTGGTATGGAATGGAGTATTTGGTTATAATGTCTCTTTGGTGTTACCTTAATGACATTATAACCAAATACTCCATTAGTAACGTAGAAGGCAATATTATTCTCATTATCCCGGAGGGTCGACACTTTATTTATAATGTCTTTTAGGATATTCTCGTTCTAGAATTACCTCTACGAGTTGGAAGGGTAGCAGTGAACAGTGTGTTTAACTGTTTCTTCGCATGTTCTATTTCTTCCGAATCCTAGAAATCATGACAAACAGACACGAAAAGGTCTGACCTAATATGATGTACTTTATAAATATAAAACAACAAAGGATTTTCTCCAAGAACACGATTTTCAGCAGACGATTCCATTGCACCTGTATCGATGGAGGAGCAGGCCTGCGAGGGGTGGTTGATGGTGGGGGTGGTTGGGGTGAAGATGGAGGGAACGCCGATAAGGGTCCCACTTCTCGTCCCTTTAAATAATGGTCCAGATACCACCTGTTCGATACTCAGGCATCTTTTCACATTAATTATATAACTATTACTAGCTATGACACATAAAAGTATGTACGCGGAGTCACTGTACGATTATAATGTAATGAAACATACATTTCCCGCAGTCACCGTCAAAAACTTTTACTATTAAACGAAAGATTCGTAGTGTAGACGGTGGAGGTGGAGCGGGAGGAGAAGAAAGGGAAGGAGATACTGGTAGGAGTGCCCATTTGAGGGGTCCCGCGTCTTAAGGTACCTAAGCGCCAAAATTAAAATTCGTCAGAAATCGCCTCCAAAGTTCAGTAATATTCTGGCAATATTATCTCTGTTATTAATTGAGCTAGAACGTTCATTTTTGGCTAAATTAGTTCTAAGTATGCTAATGAAGATGATGAGTTTTTGGAATAGATTTTCATATTTTATATATATATATTTTTTTTAATTTTTTGATTTTTTTATTATGCCGAACTTTGGGTGAACTTTTGACTGGCGATAGAGGTGAAAAAAGTAGTTCGCTTCATAAGGTTTTCAACCATACTTCTAGTGTCGTAAGGTCATTATAACCCAAACCACGCGATAGAGGAAGGGTGAAAATAGTGATATCCATCAAAAATACGTTTTCGCCTGTGGTGGCGCTTAGGTACCTTAAGACGCGCGACCCCTCAATTTTCTTGTCCCTTTAAATCACGTTCCAGATACCATCAGCTCCATGCACAACCATCCTTTCACATTAATTATCACGACACTATTACCACTATAACATGCTAAGTATGTACGTGTAATGACTGTAATCATTGCGAGTTCATGAACATAATGATCTCTAAATTTTCCGCGGAAACAGTCAAAAACCTTTACTATTTAACGACAGACGAGCAGCCCACCCGTGAGGCATCCTCTCGGTAGCATCCTCTCGCTTAATATATATATATATATATATATATATATATATATATATATATATATATATATAATAATATATATATATATATATATATATATATATATAGTGGAGCTAGTTTTAGCCGTTTAAGGTGATAATGATTTAATTGTATGCAACGATTGATTAGGCAATGACTGATTGCTTTATAATGATAGGCTGGGTTAATAATTTATATGTAATACAGTATCACCGATTGGAATGAATGGTTATTTGATTAGATCCACCATACTATTGGAAGTGACCGAAATGGCAGCGAGGTCACCAGCTTGATTTACGCTCAAGCAAATTAATATTAAGGTTATGAAAGACACCTTACTTTTGTAGTTTATTATGAAAATAAATCCGTTATTTTATTCACTGTGATATAACAAAGAATTGACAGTAATTAATTGGTAGTTTTACGTTATGCTTATGGCATAGGCTTAGCTAATAAGATGAAATGTTAATAGCTTAATTGACACGTAATAAATAATGTAATACTCATCGATGGTATGTAAATGGCATGCGACATGTAACATTGAATAGGCCTAGTTAATGATATAAAGAATGCACGTGCGTTTGGTACATTGAATGGAAACATGACACTGATTAAGTAGGCTAAATGATTGCATGGATGCACATAGAATAATTGATGTGGCCTAATAATAATGGATTGAAATGCTTGCAAATATCATTTATATAAAGGACATTATGTGATGTTAAGTGATTACGTCAAGAGAACATTTATTTAAACACACATTTATATGACTTGAACATAATGACGGATGTACGCGGAATAAACGGTATTGAATTGACACTTGAATTGGATGATAGGCCTACTGCGTTATTAACGGGAGTCAATGGACGCGTGATTACACACTTTGGGAGTATAGCCTACCGTTCGGCGGTAGGCTAATGTAGGTTTCAAGAGTACTTACGAATATGATGTACTTAGCTTAGGGCGATGTAAAAACTTGAAGACGGGCTGAAGACAGAACCTATTACGCAGATTCGAGCTGTCGTTGTTCGTTAAGCCTCTTGAGATGATGGATGTAGGCTTCGTGGAGGCCTGAGGTGATGTTACTTCTCGAGGTGCAGGCTGGCCTTATGATCAGGCCTGTGGTGCTGAATAATCTCGAGGAATGTAGAGAAACTTGAAGGCCGACCCGGCAAACCGCAGGCCCGAAGTGATTCCGGTTGGGCCTCGTTGGATTGCTTCTGCAGGTGGTCTTTAGATCTTACGTGAAGACAAATTGTAGGCCCTGAAGAAAGTAGCGGCCACGGCCCCTCGGCCAGGGGGCCGGAAAGCGGTTGGTGGACGCGCTGCTCACGTGATGACGTGCGTCCGAGTGAGAGTGAGTGAGGTGAGTATAAAGTGGAAGCTCCTTTTATACCGTAGGCCTGTGACGTAGACTTCATTCTTAAGACGCTTTGTCCACGCGTCTTTTTGTTAACGGTTTTGTTCGCTCCCATTGGGGAAAAATAGACGCTCCATTGTTTACTCTTGCCCACGTGTGTTCCAACTGTTTTATGGTAGCGTGGAAAGAAAGTATGTCTGTCGATTTGTTGGTCTATTTCTTGTCGATACGCTACAAGTAGTTCCCTCTCAGAGACGAAGGAACGATACTGAGAAGAAATACCATTCTGTTGGGAGACCTGATGAGGCCACTCCGAGATTTGACGCTTGGCCTGGTATGTCGTGGAATTCCTGACGCAGGAAGGAATGAAGGGTCGTCAGATGCTCGGAAGAGGAAACGCTGGTGTATGGGGTGGGGGTTCCGCAGGGGGGTGGGGTTGGGGTACGGCAGGAATGGGGGACAGTGAGGAGCGAACGGAGGAAACGAGAGGGGCGGGGGGACTGTGTTGGTCGAATGCTGTGCCCGTAACTCGTCGCGTGGTGGTTCTCGTTGAGGTCGCTCCTGCCGCAGGGGTTGGACTTCGGCAGGAATGTGGAGCAATGAAGAGTGGACGAAGGAAACGAGAGGGGCCGGGGACTGTCTGAGTTCGAATGCTGTGCCCGTAACTCGTCGTGTGATGTTGTCGTCGAGGTCGCTCCTGCCGAAGGGAGAAAAAGAAACGTCGTTCAAGTCCACGAGCAGCAGGAATTAATCCACGGAATGATGCAAAGAGACAGTTGATGAAGGCAGGGGATCGCCAACCCTGTGCCTGAAGTGTCTGTTTTGCAGTTTGCTTGTTGCGTGGAGGCATGTGTGCACTCTGCTCGTTGATTGAAGAATGCTTTCTTTTTAGGCCTTCCCGTAGGGAATGGGGAAGGGAAAACCCGTCGTGCTTACGGAAAAAAAATTCGCTGATCAATGAGGCGCGTCACCAGATTTATCGCCAAATGATTTACCGTACAACGGCCGAGACGGGACCGTTGAATATTTTGGACGAGGTGGTGACGAAAGAATGCGCCGTTTGAAACGAATTTGGGACTGACTGCAGCGCTGGGGGGGTGGGGGGGTGAGTGTTGTCCTGAGGCGTTAGTGGTGATTTCGTGAGTCCCTCCACGATCCGTTGACGGCGGAGCAGGACCCAATGCCAGTGGTGGCTTCTCCAAGGGGTCGCCGCGCCCCTGCCGTCAGGAGGCAGTGAGACTCGACTCAGGGGGACGCACTCGGGAATTTGAAAGTTGCGGTGATTGTGCGACGGCACATGACCGCGAGACAGTAAGGCATTAAAGTACCGCGCGGAACGAATATCACTGTTTGCAAGTAGGCCTATTTAATTTCACTGAATTTATGAAACCGTACGTACATAGAAATTTGATATGGCTGCAGAAAATCACATTGAATTTATGAATACCGTATTTACATAGAAATTATTTAATGTGGCTGCAAAAAAATGAAATGGTCAATAATAGCTAACACAAGGATCGCTGTGAATAAATAACAAATAAGTTCGAGTCACTCCGGGGTTACACCAATTTATAGTGGAGCTAGTTTTAGCCGTTTAAGGTGATAATGATTTAATTGTATGCAACGATTGATTAGGCAATGACTGATTGCTTTATAATGATAGGCTGGGTTAATAATTTATATGTAATACAGTATCACCGATTGGAATGAATGGTTATTTGATTAGATCCACCATACTATTGGAAGTGACCGAAATGGCAGCGAGGTCACCAGCTTGATTTACGCCAAGCAAATTAATATTAAGGTTATGAAAGACACCTTACTTTTGTAGTTTATTATGAAAATAAATCCGTTATTTTATTCACTGTGATATAACAAAGAATTGACAGTAATTAATTGGTAGTTTTACGTTATGCTTATGGCATAGGCTTAGCTAATAAGATGAAATGTTAATAGCTTAATTGACACGTAATAAATAATGTAATACTCATCGATGGTATGTAAATGGCATGCGACATGTAACATTGAATAGGCCTAGTTAATGATATAAAGAATGCACGTGCGTTTGGTACATTGAATGGAAAACATGACACTGATTAAGTAGGCTAAATGATTGCATGGATGCACATAGAATAATTGATGTGGCCTAATAATAATGGATTGAAATGCTTGCACAAATATCATTTATATAAAGGACATTATGTGATGTTAAGTGATTACGTCAAGAGAACATTTATTTAAACACACATTTATATGACTTGAACATAATGACGGATGGTACGCGGAATAAACGGTATTGAATGACACTTGAATTGGATGATAGGCCTACTGCGTTATTAACGGAGTCAATGGACGCGTGATTACACACTTTGGGAGTATAGCCTACCGTTCGGCGGTAGGCTAATGTAGGTTTCAAGAGTACTTACGAATATGATGTACTTAGCTTAGGGCGATGTAAAAACTTGAAGACGGGCTGAAGACAGAACCTATTACGCAGATTCGAGCTGTCGTTGTCGTTAAGCCTCTTGAGATGATGGATGTAGGCTTCGTGGAGGCCTGAGGTGATGTTACTTCTCGAGGTGCAGGCTGGCCTTATGATCAGCCTGTGGTGCTGAATAATCTCGAGGAATGTAGAGAAACTTGAAGGCCGACCCGGCAAACCGCAGGCCCGAAGTGATTCCGGTTGGGCCTCGTTGGATTGCTTCTGCAGGTGGTCTTTAGATCTTACGTGAAGACAAATTGTAGGCCCTGAAGAAAGTAGCGGCCACGGCCCCTCGGCCAGGGGGCCGGAAAGCGGTTGGTGGACGCGCTGCTCACGTGATGACGTGCGTCCGAGTGTGAGGTGAGTGAGGTGAGTATAAAGTGGAAGCTCCTTTTATACCGTAGGCCTGTGACGTAGACTTCATTCTTAAGACGCTTTGTCCACGCGTCTTTTAGTGTTAACGGTTTTCGTTCGCTCCCATTGGGAAAAATAGACGCTCCATTGTTTACTCTTGCCCACGTGTGTTCCAACTGTTTTATGGTAGCGTGGAAAGAAAGTATGTCTGTCGATTTGTTGGTCTATTTCTTGTCGACGTATATATATATATATATATATATATATATATATATATATGTGTGTGTGTGTGTGTGTGTGTGTGCGTGTGTATTTGTATTTCTCATAGTCGCTCATTATTTAATTTCAGAAAAATTAAGACGCTTTCATGAATGAGAGAGAAAGTTTGTAGATTGTAAATACTATATATTTTTAGGTTAAGTTTGTAGGCTACTTTGATAGTAGTAAATAGTTGCACATTTAGTTAGGTGACTTGAGATTGATGTTTTGCAGGATTCTATTATTATTAGCTCATGACTTGGATAACCTCGATAGGCCCCAGTGGCTTCATGTTTTCCAAATGAAATGTAATGTATCATTGAACTTACCAAGCCCGCCACACCACGTTAGCAGTCTGATAGGGCATGACTATAAAATTTATAAGTTCAGAGCAAATACAAAAATGCGACAGCACCAGTTCACCCAGAAGACTGTAAATATATGGAACGGTTTACCGAGGAATGTTGTGAAAGCCCCCTCAAAAGCAACTTTTGAGAGGAGATTGGATAGATATTGGGAGGAACAAGATATTGAGTATTATTTTGACCAAGAACTACAAACAACTGGAAACCAGGGATCAAAAGTCGTCTTCTCAGACACCGAGGCTGCAGATCTGGACATACAGGAATCCACCTGCTTCCAGAAATAACCTAAGTAAATGTTTATAGTAAAATTTTTGTAAATATTTTTCCATAAATGCTACTGCATCCCGTTACGTCAGAATATTACATCATCGTACAAGCTGGCGGACGTCGTCTTTCTTACTTTAATTTAATAAATTTGAATTAGATTGCACAACTGTGTTACTGTGATGTAATGACACTGACAGTGATAATGGAATGGATTGTCCTAACTTTAAAACACTTCAATATGAATCCAAGTCGGGTATTTGCTGTTTGTATTTTCTGTCAAATAGTAAGAATTTCAAGTTCCTCCTCTTCTACTGGGATTAATAGTAATACTGAGATTGAGTATGATGAGCCTCTAGTAAACCAAACTGTTAGGCCTAGGCCTGATGTACCTAAATATAAAATAGGTAGGTTATTCTAGATGTAGGCTTGCATTCAATACTGTAGTCTGTTATGTATCCAGATTGCACAATCTGTTTTAATTTCATTTCGCTTGGAAAACATGAAGCTACTTGGGCCTATTTTAGGTAAATTTCGAGTCTGAATGGCGACCAGTAATGCTGCATATAGAAAGTCGTTTTAGGAGACTGAATCCAATACAGTTTACCTTAAATTTACCTTAAAGCGCTTCTGCCTGAAGGGTGCGCTGCTCCCACGAAGTCCGCTCAGCGCTTCCTGAGGCGGGGCCACGACGGGGTCGCCACCCTTCTTTTCTCTTGCTCCTGCCATACGATTTGGTCCCCTATTGAATTTGTGGGTGCTGGTCTGGCAGAGGAATACCCTGACACTGTGGGTTGGTCGGGTATGTTGGCTAAAAACATGTCCAAGTGTTCTTTAAAAGTATCTACTGGGACTGCACTTATATCTCTAAGGTACTGAGGCAAGGAGTTAAACAGTCGTGAGGTTTATTTTGGTAAAACTTTACAAGACACCTGCATTGCCATGAAACATGCTACAGTAACGAAACATATATATGTCAATCGATAGAGCAGAAAAAAATTGTGCAAGCAGCTATATATTTTGGAAATATTAGAAAATAAAGTTATGATACTATGAAGATGTTACTAGGCCTATCATAGCTTATACCATTTGGATCTTTTCCATTTCATGTACTGTTTCCAATTTTGTTGAAAATAAGATATTTAATGTAGGTTAACTGAATGCCTGGTGTATTGAACTGTCCTCTGAGTATTTCTGCTCATGCATGAAATTTATGCGCATGCGCAAAACAGATGTCATAAATTGTGGTGGCTTGTGGTTTGAATTGTCTGCTGTTTGTTTGGTTTGCTAGTTTTTTTGCTTTAATTTTTGATTTTTAAGATAGTTTCTTGTGAATTTGCTTGGTTTACTAGTTGCCTTAATTCAATTTGTAGTTTTCCAAGATATTTTAAGCTGTACAATGGCTGATAAAATGCCGAACAGATTGGAAAGATTGAAAAAGTATTTGTAGTACGAAAACTGTATAGTTGAAATATAAAGAGAAAATATAGTTAAATTGTAGTCAAATAGTAAAAACTATATAATTCAAAATACAAAATAGAATTATACCATTGCATTTTTTGGAATTTCTTTGTGGGAGGCCTCTCCCTCTTCTACTAACCTTGGCTGCGCCATTGCCACCTCCCATTAAAAATCTTAATTTCATATAAATGTAATAATAAAAGGTTAATTACAAATTGAATTCCATAATTGATTAATAAATGCAGTTCAATTACGTATTTATACATGACATGCTTATCGGATGGTTAGTTTGCTCATTGTATCAGTTGCTCGGAGACACTAGCATTGCACCTCCAAACTGGTTCAAACCAGTGGTCACTTCAAATCATGAGTGCTATATTCTGAACTGTGTGCTAGATTTTGAGCATGCACAGAAATGCTCAAAGGACAGTTCAATACAGCGGACAGTTGAATACGTGATACTAGTTAGGTCAACTGTACATTGATGACTGGTTAGGTTAAGTCATGATATTTTTGTTAGTTTTAACGAAAATATCATAAATTAACCTAACCAATCATCAAGGGCATACAGTTGACCTAACCAGGTATTCAATTAACCTAACTAGGCATTATATCCTATACAAAATTACAATAACAAACACAATATTTGAACTACTCATTTCTCAAAAAAAAGGCTAACATTTTTTAAATCAGCATAGAAATCTATATTAAATATCTTATTTTCAACAAAATTGGAAATAGTACATGAAATAGAAAAGATCCTACCATTTTTTCTGCTCTATCGATTGATATATGTTTCGTTATTGTAGCATGTTTCATGGCAATGTGGGTGTCTTGTAAAGTTTTACCTTTATTTTTGTTGCTAACTAAAACTCACCTAACTAAACCTAACCTAACCCATCCACTGTTGCAGGATGGGCACAACTTTGAGGATGGGATTATGCCATGCTTTTCAAAAATCTTTAATGCTTTTTTCATTGTTATTAAACACTGGCAATTAGCATGTAGGACATTTGCTCACAGCCTTCACAAGCCATGATTTTTTATAAATGAGATGCTCCCTTGCGTAACTATATTAATGGATGCATGCATGTGCATAAAGAAACAATCACATACATGCACAGATACTTCCTTGCGCAACTGTATCAATGGATGCATGCATGTGCATAAAGAAACAGAGCCCACGTACACACAAACAAAAAGTGCAGTGCACTAACTAGTATAACATTTGTGCAATTTGTTATTCAGTGCACAGTGACAAAAATGGACCTCACCATTGTATTTAGCATCCTCAAAAACCTATAAAACCAGAGTCCATATATACAGGTACTGGTTGCCATTCAGAATAGAAATTAACCCTATTTTATGGTGTGTTGCACAAAGATTTTTCTTTATACTCTCTGAAGGCACATTGGACAAAAGTTTCGGTAAATTTTTACAAGTGTACATTACAGGCTTTGTAAATAAAAACTGTTTTTCTGATGGTTTTTGATGCGGTTTGAATGAAGGTTAATTTCATTCAAACATCATTGAAAACAATTGGAAAAACATAGTTTTAATATATAACCTAACCTAAAATTCCAAAATTTCTCAAAAGCCTGTAATGTACTCTTATAAAAAAAATAGCAAAGTTTCAACTAAAATTAGTTAAATTGTGTTTTAACACCCAACTAGTGACCTACCCTACCAATTTTGTTTTTAGTGTAGTTTTAGCCCCCTTTTCCAAATGTGCAATTGAAATTTGTCACAAATGAATATTAAAAAAGTTACAACTACTTAAACTTTTCAGTACCATTTTCTGCCTGGCAGCATTTAGAAATTACACTAGAAACAAGAAACAGAAGTGTGGGTCACTGGTTAGGTGCTAAATGACAATTCTACCAAAATTACTGGCACTCATGTGCAGGGTAAGAATTTCCATTGAAGGGTGCACCTAAAGCAAAAGCACCCCTGTGTAATTTCTTTATTTATGGTCAGATTTTTTTAAATTTTCAATATATTAAAAAAAAAAAAAGGTATACAGTTGACCTAACCGGGTCTTCAATGTTATTCTGATGTCTGCCATTGAAGGCCTGGTTAGGTCAACTGTATGCTCTTGACAATAATGAGAATATGGTTTAATTGGGATCTTAACACAATAAATGAAAATTTCATAAAAATCTGACCATAAATAAAGAAATTACATAGGGATGCTTTTGCTTTAGGTGTGCCCATTGAAATCTTTGCCTGGAATAAATTTAGATGTGGAAGAACACCCAAATTTAGGCCTAGTATAGGAATGGGGGAACCTTTATTATCTAGACAAGAGTCAGAGGCAGTCACTCATGATTAGGCTTACCATACGTCCCAATTTGACTGGGACAGTCCCGGCTTTGAGCTCTTGTCCCGGTGTCCTGGCTGGCTTGTAATTCTGTCCTGGTTTATCATTGTCACAGTTATAAACTGGGACAGAATTACAAGCCTGCCGGGTCAAGAGCTCAAAGCCAGGACTGTCCCAGTCAAATCAGGATGTATGGTAAGCCTACTCATGATGCAACTGATTACATTACATTTCATTTGGAAAACATGGAGCCACTGGGGCCTATTAAGGTTATCCAAGTCATGAGCTAATAATAATAGAATCCTGCAAAACATCAATCTCAAGTCGCCTAACTAAATGTGTAACTATTTACTACTGTCAAAGTAGGCTATAAACTTAACCTAAAAATATACATTTACAATCTATAATCTTTCTCTCATATTCATGAAAGCATCTAAATTTTTCCTAAAATTAACTAATGAGCTACTGTTTACCACATGTTTACTTACTTATGTAGATTCTGGATGCAGGTCATTAGACCTCTGTATCCATATCACTGTCAGATTCCTCCTCCAGTCTTGGCAGGGTGGTGGTGACTTGATATGGCAAGTTATTCCAAAAATCTACTACTATATGACTGAAAAAGTATTTTCTTTGATCAATTCTACAAGCAGAGATGGGCAGTAACGTTAGGCCTGTTCAAAAATCAACTTTTTCTTATTCTCATAGGTTTCTGTACATTTTCCCATGCTTTTTGACCTGAAAAAGCCGAAAATCACAACTATTTTGACCTAGGATGTTGGGAAGCATTGCCGCATGGAGCTTTAAATTTTCTGCCTTGAAATCGGCCAAAGCGCCAATTCCGGGGTCCCTTGAATTATGTTTTGCACTTTAACTTTTGATCTAAACAAGATAGAGCAACAAATTAGGTATCAAATGAAAGAGCATAAAATTAATAAATAATAATAATAATAATAAATAAATAATAATTAATAATAATAATAATTATCTATCATTTTTCAGGAAACAACAGAAACTCAATCAGAATCTAGAAAACCATCTACAAGTTACAACTTCACAATGGCATTAAGCAAGGAGCTGAGGGAGCTCCGTGGGCGCACAGTTGATATCTCAGAACCTCCACGTACTGTCCACAGGCAGGTGTCAACTGGGCCATCTACCAGATATCTCTCTGAAACTTTAATGGTTGGATACCCTTCAGCTTTTATCAGTGGTTCCCAGCTTCTCACCAACAGACAGGCGTTCCAGTATTTCCTTAATCTTCAGAATTTACCGGAAAATGCAGGGAGGCCCATGGTTCAAGACCTTGCATATGAAACAGTTGAATCTATCATCCCATTCTGGCAGATGGCTAGGATCAAGACAATGACCAAGTACAACGCAATGAAGCTCTTCATGAAACTACATGAGAAACATCGTGCTCTGGTGAAAAGCAAAGGAAGAGCAAGTAACCCTGGAGGAAAAAGAGGAGCATTTGTGCTGGAATTAGACAGCCTGTTCGATATAGGAGCTCCAGATGCAATCCAGGAAATACAGAACAACAGACTGTTATCCAGAGAGAAGAAAGATGAGGATATCAGGTTCTACGAAGACCAAAAGACTGAGAGGAAAGGTCATATGTCTGGTCATGACAAGATTTTGAGAGAAGATCCCTGCAGCAAGCAGCGAGGAATGAAAGACTGCAGCATAGACAAGAACAAGGTAAAACTAATTACTTTGAAGGTTACAAAAAGTTTTAAGTTTTACTCCATTGCGATATTTAGCATGTACTTAACAATTACTGTCTTAACATGTTGTACTATTTTACAGCTGCAGCAGAACAAGAGGCAGTTGTTCATGTGGATGACATTACCTGGGGTGACTCAACTGACAACGACGCTAACACAGAGGACATGGATTACCATCAGCCTCGTCCTGGATGTTCTCACCATCAAGACACTGTGACTAGTGTGACTTTGACGTTTCCAAGGAAGGTCATGGAATGTGATGTCATCTGCAATACAGCTGATCATCTTGGTTTATCAGACAATCAAATTACTGCCATGGTTTCTGCCACCTTGAAAGCTGGAGGGGCTGATCTGGATAACTTCGTCATCTCAACCTCAACAACACGTCGCAACAGAATGCTGTCCAGGTATAATATCAGCCAGAGTCACATGTCCAAGTTTTGTGAAAACCCCCCACAGTACGCTGCCTTACACTGGGATGGAAAGTTGCTCAAAGATGTCTTGGGCAGTGAACCTGGAAGTACCTCAGAGACTTTAGCTGTGCTAGTGTCTGGTCCACCTTCATACACTGAAGGAAAGTTATTGGGAGTACCTGTCATCGATAATTCTTCTGGCACAGCTCAGGCTGAGGCTTCAATGGATTTACTGGAGACATGGGAACTTACGGATAATGTTACTGCCCTTGTTTTTGACACTACATCCAGTAACAGTGGAGTTCACAGAGGAGCTGCCAAACTGCTAGAGAAAATGCTGAACAAAAAGGTGTTTATCTGGCCTGTTGACATCACATCTGGAAATCCTAGTAGGAGCAGTTTGGGAGAAGCTGTTTGGGAAGGTGAAGGGGCCAGATAATCCCTGGTTTGAGCATCTGAAGGATGTTTGGATGGACTTGTCCAAGGAAAACCCAAAGATGCTGGCTATCAACAGCAAATGGCTGAAGGAAAAGAAGAAGAACAGTGAAGAAATACTCCAAGACATTCTAACAGCAGAAAGGCTTCCAAGAGCCGACTACAGGGAAATGGCTGAACTGACAGTCATTGTTCTTGGAGGAACGCCTCCTCGAGGTATTCACTGGAGTCGACCAGGCGCCATTCATCAGGCCAGATGGATGGCCAGAAACCTGTACTCCATGAAAATGCTGATGTTTGCAGATCAACTTGAGTACGACGAAGACACTGTATCAAAGCTGGAAAGACTCAACACCTTCCTTGCGCTGTTCTACACTCCTGTATGGATGATGTCAATGTCTGCTGCAGATGCTCCCATGAATGATCTAAGTCTAATCCAGGACATGTTGAAGTACAAGAAAACTGACCCAGAGCTTGCTGATGCAGTACTTAAGATGGAAAACCACAAATGGTACCTGACGCAGGAAGTCATGCCATTTGCCCTGTTCAGCAGTAGATTGAGTGACACATTGAAGCACGACATTGCTGCCCAGTTACATGCCACTGAGAAGCCAGACAGCTTCAGAACAGGAAAGCCTCTATTCCAGAGAGTCACAGCTAAGACCACCCTGGTTGATCTCATTGGCCCAGAATCACATTTCCTGCTGGACACACTGAACATTGGATCCGAGTGGCTTCTGGAACCTGTCACGTCTTGGCCACAGAATGAGGACTACAGAAAAGTGTTGGACTATGTTAAGAATCTGAAAGCGGTGAATGACATTGCTGAACGTGGTGTCAAGATGATGAGTGACTTTGCAAATGTCATAACAACAGATGCCAAGCAAAGGGACTATCTCTTTCAAGCTGTGGAGTTCAACAGACGCCGCTTTGACAGCTTCAAGAAACAAACTCTCAACAACTGACTCTGTAAATGTCATTATGAAATTAATCATCATGTAATGCTTTCACTTCTTGATTGATTAGACTTGACAAAATGTTAATCTCAAATTTGTCTCATGAATAAGGCGCCTTGTCTGCCTTGAGTGTGAGAAAATGAATTTTGTGATATTTCTGAAATCTTTGTATGTACCAATGTGCCATTTCTTGTTCCAAGACTATCATAATTGTATAAGTTAGAAAGAGGATTAAAAACACTAATTTGGTGCCTATTTTGCTGCTCTATCTTGTTTAGATAAAAAGTTATAGTGCAAAACATGATTCAAGGGACCCCGGAACTGGTGCTTTTGGCCGATTTCAAGGCAGAAAACTTAAAGCTCCATGTGGCAATGCTTCCCAACAACCTAGGTCAAAATGGTTGTGATTTTCGGCCTTTTCAGGTCAAAAAGCATGGGAAAAAGTACAGAAACCTATGAAAATAAGAAAGTTTATTTTTGAACAGGGCTACAGTAACGTGTTACATAATGAATGTTACAAAAGTAATGAGTAATGGTAATGCTGAAAGATTTTCAAATGTATCAATGTAACAGTAATGCTTTGCAATTTTTTTATCAATGTAATGGATTTTTTCGTTACTTGTTACTCGAATTTGAATTTGATAACAGTCATTCCATTCATGAGGACTATTAAATGCAATTCACTATTCCGTGTTAGTGGCAACAACTAAATTTATATTTTCTTTTCTAGGGCTCTTCATTTTTCCCAAAAATCATTGGGGGCATATTATTGTGCAATATATCATTCTTAAGAGAACAGCATTTATATAGTCAATAATAGTAGCTATTAGAATTTATGTGGTATGGCTGCCATTTGTAAGTTTATCTGTAGTTTCAAGGTACGTGTGAAGGCACATAAACAAATATCACGTGTAACTAGTTACTTGTAACATTGTTACATGTATCAAGTAATGGTAATGCTTTAAGGATTTTCAAAAGTAATGATGTAATGGTAATACTGAGTACATTTTTGATGTGTAGTGAGTAATGGTAATGCCGCCCAATTTAATGTAACGGTGCCCATCACTGTCTACAAGGCTGTTTTTTAATTTTCTTATGTCCATGAGTTATCCCATCCATCTCTAGTGAGAAAAAGTTATATACATCTAAATTGTCAAAACATTTTGAACATCTGTATCATCTCTCCCCTCATACAATGTCTCTCAAAACTAAACATAACCTAGTTCCTTTAATCTATCCCTGTATTCCAATCTTCTTAGGTTAGGGATAACCAGATAAGCTTGGTTGCCCTATGTTGTACACCTTCAGGCATATCAATGGGTGGGTTGGATGGGAGACTGTCCACTGCATCTAGATTATGTAGCGACCCTTGGTTCAGATCCCACGTAAAGCTGCAGGTCCCCTCCATCATATGACCTTAGATGTTGCGAAAGAGGTTAAACAACCCTGATAAAATAAAATAATATCAATATCATGTCTAAGGTGAGGGGACCATGCTTGAATGTAGTAGCCTATTCTAAGTGAGGTCTAACATAAGAATTATATAATTTATAGGTGACTTCCTTACTCTTATAATTAACATTTCTCTTAATGCCCAACATTTTATTCACCTTATTTCTAGCCTCTAAGCACTGCTTAGAAAATTTGAGATCATTACCAACTATAATGCCCAAGATCCCTTTCCTGTCTAATTTCCTCCAACCAGTTCCCCCGCATCTCATAACTGAAGTTTTCATTATTTCTACCAAAATGCATGACTGCATTTTTGAACATTGAATTCCATCTGCCATTTACTAGCCCAAGCAACCAATCTATCAAGATCCTTTTGCAGTTTATAAGAATTTTCAGTATACATATACTTTAGTGTCAGAAATTATTTATACATTTAGTGTTGGAAATTATAACTTTATTATTATTAAAAGTATTAAAACTATATTACAATTGATAAATGTCATTAATGGATAATTTAGGGTGAAAAAATCAAAAGTGCTGTCTTTTGTCCAGGATTAAACTTTAAAACCAATTTTTGGTGGTTGCATACAAAACTGACTGCTACTGGCCAATTTATACAAATTGTATGTACACGTGACCAAAATTTGAACTCAGTGACCTATCTTAGGTTCTGGACATGATAGAAATACAATTTAAAAACTTATGATGTACTTTTTACTGCTGAAGCAGATTAAAACATTTGCAGAGGGCTGCAGGCTCAATAATGCATTAAAAAATCAATATTTATATTATTTTTGGCCAAAAATTGCAATCTTCAGTTTTTGTGGTAAATACAGTAGATACTCGATGAGTCAGACTTGTCCTCTGTCAAGTGCTATTATTCTTTTGTTTATTTTACTGAGAGAAGTGTTTTATTTCCTATGTCAAGTGCCATTATTATTTTTTCTTTTACTAAGTGAAGTGTTTTTTAATACTGTATTGTATGAAAAGGTAAACAATAAAATTTTTTGTGTTTCGTGCTCAAAATAATTCCAGCAACGGTAAGTGAAACAAAGTTTTATTGTTTTTTAATGTTTATTTTGAACGTTGTATTAGACTCACCAATCAAACTTAAAAGGTTAGAGAGTATTTATGCCTCTTTAGGGGTAAATAGCGGGGGGGTTAATTAAGGTAATTCGCAATGAGTTGGACTGGCTAGAGCCCCATATAGTCTGACTTATCAAGTATTTACTCTATGTACAATTTTCTACTGAAAATATTATAGATCATCTTAAAATTAATCTAAAGTATCACTCATTAAACAAAGTACCGGTACTGTATATTGGGGTGTATAGGTCTATAGTCCAGATTAGTCAATCCCCTAACTTTCAATTTCAGATTTAGATTTTAGACTGTTCTGGGTGCTTAAGTCGACCACCAACTTGCCAACATAAAAAAGTAAAACTTCTTGTAAACCTTGTAAAAATTAGTTATCAAATCCTTCATAATCATCATCTGACATCATAAGTTCATTATATACGGTACCGTACATCCTGAGATACATTTGCAAATGCTTCGTCTTATGGATCCAATTCACATGTTGACCAAAAGCGAGCTAATGCAGGACTGAGGACCTATGACAGGTAAACCTGTCTTTAAATGCAAGCTAAAATGGAAAATGGAAGGTTAATTTTTTAGACTGGGCCAATAAGTTGACTCCCTACTTAGGGCATAATTTTAAGTTTAAAATACCGACTTGTACCCCTAGTATATGGTAGTAAAAAAAAAAATCATCTAAACAGCTTCAGAATATTGTATTTTTGTATTGAATACTTTCATCAGTTTTCTGCTATTTTCACATGAGAACTTAACCTTGTGAAAAAATAATGAGTTATGTGAAGTGATAAAATAATAAAATATTGGAAATTTCATCCTCTAAATAGTTTTTTATTCTTAATTTTGGAAAAATCATACTTTTGAAATATTGGCTGATACTGATAAAAATCTACTAATATCACTGATACTGATATATTGGTACATCCCTAATAATTCTATAATCCTCTAAAACTGCTGATGCAACTACTGCTCCAGCTTTGTCACCTGATACCTAGTAAAAGACATTTATTTTATATCAAGTTAATATTTGAAACAAGATGTTCATCGGACAGCAGTGTCCAAGATTTGGACTCTATTAGCAGCGTTACATGGATTATAAATAATTTTTTAAAAGGTGTTGTCAACAGAGCAACAAGTGTTCAAAGCATACTCAATGAGTATGCTGTTGATGATTGGTTAGGTTGTTGTGATATTTTCATTTAAACACGAAAATATTACGACAACCTAACCAATCATCAAGGGTGTACAGTTGACTGACTGGGCAAAGCAGAAGCTACATCATCAACATGGTGCATTTATTAGTTGTAATATCTTTTTAATATTTTTAATAAACTTATATTCAGGCTTATGTATTTTTTGTTGATATTAAATGTATAAATAACTTCCTACGCTAAAGAATACATATACAGTCGGCCTTCGACTTAACGTCGTCACTGTCTTATGTAATTTTGAGTTACAAGAAGCCCCCCATTGACTGTAATTGATCATCTTACGTAATTATTTCGTGTTGTGTAATAGCTGCGTAATCGCAAATGCAGTGCGTAACCACTCACTGGCAGGATGCTGGGTATTTCACGTTATTTCATTGTTATTTTTACTGTGCATTATATAACTCTCTCTCCAATGTAAGTCTAAATTAATTTTTTATTAATTTTTAATATATATTTTTTTTTATAGATGGTGTTTAATAATAATTATTAATTACCATTATAATTCTGTTTATATACACTGTTTTTATAAAAAAAATTAATTATTTTATTATTTTCAATACTTTTTTGGGGTCTTGGAACAGATTACCCGATTTACATGTATTTTGGGGTTCAACTTACGTCATTTTCGAGTTAAGTAACTCATCTTGGAACGGATTAATTACATAAGTCAAGGGTCGACTGTACTGGTACCAAATTTTCTATATTTGTAACTGGAGCAACTACTTTTGTATCATCTGCAAATTTAGAAATTTTACAACCTACTCCTTTCTCTAAATCATTTAGATATAAAGAGTAATGGACCTAAAAATGATCCCTGTGATACCCTACTTTTCACTTTCTACCACCCAGATTCATGACCATTTAGAAATACTCTGTTCTCTGTCTTCCAACCATTTTTCTACCCAATTTATAGCTGACCCTAATATCCTATGAGCTTTTAATTTATATAGAAGTCTCCTATGTGGAACCTTGTCAAAAACTTTACTAAAATCCAAATAACATCTACATTTCCATTATCGACCTGATCAGTTACAAACTCTAAAAAGTCTTAAGAAATTAGACAAACAAGACCTTCCTGATCTAAATCCATGTTGTGAAGTTGAAATAAGATTACACTTCTCCAGATGATCGTTAATATTATTCTTTATAATTCTTTCTAGTATCTTTCCTACCAATGATCTGAGGCACTAACTATTTTGTTTGCTAGGTCAATTAATTATGCAGAAGTACCAGATGAATGGAAAAAAGCAAATGTAGTACCCATTTATAAAAGGGGTCATAAGGAGGAGGTTGAAAATTATAGGCCTGTTAGTTCCAGGGTTGTGGAGTCGGGGAGTCGGGGAGTCGCACATTTCAGGGCGGAGTCGGAAAATTTTGGACCGACTCCACAACCCTGGTTATAGCCACTAGGTTAAGGGTTATTCAATTTTAAGTAGGACTACTACGGTTAGACCTAATTATGTTTAAGAGAATCTTTTTCATATATATATATATATATATATATATATTATTGGAAAAAAATAAAAATCCCTTAATATGATATCTACAAGTCAACATCCTTCTTAATATTTGAATGTTCCCTTATCCTAGAAAGTAACCTGACGATTCATGTGGTGGTGATGAAATGTCTTATTATTATGATAATTATAGAGCGAAACACTAGAGGAGTCGGAGTCGAATTTTTACAATGTGTGGAGTCGGAGTCGAATTTTTACAATGTGTGGAGTCGGAGTCGAATTTTTACAATGTGTGGAGTCGGAGTCGAATTTTTACAATGTGTGGAGTCGGAGTCGAATTTTTACAATGTGTGGAGTCGGAGTCGAATTTTTACAATGTGTGGAGTCGGAGTCGAATTTTTACAATGTGTGGAGTCGGAGTCGGAAAATTTTGGACCGACTCCACAACCCTGGTTAGTTCAACATCATTTCATTTCGTATTTATCAATTATTATGAAAGAAATCTTTTACAACTTGAAGAGCCTAATCATTTTCATTAATCAATAAAGTAACATAAATATCATCAACTATTGCTGCAAAATAGAAGTCAACATTTTCTTTCCTTGAATAATCAATTTTAAAATTAGAAAGAGCCATTTTGAGCAGAAAACAGATTTGTTTATAAAAAACCTCTGAACAGTTAGCTAGAACAATGTGAAAAAAGTGCTAGCAGCTGATGAGGAAGCTTCTAACAGTGGCTGTATCCTCCGGCGTGGGACACATCAACGCGAGGAAGAGGCGATGTCAAACTGAAACATCGTGCTGGTGGCCAAACTTCCTTAAATCTCTGTGCAGCAGGTTGTCTACAGTTGGCCAGACTGGCAGTCTACAGTCTGTTGCATGGCACAGTTAGAGTGCCAATTGGCTCCTGGAGCTGGACCTATTCTCAGCATGCTATTTTTTCATTTACAGGGAGCAATTGCGTGCTCCCCAGACTATTCTTACTCTCTGGTGACATTAAGACTAATCCAGGCCCCACTACAACCTACACATATCACCATACATAAAGACATAGATGCAATAGCACCATGAGACACATACAGAAGTATAATATTAACATATTACAGTACAACGTAGATGGCCTCACAAACAAAATCATGCAGCTTAGGGAATTCGTACACAAACAAAGCATTCACATAGCACTTATACAAGAAACAAAACTAAAACACACAAAACACACACCATCCCTGACTTCATGGTGATCCATCAAGATTGTACTGTGGGTAATGGGGGGTGGACTCTCACTTACTTACATAAAAGCATTAGCTACACTGATGCCACCCAAAACATTACAAACACAATCCAAGCAGATAACATGATAGAAATATAGGCAGTTAACATTAAAACATGCGCAAAAAACACCACCACACTAATCAACATTTACATCCTACCAGATAGTTCACCTCAGGTGCCAGTCAATTACAATCCAGTTACATAATCTGGCCTCTCTCACTAATGTCATCTTAGGAGGAGACTTCAATGTGAAAGACCCTAGTCAGTACCTGCACAACCAAAGCAACACCAAAGGCCCCAACATAGCCACACAACTAAACAGCCTCTTCATTCTTAACAATACAGAAGAACATACACACATACCACATCAAGCAGGATACTCAAACTCCTTCCCAGACATAATGTTCTGTTCCCCCTCACTAGCAAAATAGTGTTTTTGCCACCATGCACAACTTCGGTACCATAATGCAACCCATGGACCAGGGATAATCATTGTTTTGAAGGCTCATTATTTACACCTCACTTTTAGGAAATTAATTGCTGAAACTGAGACAACCAATGAAAATAATGTGCAAGCTTTTGGAAGGACTTTAATATATTTGATTGTGTTAAGCTTATTGGCCAAGCTTGGAAGGAACTTTTGACTCATTTGATGAATTGTTGCTGGAAGAATTTATATCCTGATGCTGTTCACTCCTTTGAAGGCTTCAATGTCAACCAGATGCACACTGAACTTGCAAAGCTTGCAAAAGATGCGGGATTCCATGAAGTGGAAGATGAAGAAGAATAATAATTGCTCAAATCTCATGCATTGCCATTAACAAATGAGGAGCTGGCAGAGTTAGATCAACTGACAGTTGAAGAAGCAAGAGCTGAAGATGATGATATCGCTGAACTTCCCGAAGGATAGAGGATTGACAGTTAAAGGCCTTTGAGAAAGCTAATGAAATTGTTGATTTTTTTAAGGATAATGATCTTTATGATCATGCTGCCAAGGTTGAACATAGAATGAAAGATTTGTTATTAGGCTATCATGCAATTTTATCAGAAAAATTACGTGAAGGGAAGCAAACAACACTCGATTCATTCTTTGTGCATTGCAAGCCAGTCACAAAAGATTCTGAACCTCAACCAGGTCCTTCTGGTCATCAGCCTATATAAACAAATGTTTCCTTTCATAAATTATATTGAAATGTGATATATATTGCAACGAGTTAATGATGAATACAGTGGTGTACATATTTTATTTTAAAAATGAAGTATAGTGCCTATATAAAAACAGTGACCAGTAATCCCTATCTAGTACCTTTCTTAGAGGCTTAAAATAAGAAATGTTTTTTCCTATTTGGTGGAATATTAAGTGAGATTTACAATTTAGAAAGTGAGAATTTTTAAAAGAATGGGAGTGACATGTGAGAATTTTGCAGATTCTGCATTTTAGATTTGTCTACTAGGTCTTCAAATTGAGAAGTGTGGCGGAAATTCACCAGATCTAGTACATCATTCTTGAAGCTGAAAAATGAGCTTCAGATCTGGAAGAGTAATTCTTTACATTAATAGTTTATATTAGATTATACATTTTTCCTGTTTTCTTTAGGATTTTGAGTCGCTTCACTACCATATGCTTTGTAAAAGCTCTCTCTCATTTTACTACTGTACTCTTTGTAGAAGCTGCATGTCACTTCTGCCAAACTTATACTGGGTTAGAAATCATACAAATAAATGAGTAAGCATTTTAAAAAATTTGTTTTATCAGGGTTAAAGCAGCAGATGGTCTTAACTAAGTGACACAGGGAAAGGATGGAAATGTATGCTACACAGAAAAATACTTTTCATTTGTTAAAGGGTCATTCCACATCAAGTGGACCTGTGGTCCCCACCTCACCATGTCAGATTTTGTTCTAACTTTGCTCACAGATTCCTTTAAGCCTTAAAGGAAGTTCTGCAGTGTTTTAGTTCCATATCTTTTGTGGTTCTGTCACTAGGGCTCCAAGAGCATGGGCTCCTTTGTCCATCACATTCAGCACCAAATTATTTGTGCCATTTTTAGCTAGTCAGCATTCCACAGTAACAAATCCTTCTGCTCTGAAAATTTGCTGTAGATTTCAAAACTCACATTACTAGAGCTCTAGGAAGTATAGATTTTTTATAAAATATCCCCAAAGTAGGCTTCAAATTACATTTTGATTCCTGGGAAGCCACTTTTAGAAAATTATAGCTCTGGATCTACTTGACTCTGTGAGCTTTTGTTAGAAACCAAGAAAGTACTACCCATATGCCACAAAATGTTTCAATCCAGATCTTCCTACCTGTTCTAGTTGCTGATATATAAAGCATCAAAAATGGCTGAAATTAATTTGTGACAAAAATGTCCCATCTTTAAAGCTCAAAATGATCATGTGGGACAGCTCGCACCATACTCTAACAAAAAACAATGAAAAGAGCATGTCCTGAAATACTAGGGCCTAGTTTTTTATTTTGGTGTCTTGCTTTTTTGTATGTCTAGTAGAGCTTTGAAATTTTGTTCTGTGTGATGTTTCTGGTTATGTTTGTTGTGAACAACAACTAAAATAAACAAGAACAAAGACTGGCATGCACTTACGGTACCCTTCAATTAATACTTCATTGTCCAACCCTTGTTCCTGATGACCATTTCCAAACATTTTGGCATAGATGATGGGAGCTTATGGAAGTATTGAGAGTCCAAATCAAATACCCACAAGAAGCCTTGAGGCAGTGGATGGTGGCAATACCGCAGCTGGTAAGATGCACAATTTCACTTAAAGGCACATTTTTTCCATCAGAGTGAGAATCCTGACCTTCTCTACAGGCATAGTGTATTAGTCCCAGGCATGATAAGTGAACAAAAAAATATGGTCAATAGGGGACTGATTGCTGTGTTTCCACCGAATAACATGATAGCATATTCATATCTATCTATCGAGAGTGATTTTATCAAGACTTTTTGCGGAGTCTATAGGTTCAACTGTTTTGAAAAACATTCTTGAATGTTAGTTATTGAATATAGTACAGCAATCCCTGACTATAACATGGTTCACAGTATGCAGTTTTGATATTGCGCTGTTAATACTTCATGCCCATTGTTTACTTATAGCATGCTATCCCCTGATATAGTACTATTTGCACAAGTTTGTTTTAAAATAATAAAATAAATATGTGCTTTGCCTAATAAGTATAACGACAAAAACACATCATAATCACTCTTAAATTTAAGTTAAAACCATATCAAACATTAATAACATACTGTATAATAAAAGCGCCATTAACCCTTCCACCTCTGCTACAGAAAAACCTGTAAGCATGCTTGAATCCTTTTTTAAAGCAAAACCTTCTACCTCTGCCAAAGAAAAACCAGTAAGTGAGAGTCCACTCCTGCACCAGGAAGTCCAGACAGCTGTTCTTCATTTGACAAATTTAATGTCCCTGAAGCTGCTTAACTCCCGAGCTTATTTTGATATGTTCTTTTATACATTTTATTTTGTGTTTTACACTAAATATGTCTTTGTAATAAAGTTGTCACTATTTACTATGTTTTGTTCATTATTTAGTAATTAGGGATCAAATTAAATTCTTTCACATTTATTTTGATGAGGAACAAATTAAAAGTTATTTACATTGATTTCACTTAGCATTGTTTCAGTTAGTGCTCTGATTTCATGGAACCAATTAAGAGCACTAAGTGAGGGATTGCTGTATATTTTTCAGGCCAACTTTGATCTCCCTATCATGTACTGTAACTGATATTTAATGATTTTTAGAAAGCAAACTAGAAAATTGATTATTTCAATTTTATTTATAACTTGATTTAATTGAACAACCTGAAACCTCCCTTTTGAGATTTAAAAAAAAAAAAGTGTAACATTTTTTATTTATAATTCCTTCTGGATCTTGTAGACAATAAAACACTTTGCCCTTAAATCAAATGATGGGATTAATAAGGTTAGTAATGATAATGAATGTTAAGATAAATTGATCCTGAACTTTGGAGGGTCTTCAGTTTTTAGATTTTAAGTGTTTGGTCTTTACTCACATGGTTATTTCTTAATTTATTTAAATTTTATTTTACGCACAATCACTTAAAGTATTCGCTAGGAAATATTCCACTGGCAATAGCTTAATTAAAAGTTTATAAGCCAAAGCTTCAAGAAAAGGGTATGCACTTGCAGTGCCTCGAGCAATTTGGGGTCACAGTACAACACTGGATTGTCAGAAAGAGCACTTAAGTTCTAGATCTGTAGTGCTAAATTTCAGAGAAATGTACTTTCTAGCTTCAGTAATGGATCATGAGCTCTCCTTTTCTCGAGTTCAACAAGGACTGTTAGGGTTAAATACTGGACTAGGTTCAAATTCAATGCTAGATCCAGAACTTTGTTTCTAGTAAGATGCCTTATTAAATTTATTTGAGCACTTTGCATTACCTAGTAAATCTACCTATACTTGACTGGATTGATTTATTTAACACTAAATTAGAGGTTGTAAAAGTTGAATGGCTGGAAAGAGAGAAAAAAAATACAGAAGTTTAAAAATGAGAAATGAAATTCTGCAAAACCTAGATCTTCAACACTTTTGCCAAGTTTATTAATAGTGCTCTCAGTATGGTATTAAATTACAGTATGTGAAACAGCTATTTATACATGATTTTTAACAAAAAATTAAATGTGTTAAATCCAAAATTTATTTAAAAGTTGACTTCGCTCATCCTTAATATGTTTTCATAACTGATATTACTTCAGTAATAATGCAAAATACACTTAGCTCTAATAATGACCAGCAGCATCTCATTTTGTGTAGCTTTTTTTCTTTTTATATAGGGATAATTGGAGGAGGAATTGGAGGAACTGCAACAGCATATTTTTTAAAGTCTCTCTTTGAGGAAGATGCTTTGCTTTACTTGTATGAACCTGGAAAGATTGGAGGAAGACTTTCATCATCATCCAATTTTAATTGGGAATATGAAATGGGAGGAACCATAATTCACCCCCAGAATCAGTACATCAATAATTTCATCGCAGAATTAGGTAGGTTCAAGTAGAAGTATATCATTTGTAACTGATCTTATAATCTTACCCAAAAGAGTTTTCATTGTAAGGAAATGTGACTAATAATGTACCAAGTGGCTCTTAGAGCAAGCCTATTTTGAGCAAATATTTGCTCCTGCCCTCCTTCCTTCCATTAAAAAAAAAAAAAAAAAAAATGGAGGTTTTTCACATAGTCTATAACATTTGATCAATTCAACAGATAAGTGAAATTTCACACACTGATGATTGCAAGATGTCATGACTAAGAATCAGGTTCCTGCATCAAAGGTCAAGGTCACAGTCACAGAGGTCAAAGCTTAAATGAAACTTTTTGTTCTCTGGATTATAACTTTTGAACTGTTCAACATAAATTGATGGAACTTCACATATAGATAGGTCATCATGAGATATATCACCAGCAAGAATTAGGCCATTGCATTGAAGGTCACAAATAAAGGTCAAAAGTCAAATGGAGGTCCATGCTATAACTTCTGAACTACTCTACATAAATTGGTGAAGCTTCACGTGTGTAGGAATCATTACAGATGTGTTTTGAGTGAGACTTGGGGTCCAGGCTGCATTAAAAGTTGGGTCACAAATAGAAGTCAAAGGTGAAATGTAGGTACACACCATAATTTTGTAACTATTCAACATAAATTGATGAAACTTTGCACAGATATGGATCATCAATATAGGCGTATCAAACTTGGTAGTTAAGTGTATCATAATCCCCAAAAAGCTTGAGTTAGCACTGGACTGAGATTTGTATATGTAATGTGTGATTTAACCAGATCAACTTGCTATGTATTGGAATAATTAGAAAATGATAATGCTATAATTTCTCTGGTGTTCTTTAATGGTAGTGCTGCATGGTAGCTAATTAAAACTATGTAAATATTTTGTGTAGTACAATTGTTCCTTGTTTAGTGCAAAGGATGCATTCTGAAAGGGTCTTTGCCCTAACCAAATAGTTTATAACATGTACTTAATCAGGATCTGTTCATGATAGCTAAAAAAACTGTGTGTGGAGTTCAGTGGAGTAACAAATATATCTTTTGCTCAGTTACCCATTATGATTGGCTGACTCAGGTAAAATGGGTGGAGCCAATGTTGCTAGCTCAGCCACCTGTTAGCAGGGCTGGCCTTAGGCCAATTGAACCTATTTGACCAAATTGGGCCCTGCACTAGGGTTGCCACCTCCAGCTTTGAAAAATAAGGAATGCAGTCTTTGGAGCCACGGTTTAAGCAGTTGAAAAAACATGTTGATTTATTTGGCTTTTTGAGTAAATTTCAACAAATTCCAAAGGAGGAATTACAAAAACATGCTGTAGATTTGGAAATTGCGCTAACAGATGTCAAGCTCATGTGATGAAGCAAAAAACTTAAACTTCAACAAAATTTTGAAAGAGTTTGTAGAACAGAAAGCAAGAAAGATTTCTTTATAAGTATAGTTTTGTTTTAACACATTTTATGTCAAAATATGAGCTAATAAATATAGATATTATTTTATTTTTAATACAACGTAATAGCATATATTCCTGATACCTAATTTGAAACAATCTTAAGTCCAGGAGGCCCCACCAAAATGGTCCAAATTGGGCACCACAATTGCTAAGGCTGGCCCTGCCTGTTAGGGTTGGATCTATCAAGATGAGTGGCATTAAAGATCATGAAGTGATCACAAGCCCTAACTGTAGGGTAGGGAGCCAAAGGCATGGCTTGTTAAATAAATAAAATGTGTATAAATACACACGACTATTTTAATATTTACTTAATATTAATTATTATTAATAAAAATAATAAACACAATGTAAAAGTAAAGCATTATTTACCATAAATTGTTTCAGAGTGAGCTGGTTGGTTTGCCCATCTCTGTGTAGCTCCTATTTTAAATTGACAGAGATGGGGGCCAAAGTTGGGGTTTACTTACTTGCTGTTAAATATTAATTTTGCACTAGAAATGAAGCAAAAATAACTTAACTATGGCGCCTGACAATTGAACAGATGATGGTGATTGGCCAGTGTAAACAAAAACGAAACAAGCCTGCAAAAATGTGTATAGTGCACTGTCATCAATCACAATGTATGTTTATATAAAACTCAAATAATTTGAATATTTAGTTCTACTTGCCTTAATGATGAGTTAAGCTGCAAGATTGTCATACACTATGTACAACAGTACAGTATTTATTTTTAAATTTTTTAATTAAAAAAAATAAATAAAAAAAAATTTGTTCCAAGATGTCAGTTGTGCTATATTGAAATTGTGCTAAATGAGGCACAACTGTATTTGTGTTAGTGATGCAACCCGAATCCAGAATCCAAGTATGCATACTTCACAGTTAAGTCAAATTGTACCAGAAACATGTTATTCAAGCAATCAAGCATTATTCTTATTATTTATTAAACAAGCAAGTAATGTGACTGAAGCTCACACTATATATTTGCAAAGATTGAAAAATAATGGTCCAGGCTGGTCCAGAATCACAATATGCTTATTTCACACAGTTAAGTTATAAGTTGTGCTAGAAATGTGTCATTCAAGTGTTATTCATATTACATATTAAACAGGGGCGCCGGAAGCAATTTGATATTGGGGGGGGGGATCTCAGTAAGGGGCATTTTTTTCAATATAAAGTTTTAAGTTTTATCATCCATATGCACCTGTGTAGTAAAGAAAAGGAAAGCAGATGAAATAAACCATTGACATACTTTTATTTACATGTAACATAAGAATAAGATTACTTCAAAATAGTAAATGCCACTGCCACAGACAGAGGAGTCACAGAACTTGACAGAAGAGGGCACCAGTGCCAGAGACGGAGGAGTCACAGAAGAGGGTGCCACTGCCACAGATGGAGGAGTCACAGAAGAGGGTGTCACAGGTTGAGGAGGCACCACTGGTTGCATGAAATCCTGTATACTTCGACATTCTTTGGCACTTTTTTCAAGATCCTTCTTTCTCTTCAACTTCCGACATTCAGCACCAGATGCATGGCGTTTCATCTGACAAAACAATACAATTCATCTGTTAAAACAATACAATTCTCACATCTCATTGGGGGTGTATGTATGGTGTAGGGCGACCTAGGGCGTACACCTTACCCTTAACAACTTTTGGGGGGGGGGGGGCAAGCATCCCCCCCCCCCCCCCCACACACTTCCGGTGCCCTTGATATTAAAGCAAGCAAGTAGTTTAGCTAAAATTCACACTATGTACTTGGAAAATTTGAAAAATAGGTAGTTCAGATTTCTTTTGAAGCCTGGTCTAGATTGCTCTAGTTGCATCATTAATTTTTGTACTTTATCTGTCAATCTATTAGCCTTTGCACTTCTTCACTGAAATTTAGGATGAAGGCTAACCTCTACATCTAAGTTGAGAACTAGGCTACCCTTTCATCAGTAAGGAATACCAAATACAATCAGAGGCTTTATATGTCAAGAACTATTACCAAGACAGTAGAAGGTGATAAAAATGTAACTACAAAATGACACAGTCTTGCCCAATTTGTTTCAAATTTGTCTCAATGAATGTGGAGAGACCACCATGGACCAAGTGTATTTGGGGTTACACAGGGACCCTAAATAAATGTTTGTTTCTATGTTGGGTAGAGGTCTATGCCACCATTTTGTAGGGGGTCCCAGCACTCCTGGATTCAGTACTGATAGTATTAAAATTAAGTGGCATTCTAAGGCCTGCTTCCCTATCCTATAACAGTCTAAAGCCTGTATCTAAATTCTTGGTGTAAGTACTGTACTTAACATTACTAAGTCTTGCATTGATATTTGGAGGTTGTTGGTGTATTATGCAGTTTCATAATTATTTCACTACGCTTAACTTTTCATAACAGTATGTATTGTGCTTTAATTAACATGAATATTGCAGGGCTTGAAAAAAACTCTGGTTGCCAATCAAAGGCTGGGATTTTTGATGGTGAAGAATATGCATTTGTTGAATCAGAGTGGAATATTATAAATATCATTAAAGCTTTTATACGTTATGGATTTGATCTCTACTGGCTACAGAAAGATAATGGTGGAATGCTAAAAGCTTTTTCTAAGTAAGTATCACAAAGCACTGTTCAGTTATTTGCATCTACCATTAAGCAGTCACAATTCATGCCCTTGCCTTTAATACCAACATCCATTGTCTGTTACTTATACCTTATTTACAATGCTTATGGAACAAAGAACAAAAGTTCTAAGACTTTGTGGAGTTAGTATTCCTTCATTGAGTATTCCTATTGGTTTTGCTGACTTTAATGGAATTCTCATAAGAATTATTTATTTTTCAGGAGAATTATATTTATATAGAATTTATAAAAAACTATATAGGGTTATGGTTTATTGCTGTCACCCTCATCCATTGGAAATTTCCAGCAGATATTGGTGGAGTTGAACTGCAAAAAACCCTACATTTTTTCATTAAAAAGTTGTTTGGAGGTTTTCAAAAGACCTCATAAAGTAGTGTTTTTTGGGTTAATGTTTAATTTATATGCCTTTGGTATTTAGTGTTGCCTAATGGTAAAAAAGGAAATTACCATACTTTATTTCATTGGGCCTTGCTTCTGATTGTAGGGCACACAGCTCTCTTTCGATGTAGGCAATGGAGTTACACAATTTTATTCAGTTTTAATATAGGCAATGGAGTTACACAATTTTATTAAGTTTAATATAGGCATTCACTACACTTAAAGCATTGCTGTAACTAAGTAGCTCTGAGATGAGCTAATATAAAATTCCTTTTCTTAAAACTTTGCTGACTTTACAAAGTCCCCAGACATCTAATTTTTATGTTTTCATTATTTCTTCTATTGAAGTAATTTTCAGAAGTCAGCAAAGGAAAATTTTGATACAAAATGTTTTTCTTGTTATGCAGGCCCAAATGCCTGCATATGGGATTTTATGTATGACAATTATTTCCATTCCCAATATGCTTTGTCACCAATTCTGAGGCAATTTTGTGTACACAGTCCCTGACTTACGTAAGCCAATTTTTCCATAAGTCAGAATTGACCCTTCTATAGGTATAAATTAAAAAAAGGTAAATGTACAGTACAGAAATCCCCCACGTTAATGACCTTCACATTAGTGGAAACTTCACTTGGATGGGCTAAATTGCTGTCTGGTCATTACCATTCAGTTTAACGTAATACAGGTTGTTAAAGTGAAGATTTCTGCTAAAAAAAGTCTGTTAGCATCACTGAACTTCACTTTAGCGGACTCTGAGTCATTAGAGTGAAGGTGATGCCACTGGAATATTATTGGAACCAGCCCTTGGATGAGGTTGTGGTCAGTTGTTTCCTGTTGTATTGCATGGGCAGTGGTGGCGAGTGCTTGTGTATGTGCATAGTACCACTTCCAAGTGTTGTGCATGTTAGGCATTCTTTTGTGTGATGTTAATAGATAGTACGTATAATTATTTATATTTATGTATCTAAATGTCATTTATTTATGAATACTGTATGTATGTATGTATGTAGTTATATGTTTTTATTTATTATTGTGTTACACAGGTCTTATCAGTTCATAGCATTTTTTTTAGTTCAAAGTGACTTATCACTTAATAGCAGTACATATAGGAGTACAGTGATAGTCTGCTTTAACAGTGTTATGTACGTACTTTACTTAATTATTGCCTGCTCGTACAAACTTTATTTTCTGAACAATGGCATCCACAAGTAGTACTTACTACCAGTGTCAAACAGAAAAGGTGTACGATTTCCATTGAAGAGAAGAAAGCGATTCTTGTTGACATAGAACAAGGGTTAAGTGTAGCATTTGTTATGCAAAAGCATAAGATAAGCAAGACCACTGTCTATGAAGTCAAGCAGAAGCGCAACAAAATACATGCCTATGTGCTAGACAGTGAATCTGGAGGCAGGATTTTGAAATAGTATTGCTTGAACATGTCCTACAAGAAAAATGTAGATGTGGCTGTGTACATGTGGTTCAAGCAGCAACGGGCCAAGAATGTTCCAGTCAGAGGAATCGACATCCAGTTGGCAGCTAAGCGTTTCGCGCAAGAGTTCAATGACACAGACTTTAAAGCAAGTGGTGGCTGGCTGTATCATTTCCAGTGCAGGCATGGCTTATCGAACAAAGCTTATGGGAGAAGCAGCCAGTGCGGACCTGTCTCAAGTGGAGTCATTCAGGTGCGAACAACAGACTCTGATTGATAAGGCTGGTGTTGCTTCCTACCAGCTGTATAATGGCAATGAGATGGACTTATTTTAGAAGTGTGTGCCCACAAAACTGACAAACATCTTCCAAGCTTTAAGACAGAAAAACAGCGTGTGTGTTGGCCTGCGCAAATGCTGATGGCACACATAGACTGAAGCCTTTGGTTGTTGGAAGATCAGCCAAGCCTCACATACTCAAGTATTGCATGCACGAACTTCCAGTCATCTACAGGAGCAGCAAGTTCTTCATTGCGCAGGTGAAGGCATACCAGGAACATGTTTTGAAAATAAGCCCTGAAGATGTGAAGGCTGTCCTCTTGCTAGACAATGCGCCAGCACACCCACATGCAGAGGAACTCACAAGTGAAGATGGCAAGATCAGAGCTATGTTCCTGTCCCCCTAATTCCATGTCAGTAATACAACCTATGGACCAGGGGGTGATAGTGAGCTGCAAGAGAATCTACAGGGCCAAGCAATTGGAGCAGTGCTTGTATGTCATATCTGAAGATGACAGAGGACAGGGCTGAGAAGACACTCAGGAACTTCAAAGCCTACAGCATCAAGTCTTCTATCTACAATTGGGCTGACAGCTGGAATGAGCTTAAGGAGTCCACTCTGCGCAATGCCTGGAAGAAACTGCTCCATAACATCCAGAACCTGGAAATAGACTTCGAGGGCTTCAAGCTACAGGACTATTTGGGTGTTCTCCAACAAGCAGGTGAAACAGAGGCTACAGAGGACAAAGTTGTGGAATGGCTTGATGCTGACGATGGTGACCCAGGGTACGAAGATCTTAGTGAGTGTGAAATTGCTGCCAACATTTCAGTCAGGTCTGAAGACAGATCCACCAATGAACCTCTTGATGATGAGGATGCTGAAGATGTCTCTGAGGTTATACCCAAGACTATGTTGAACCAGGCAAGAGACGCTGCTGATGTTCTGCTGAAATTCATTGATGAGACTATGGCACTGCCTAATATTCTCCCTTACTATAACTACATAAGGCAGTGCTGAAATGAAATCATTGCCAGTCAAAACAAAAGGATCAAGGAAATGAAAATTCATGATTTCTTCAAGCCCTGATGCATGTCCATGCCCATTTCACACCAAAGCTCCGTTTCAAGTGGAATGTCTGACCTTTCACTACCCACTGAATTATCACCAACGCCAAGTACTAGAAGCAGTGTTGGCTTCACTGTGTCACCAAGTGCTCCAGTTTCCTGAGAGTGCAAGTACAAGCAGTAGTACTCCTTCGCCAGCCATCCTACTGGAGCCTGAAGTGTTGTGTAGGACCCTCACACCAGACCTGGATTTTCTGGCCATCACACCAGAAGTTCCTGATGATATTTTGGAGGATTGACTATATATGGTGAGTACATAAAAATAAATATTTACATGTGCATGTGTTCATAAGTAGGTAAGTCTATGTATGCATTTTCATGTGTGTTGAATGTGGAGATTCAAGGGCTATACATGTGTAACTGTACTGAAGTATTTTGGTTACGGAAAACCCCACTTTAACGTCCCGTAGTCTTGCAAAGATGTTAATACAGTTAAGAATATATTTCATTCAGAATTCATCAGTGTAATGAAATGGTTGACCACCAATAAACTCTTCCTAAATACCAGTAAAACAAATTTCATGATTTTTACTAATAAGAAATGTATATCTTGATGAACTTAATGTTAATGAAATTGCCATAAAGGAGTGTACTGTACTGTAACAAAATTTCTTGGTGTATGGTAATGCTAGATAAGAATTTGCATTGGAGTGATCATGTAAATTATATTGCGAAAAAGATTTCAAGGAGTGTTGCTATAATGTTTAAACTTAGAAATGTAGTCCCTAAACAAGTTTTGTTGACTTTATCATACTCTTGTTCTTCCTTATATAACGTACTGCACCCTTGTTTGGGGAAACTCTGCTAACAACACATTAAATGGTATCTTTGTCATCCAAAAATGAGCAATAAGGTTATTATCTGATGCTGATTTCCTTGATCACTCAAGAGCATTATTTAAAGAGCTAAACCTACTAAAGCTCAACGATATAACCAAACTGGCACATTTTATTTTTATTTACAAGTGTAAGAACAAAATCATTAATTTGCAATGGGTAAATAGGTATTTTGTAACTCAAGAAATCCACTCGTATCAGACCAGAAATAGATCAAAGCTTGTTATACCTCAATTTAGATTGGGTAGTTTTTGAGATGGACATTTTCATTGAATTGAAACTATGGAATGACTTGCATGCTGATATAAAAAATATTGTGAATGTAAATTTGTTTAAAACCAAGTTGAAATCCCAATTAATAATGGCATACTAACAAAAATGTAGGATTAATGTCCACCAATATTGTTTAATATTGTAATACATGTTTTAACTATTAATAATACTTTACTTATTCATTTATTATTATTAATTTATAACAACTAGCTGCTTATTTTTAATAAGAGCCCAGTAAAGCCTAAAGCTTAAGGGCCAAATTGAATAAAATAAATAGTTGAGCTTTACAATTATTCATGTCATTGTAAATTGAAAAAAATTTATTATTATTAATAAATGTTGTTCTGTTCTAAAGTGGGGGTCATCCATACTTCACTTTAATGTTCCCTGGTATGTTAAAGTGGGGTTTTCCATATTTTGCTTTAGCGACCACACGCTTCCCCCAAAGTGTATGTTAATGTGAGGGTCTACTGTATAGTAATAATAAAAGCATAGGAAAGAAAGATAACACCAGTACACATTTGAAAACTTGTTGATCGATTTTTACAAACTAGTTGGTGATTCTATATAATTTGAGTGCGCTGATCTCAAAAATATAGTTGTTTTTCCCTATCACGTATGGTTTTCTTACTACAGGGTGTGTCATAAATCCCCCATTTATCCCCAAATGTGAACCATCTTATCGAGACCAACATTGGATTGCACATGCTAAACCATAAATTTTGTTGTTACAGACTACAGTAACGCTTACATAATAATGTAGGGTAAACAGGGCTGTGGAGTCGGTGATAAAATTTGCCGATTCCAACTCCGACTCCAGAAATCTGACTTGTATAATTACGACTCCGACTCCGATGGAATGTTAAGGCCAAATTGATTACGATTAGCTTTATTAGGCCAATAGAGATTCATAAACAAGGCATTTCGTCACCACCACATGACTCATCAGGTTACTTAGTGGCTGTAACTATGCCTTAATAGCTTTTTTTCTCTTTATTCAAAAATTACAATAAATCCCAAAATACAAACTGAAGCTTAAACAAAATAAGATTATTATTGGTTTAGCAAATTAATAAGACGTTTTTGTATTATTATAAACATCCGTAACAAAATGTACTAACCTAAACTGAATTTGTTCTTAAAAAAAGGATTGCTTCCATTAAATCTTCTTTCAGTGATGCTTATCAAAATTATGAAATTGAAATCTAAAAATCTGAAAAAGATTTAGGGTTGCTAGTACAAAATTTTTAAATTTCCTTACTATTAATTGTTAATTAATTAATTATAATCCTTATTAATTATAAGCAACTATATTTATATATTATTATTTCTATATTTCTATATATATTATTTATATATTATATTATATATTAAAACATTAGGTTAAATCTATTTTATTCATAAAATTGAGCTAGGCCTAGGCCTAGGCTGCTATGGTTATAATTGAAGGATTTGCACCGACTCCGATCCATCCAACTATACACTTTCGACTCCGACTCCACTCAAAATTCTCCGACTCCGACTCCTGACTCCTGACTCCACAGCCCTGAGGGTAAATATATATAACAACCAGTCCCGTTCCCAGCAAAATACTCTCTCCTCTCCCATCAATGGGTGGTTAACATTTGGGGACAGATGAGGTATTACAACACCCCTTGTAGCACGAAATCTTTAGGTGATAGAGTAAAACCTAATTAAATAGCTCCTGGCTTGGGTTAATGGTTTAGGATCTGTCAGCTGTTGGCTATTCATAAACATCATCATTGTCTGGATTTGGAGCTGAATCAGAATCTGAATTGTATTGATCCAGACTCTCGGGTGGGCGGGGAATAGGAACTTCTGGACCATGGGGTACCAGCCTTATTGCAGATGGAAGACTTGGGTATTGAAGGCTCTCTTTATTCTTTGCATTATAACCTTTAACATTGCAAGAACAGAAGTAGCAGTCATCAGTATGGTTTCAAACTTTTCTTTTTACCTTTGCTCCAATTCCTTAGTGCCGCAACACACGTAAGACAAACCTTGTGTGGAGCCCAACTTTTGTCTTGCTCTCCTAATTTAATTCCAAAATAAGCATGATAAGCTCTCTTAATGAAGGTTGTTACATTTGTCCTTTGTTTTACAACAATATACTGACCACAAATATAACAAAATATGTCTGGACTATGGGTACATCTTCTAGAAGCCATTATTAAAATTTTAAAGACGTAATGTTAGAATTATCTATCAGAAAAATATGAAAAAACAAAATTAATTAAAGATAAAAAAGGTAAAAAATTACAAAATGCCCCAAAATTGTTTTGCTAATAACTTTAAAACTGTGGATGATAGAAAAAAACTGGTAGCATTTTTTAATTCAGTGCAGCGAACTGCTTCAGAATCACAACTCAAAATAAAGAAATTGATTTTCATGCAGACTGGTGTAATTACTGTACCGGTATGTACCGTATGTACTGTCCTGCACTCTTACGATCACTTGGCTCTTTCCAGTCATTAATGCCACACAATTAAGGGCAATTTTACAAAAAAGTTGGAGGGGATTTATGGGAGCATGTATGTGAAGTCGAATTTGCACAAGTCAAGGCTTATGAAACCCAGGGAGCATCTGTAGTGATTTAATTCAATAAATCATTAATTTGTATTTAATTAAAAAATAAAGGTACCATATTGTAGGCATGTAGAGTTTTTCCATAGAATTACTTATTTTTGATAAAATGAAATCACTTCTTTTGAGTCATTTCATTCTGTTTTGAGATTTGCTTACGTTTCACAAATGTTTTTTGGAACTGTTTTGGAATTTGTCCTGTGGAAGTTCAATTGAAAATCAAATGAGAAATACCTCAAAAAAGCACTGAGAAAAAGGAATGTTCATTCCCAATGTGTTCATACTAGACATGGGGTCATTATCATTGTAATGGTAATTAATTATAATTAATTACAAATCTCTTGTAATGATGATGAAAGAAATTTATATATATATATCCCCGCAAGGGGGTTCTAAGCTCGTGCTCTTGAGTGCTCTTTGTGCTCGTTTGTACGTGCTTGTTCCTGGAGGTTTCACGTGCACCCTCCCGGCCCTAGCACCCAAGGATGATGGGGCTCGACCCTGCAGTCCTTGTCATCCTTGGCCTTTTTCCACTTCGACTGTCCCCTCCGCCCTTTCTTTTTCCTCTGTCTTTCCTCTCACTTTTTCTTTGTTTTTCCGCCGAGATATGCCCTTTTAAATAGAGGCGAATCGGTTCTTCCCGAACTTAAAAAAAAAAATATATATATATAAGCACACCGGACAAAAAATTAGTCACCCCTAATAGCACCGATAGTAGGAAGTTCAAGGTCACACAGAGGGCACTGATGTAGCATTGGTAAGTGACAAGTAGCGGTGACGTAGCACACAGGATCAGATCTGTTTTGTGAGGTGGTGAAGAACAAAGTGTGTGTTGGATATAGTCTGCAAAATGGGTCGTGAGGCAGACGTTACTCAGTGGCAAAAAGGAGCCATCGTGTTTGGCAGAGCCCACGGACACAAAATGTCTGAAGTAGCCCAATTTGTTGGTGTGTCAATGCGTACTGTCCAGCGAGTTTACAAAGAGTGGTGTAGTTCGCAATCAACTGAAAATCGACGGTGTAACTGTGGCTGGAAAACAATTCTCGACAATAGTGACCGCCGCCATGTTTCTTGTCTAGTAACTGCAAATCGTTTTCAAACCAGAGAACAATTGCTCCAAGAAACCAATGAGGTTCTCCAGCGACCAATTTCCGAACGGACATTGCGACGAGAACTGCATGCGATGGACATCTGGAGCAGGGTACCATGGAAGAGGCCGCTGTTAACAGCAAGTCACAAATTGGCACGTTATAAATGGGCTCAGAGGCACAAAAACTGGACTGTGGCAGATTGGAAATGTGTAATTTGGTCCGATGAGTCCCATTTTTGTTTGTTCTCCAATGATGGGAGGCGACGAGTACATCGCAGGTCCAATGAAGCCTTTAATCCTGAATGCGTCGAAGGTGTTGTTCAGGCTGGAAACAGAAAGTGAAGGGCAGGAATAGACACCCACAGACTCTGGCGGAACTTCGGGACTGGCTGATGAACGAGTGGCAGCAAATTGATGTTCAGTACATGCACAACCTCGTAGAGTCTCTGCCTCACCGGATTCGTGCGGTTATGAAGGCCAGAGGCGCCGTCACACGTTATTAGGTACATTCTGAGAGGGGTGACTAATTTTTTGTCCGGTGTGCTTATATAGGGTGTCCCATAAGTCCAGCATCATAGGAAAAATAATAAAAAAAGGCAAAACAAAAGCTTTCATTAACAGAACCTGCTCAATATGTTCACCATTGTTTTCAATACACAAATTCAGATGTGATACCTAGTCAGCAAGCACACAGTGAATGATGTCAGGAGTAATGGTGTTACATGCCCCAATAATGCGCTGCTGCAAATGTTCAACACACCTAATTTTCTCTGCGTATACCAGCACTTTCAAGTGGCCCCTGAGATAAAAATCTAGTGGCGTGAGATCTGGGCTTCTAGCTGGCCATTCCACAGGCCCTTGACGTCCTCTCCAATGACCAGGGAATTGTTGGTACAGGTATTCCCTTACTTGGGTGCTGTAATGTGCAGGAGCGCCATCTTGCTGGAACCATGTTGGGAAATTTCCTTCTTCGTTCAAGACACTGGGAAATGCTTCTTCCTTGAGCATACATAGGTAGGTGCTTCCAGTGACATGGTCATCAAAAATGAGAAAGAGGGGGCCTATGATGCGATCCTTCCAAATGTCACACCATACCATCACCTGAGATGCACCTTGTTCCTTTGAAGAGGTATATCAGTAAGGGTTGTTTTGAGACCAGTAGCGGGTGTTCTGTCGATTTACCTCACCATTTCCATAAAAACAGCCTCATCACTGAACAGAATGGTGGATGGAAAATTGGCATCCCGATCATATGAATTGTGGTTTGTAGAAATAGAAAAATATGAATTTATCCTATGATGCCAGACTTATGGGACACCCTGTATAGTTACTGGTGGACTGGATATCTGCATTTTTAACATCCGCACTTCTGACTGTGGATATTACCTCTAATGAATTATGTAATTTACAATTAAATTAGCTTATAAGGCAGCTATAAGGCCCAGTCATGCACATTTTATGTAAAGTATTAATTATTAATACTTAAACAAATATATAAACCTGAAAATATAAATACCTGGTAATACAGTAAATTGAATGAAACTTGTTTCATTGAATTTTCTATGGCTGAAACTCTTGATAAATTTATTTTTTTTATCATAATGAAAACATTAATATTAATTTTGATTCTTATGCATTGCCTGCCATAATAGTAATATCATGAAATTTGAAAAATTGTCATATATTCATAATTCTATATTATATTGATAGATTAACTAAATATCTGCATCCGTGGATATTGAAATTAAAGATCCGCAGATGTTGGAAAAACTGACATCTGGTCCACCACTAATATATATATATATAAATGATTAAACGTAAAGAATGACGCTTGTATAGGAGAATATTCTGCGCAAGATGAGGAGAGAGAACGAAACAAATGAAAAAATGAGGTAACCACCTGGGAATCGAACCCAGGATCTTCCGATTGCTGGTCAGATATAATAACCATTACACCATGGGCCTCACTCAATCAAATGCCGTAATTCTCCTACATACGCGCAGAAACCAATGCCCCAAGGGGGCACCTATCACATGCCATACATTATATACATTTTAACTGCAAACACGCAGTATAATTAACGTAAAGAACGACGCTTGTATAGGAGAATATTCCATTCTTTATGTTAATTATACTGCGTGTTTGCAGTTAAAATGTATATAATGTACGGCATGCAGGAGGTGCCCCCTTGGGGCATTGGTTTCTGCGCGTATGTAGGAAAATTATGGCATTTGATTGAGTCATATCTGACTGGCAATCGGAAGATCCTGGGTTTGATTCCTGGGTGGTTAGCTCATTTTTTCATTTGTTTCGTTCTCTCTCCTCATCTTGCGCGGAATATTCTCCTATACAAGCGTCGTTCTTTACGTTAATTATACTGCGTGTTTGCAGTTAAAATGTATATATATATATATATTATCGGGTCATCCCATAAGTAGTCGTTTTTTAGATCAGAATTTGAAGGACAAAAAAAAAAAACTACAAACTTTTTAATCTAGTATATATTTTCCATCAGAATCAGTGACACACTGCCAATGTCATACAAGCTTTTCAATGCCATGTTTATAAAATTCAGGTGGTTTTGAGGCAAAAAATGTCCACCTGGTGTGCAGTCATCTAAAGAAGTATACTGTTTCTCATCAAGATAGTTTTGCAGACTCCTGAAGAGATGATAATCTGAAGGCGCAAGGTCTGGAGGATGTGGAAGTTTTTCCCACCCAAGCTCCTCAATTTTTGCAGAAGTGATCTGAGCGGTATGAGGACGTGCGTTGTCATGGTGGAACATGATTCCTTTCCAATTAACCAAAGAAGGTCTCTTTTCTTTTAGTGCAGTGTTCAATCGATCCAGTTGTTGACAGTAGACTTGAGTGGTGATTGTTTGGTTGTGTGGTAAGGTTTCAAAGTGTATTACACCACCTTTATCTCACCAAACACTAAGCAACACCTTCCGAGGGTGAAGATTTGGTTTTGGCTGTCATGTCACTGGTTCTCCGGCACAAGCCCACTGTTGACGGTGCTTAACATTCTGGTACAGTATCCACTTTTCATCACCAGTCACTAAATGGTGCAAAAACAGATCTTGGAGTTCACGGGAATGAAGAGCTGTGCTAATGTTTACCTGCACCTTCAGATTGTCAACTGACAATTCATGTGGCACCCATTTTCTTAACTTATGCACTTTCCCGAGTTGTTGCAAATGTTGATGGATGGTGGATGGGGATGAATTGAGTTTCTGGGCCAATTCTTTGACAGTTGTTGAACAGTCTTCTTCAAGTGTGGCTAACAGCAGGTCATGATCAAACTCAGCAGTGCGTCCAGAGTGTGCTGCATCTGTGAAACAGCAGTCACCATTCCTAAACTTTTGAAACCATCTTTGACATTTCCTCACATGCAGAATATTGTTGCCATAAACAACCTGAATGTTTCGTGTTGCTTCAGTAGCACTATTCCCTTTTTTGAACTTGTGAAGCATTATATGCCTAATATGCTCTTCTGATACCACTATGTTTATGAGGGGTTCACATAAAGCAAAACACACGTCTTCACTGGTCAAGGTCTGTAAAGTATGTAGTGAAACATGATAGATCTCCTCTTAGATATAACCTTTGGAAAATTTGTTCTTGCTGTCAAGCATCTTTGCATCCCTGCCTCCAATGCACCAATGGAGCACTTATTCAGTATATTCAATATTGTAATGATCATCATTACAATGATAATGAAGGGCTTGTAATGATGCTGTAATGATGATGAAAAATTTCCAATAATGATAAACCTTGTAATGATCCCATGTCTGGTTCATACTGTCAAACAGACTTGTTTTCAAGTTTTGTATTGAGAGTTAAAATGTCGGAAGTGTAATAAGTGGAGAAAGCTAAATCTCTTTGGAATTCACTTTTGCCCTTTATCACATGAATTATTCATATTTCAGAACTTTCCTGAAGTAAAACCAAAGTAGAACAATCAAAAGAAAATTAGTGATGTTTTGAATACTCAAGTGGGTCCATCTTTTGGCTGAATTCTGGAACTTATTTCTGTAAGATTCCCATTTAACACTGATAAAAAGTTGTAGAATTGAGCCAGAAGATGGACCCATATTAACATTTGAAATGTCACCATTTTATTTTAGTAGTTTTACTTGGGTTTTTTTGTTTTTATTTGTAGTTCTTCTGAACTGGTTCCTGAAGTAATCTGAACAGATTAAGCTTTGGTTTCTCATTAATTGTCAGGATATTTTCAGAATCTATGATCATCAAAAAGAAGGCTTAACTTTCAAGTCTGTAGAAGACCTACTCTATTCACTGGACTCAACATTCCCGAAATTGGTTAAAAAGTCACTTCGCTCATTCCTCAAAGAAAATGAATTTCATGATTTGATAATAGACGAATTTGTTGCAGCTTGCACGAGGGCTAATTATGGACAGTCACCAAACATTCATGCTTTTGTCGGTAAGCAGATTTGAATTTTATTTATTATTACAGCAATCCCTCAATATGTATGAAGGATGCGTATATGAGAAATTCTTACATATCAAGTACTGCAGGGGTTCATTGGGTCAAAATCTGAAAACCTGCATGAAGGCTTTCAAAAAGTTAAAGGTCATGGTCATAAGGTCAGTAACTGTTACACCCCCAAAATTTGTCCTATTAAAGAAAAATGGTAGGGTCATGGAACATGTGTAAGAGGTTTCCTTGTCAAATTTGGTAATTCAACAACTTTTAGATCCATAGGTCAAGGTCACAAGGTTACAAAGGTCATATCAGTTCTCATTTCAATAACTCCCAAGTAGTGGTGTACCCTCCTACTTTCTCTATACTGTACTCAATTTCATCCCAAAGGTGGATGTTGTACACAATGATCTAACTTGCTCTCATACTCCTTAACTTGAATCTTCTGAATTCTACTCTGTTTATGGTTCAGTGGTGTAGCTAGGTTTACGGTACCCATAATCCTAAGCTTAATCAATTTAGTTGTCAAATACAAACGTAATTGCACAAAATACTTTTTTAGATTTATTACGCATCTTACTATACATGTAATTATGTAAACATATATATATCACTGTACATAACATGTTTCAGGTAGGTAGCGTATAACTTTAGAAGCTTATAAGTTATACTCCATAGGAAGTATTGGCACATATTGGAAGATTGGCACATTTTTCAAAATTCCAAGTCCTAAAATGGGGAGTGAGTGGAACTATGTTAAATAGTTATACATTATCTCCCATTTATTTACAAAAAATAAGTAGTGTAAATATTTATAGAAAAATAAAAATAATTATAAAACAAATATAACCAACTCCTGGTGTGGTGCATCATACACCAAGGTGGCAATTTACATTTGCTTACAACAATGCCCCTTTGGGGCTTGCACCAGGAGCAAACTACTCCACTCACTCCCCATAGCTATGTTGCTGCTATGGCTTATTAAATGCCAATCTCAAACTAAATACATATGTACTGTTTGCCTTTCTCCTAATTCTACTGACTAACTCTCTGACTATCTCATATTGAAAGTGGAATAAATTCTATCCAACTCTTCTTTCACTGAAATCTCCATTTTAAATGATTTTAATATTTACCACTACCTTTGGCTTTCCTCCCATTTCACTGACATCCCTGGTGAACTATCTTCCAATTTCTTTATCCTGAATAACCTAAAGGCAAATTGTACAGCATTGTACTTGTATCCAGGATCGCCTTGGAGATAGGCCCTACATTCTGGATTTATTTCTCACCCTGCAGCCGCCGCCTTTTTACTCTCTCAAACGTTTTTCACCTTTGGGCACCTTCAACTACAATCTTGTATTTGCTTCCTGTCCTATCACTCCAGTTCGGCCTTTGGATACTCCCAAGAGGAGGTGCCATTGGCTCTTTGGCGATGCTGACTTTGGCGACGTTTCAGGCGATCCGAGCACGCACCCCGCGCCTACTTCTCACCTTTAACACCCTAGTACCTCCAGGCACATTGTGTGTGGAATGGGAGACTGCGCGTAGTGCGAGTTCTCTGTACGCCCATATGTTCCTGACCCGTTGCTTCAAATGCAACAACTCGGCCACGTCAGTTCAATCTGCCGACAACCACACCAACTGTGCGTTTGCTGCAGAGAACTTGCTCACCCCAGACAAGTGTCCCAACCCATCTCGGTGCTCCAACTGTGGTGATGCACACCCTTCCTCGTTCCATGAATTGTCTTCTTCAGGTTCGAGGAGGAGGTCCGAGCCTTGCAGTTGGCGGATTTCCTCAGCCTCCGAGAGGCGCGAGACAGGGTGCAGAGTCGGGAGGTGAGACTGGGGGTTTCCTACGCAACTGCCCTCGGCTCTGTCCCATCTGCAAGCCGCCCAAACCCCCTTCGACCACTGTTTCTCATCCCCCTCCCCCCGATTGGCGCCCTCGCCGGACCCAGCAACCTCGTGTCCTTCTCCCATTCCTCTTCACCAAATGTCTGCTCGGCTAAAGACTTACCAGGACCTTACCCCCCTCCCGAACCTTGACCTTGTTCTCGTCCTCCCGAGACTGCACACACACCCGCCCCGAGCACCCAGGGTAAACTGACGAGGCGGAGACGCTGGAGTGAGTCGCCAGACTCCGACCATACAACATCCCTCTCCTCCTTCCCCCAGATCTAAGAAGATGGCTCAGACCCCAACACACCCCACCTCATCTATGACGTCCCTCTCACCCTACCGTGGAAGCCCCTCCAATCCATCCCCACAGTTTCTGACAGTAGTAGCTGACTCTCATGACCCGCCGTCCAGAGTGACACCCAGTGCAGACAACACCCTCTTCTCCGGGGATCTGGTAGACGCGGTATTGGCGCGTTTACATGGTGACAAATGTGAGTTTGGCCGAACCCCGTCTCATGGATCTACCCTTGCCTCCTGGTGCCATCTTTACCACCCCTCCACGAGAACATCCTGATTCGCCCCTTTGCACTCCCACTGTATCTACCTCCTCCATGCCCCCGACCACCGCCTTGCCAGCCACCCTTACCTCGTCTTCTCTTCCACCTGCCCGGTCCTTCTGGTGACCCCTGTTGGCGCCCCGGACAGCTGCCACTACAGGAAATAGAGCACCCCCTCCTGGCCTGAGCACAGAATCTTGCCTGCAGGCTCCTCATCCACTGAGTCCACGACGCGCCCCCTACCTGCCGCGACCACGACTTTGGCCCCGCAGTCCCTGCCGAGATTGACTGGCCAACCGATCCCCTCGCTGGTGAACGACAGGTAGTCTGCCACGCCCCAGACTTACCCTTCGCCTTCATGAACCCTGACCTTCTTTTCCACCCGAACTTCCTAGTACCTCCAGTCCTCCACCCTTTCCCCTCCACCCTTTCCCCTCCACCCTTTCCCCTCCACCCTTTCCCCTCCACCCTTTCCCCTCCACCCTTTCCCCTCCACCCTTTCCCCTCCACCCTTTCCCCTCCACCCTTTCCCCTCCACCCTTTCCCCTCCACCCTTTCCCCTCCACCCTTTCCCTCCACCCTTTCCCCTCCACCCTTTCCCCTCCACCCTTTCCCCTCCACCCTTTCCCCTCCACCCCGCCAAATAATGGACCTTCCGAAAACAATGATAATACACTGGAATTGCAGATTAATCTTCGCGAACTATGAAGGCCTTAATTCCATGATTGCCTCTACCTGCCCAGTGTGTCTCTCTCTCTGTCTCCAGGGACTAATTCTGGGGACCAGACTTATGCCCTACCCTACTGGATATTAGTGTATCACCTCCCCGTCTTTGACCTGCAGTCGAAGGGGGACGGCCATTGTCGTTCACCGCAGTCCCCTTCCACAATCTCTCTATCCGATCTCCATTACAGGTGATTACTGCCATGCCTTTCCTGGATAGACAATACACCGTCTGCTCCATATACCTCGCTCCTCACGCTCAAATCTCCCGCGATGATCTGATTGAAGTGGTACAACAACTTTCCAGTCCCTTTTCTATTTCTGGGCGATTTCAACAGTCGCTACCCCCCCTATGGGGCGACACTTTCCACCTATATGGGCCGGATCCTGATTGCTCTTATGACCAAGCTCCCCTTCGAGTTCCTCAATGATGGATCTACTTTTTACCACGCCACCAGCTACACTGTCCTGTATTGACCTGTCATTCGTCTCGACGAATGCCCTTCTAGATTTCAGATGGCAAGTTCTTTGAGAGAACTATGGTAGTGACCATCTCTCCGTCCAACTCCCACTAAATCGGCCCGACCAGACCGTTCGGATACCGGAGAGATGGATCGTAACCAGAGCCAACTGGTCCCTCTTCCAAAACAACACTTCTACACCCAATACGACTGCCCACTTTCCATCCTCCGACGAATGTATCACCTACTTCGAATCAACCGTCATCGCGACTGCATGCTCCAGCATTCCCCGATCCTCCGCCTACTCCTGCGCCCGACGGGTACCATGGTGGACCCCAGAATGCACGGAGGCCACACGCCATAAAGAAGACTACCCGGCGCTTCTACCGCACGTGTCTTTCCATCCATCGCACGGAGATGCAGCGGGCCATTGCTCGACTTAAATGAAGAGGGCGCGCCGAGCTTCTTGCCGTACCTTTGTGTCTGGGGTCACTTCCTCCACACCGGCTACCATCTGGAAGTAGGTACGGAGTGTCGAGGGGCGACATACCCCTTCCCGACCACTGGTCCTCTGGACTAACCACGGACTCTACTAGCCCAGGTCGGTGGCAAACCTATTAGCTTCCACCTTCGCCTCAGACGGTTCTCTTGTTCTCGCCACTGAAACTAGTCCTTCATTGTATCTAAACCCCCTACAATTGGTTGTTCACTATGCGTGAGCTACAGGCGGCACTAGCCTCTCAACAGTCTCCTTCCCTTGGCCCGGATGGTATTTCCTATATCATGATTTCAGCGTATCCATCCTACCATGATTTTCCTACTGGACCTCTACAACCACATTTGAATAGAAGGCACCTTCCTCTCCTGGTGGAGGGACGCCCATGCAATCCCGATCCCCAAACCCGCCAAAGATCCCCACGACCCCAAAAACTATAGACCGATTGCCCGAACATGCTATGCCTGCAAGATATTCGAAAAAAGTTTTTTTTTTTCTCCCTGGAAAATAGTGACTCCTTTCCGACTACCCAGTCCGGCTTCAGACAATTCCGCTCCACTACTGATCCCACTCCTGCTCCTCAGCCGTGAAATACAGAACGCCTTCGACAGTGGATAGTTTGTCCTGTCCACTTTGATATAGAGAAGGCCTACGACACCACCTGTCGACACACAATCTTCAATCAGCTCCAAAGTTTGGGTCTCGTCGGAGTCCTGCCGACCTTTATCAGGGGCTTCCTATCCTCCCGAACCTTTAAAGTGCGGGTGGGCCTAGTCCTTTCAGACACTCGTACAGGACCGGGTCACACAGGGAATCATCCTTAGTGTGCTGTTTCTCGATAGTAATGAACACAATATCAAAATGCCTTTCACTTACTGTCCGTTCTTCCATCTATGCGGATGACCTTGCGATCTGGGTCAGCCAGACTCTGTACTGAACGGACGCATTTCCTCTCTCTGATATTGCGTCTACTTTTGCATATTGCTAAGAATTTTACTTTTGGAAAGTTTTGAATTTTATATACTTGCGTTTATATTCACATTGTTATAGTTGAGTAATTGAATATTAGTGGTTTTTAGCGATTTAGAAGTTTTCATAGCGTGCCGGCTTAATTTAATTTGAACTTGTGACGGTTATAAACTAATTTTTAACTGCGCGATGCCGTCGCAGAAAGCGTCGTGTGTTAGGTGTAGGGTAAACCGGTGGTATTCGGAATTTAAAGATTATAACGGCGGTCCTATGGCGATTACCGAGAGATCAGTTTGTTTCTTTTGCGAGTTAATGGAGGAAATAGTTGACATAAAACGCAGTGTACGTGAGGTAACGGAAAGACTTGCAACGCTTGATGAGGGCAGGGGTAGGGCTACGGTTGACGAAAGCCGAACCAATACTAACGTTGAAGACGTTAGTAATTTGAAGGGTGAGGTGCGTAACCTAGTTTCTAGTTTAGGTAGCTTGTCGGGAAGGTTGGATAGAGTTGAGGAAGGGGTTAAGGTTGGTCCGAGAGTAGTAGATGGGGAGGGATTTAGAGAAGTTAAGGGTGGAGCTAGGCCGCGTACGTTAGGTGATAGGAATCCCCCCCCCTATCGAGGTTTCGAACCCTTTCGCCCATTTGGAAAGGGACGTGAATGAGGGGGAAACTATTTTAATTGGGGACTCTTTAGTGCGCCACATGGACAAAGAGTTCGTTGAACGGCATCCAACCAAGAGGAGGAGGGCTGTCTCCCAGGGGCCAGGGTTGACAGAGTTAGAGACGAAGTGGATAGGATTGACGTTGCCTCCCGTCACTCGATGTTGGTGACGATGGTAGGAGGCAACGACTCGTATAGGCCCGATACGAGAGTGCCTGACCTTTTGGAGAGATATAGGGGGTTAATTAGGTCCCTGAAGGCGAGGTCAGATAGGTCTTTAGTTCTAGGTATTACCCCTAGGCACGGGTTGGGTCTTAGGATTACGTCAAAAACAATATTTTTGAATAATAAATTAGAAGAGATTTGTGCTGAGGAAAATGTACCCTTCGTAAAGCTGTGGTCCGAATTCAGTGATCCTAGCCTTTTTATAAAAGATGGGGTGCATTTTAATGAAATAGGTAATGCTAGGCTAGGTAGGTTAATAGACGAAAACGTGCGAAAGCTGTATAGGTCGAAGCCTTTAAACGTTGTGGGTCCGGGGAACGCGGGCCCGACGTGAAAAATAGTTTAAAACGCCGGCCCGTGGTAAAAAATAACTTAAACGTCTTTTATTGTAACGCGCGTAGTATTAGAAATAAATTAAACGAATTTAAGGCGATAATTTATTCCGGCAACTACGATATAGTTGCTATCACTGAAACGTGGTTAAATACCGTGACTCGGGACTTGTTGGGGGAACTTGATATACCGGGTTTTAAACTCTTTACTAATGATAGGTTACATAGGTTTGGTGGCGGCGTTTTGCTGTACATTCGTAATTCCCTTAGGGCTATCGAGGTTAAGATAGATTTTCCGGCAGCAATTAATGCGATATGCGTTGAAGTTAGGGCGCGTAGTATTAGTTTTAATTTTGTTGTTGTTTATAGACCTCCCGTTCAACCCTTCGACAACGATACTAGATTTTACTCACTTCTTGGTAACTTTATTGACAATCGGAATAGTATAATTGTCGGAGACTTTAACTGCCCTAATGTTAATTACGAGACTTTTACTGGTAATGAGGAGGGTTTGAGATTGATTGAGTTCATGGAGGATAATTTTTTACGACAGATAGTTACCGAACCAACGCGCGGTGACAATATTTTAGATTTGGTGATGACGAACGGCGAAAATATAGTCGATAGTTTAGAAGTAGGCGAGAGTTTAGGATGTAGTGATCATCAAATTCTTAGGTTTGTTATCGATAGAAAACACTAAGGATAGTAACGTAATAGAAGTCCCTGATTTTCGTAGGGCTAATTTTGATAGTTTTGCGGATAGGATGAGAGTAGTGGACTGGGATAACTTATTTATGGGTAATGACACAAATTTGCATTGGGAGGCGTTTAAAGAAAGTTTTATGAATATTGAAAGGGAGTTTATTCCTCGTAGGCCCAAGCGCGCTAGAAATCATGGTAGGCCCAAGTGGTGGACTAGGGAAATAGGCGAGTTCATAAACGAGCGTAACAGAGCGTATAGACTTAATAAGCGCAATGGCACGGCAGCTAACTTTAATAGATATATCGAGCTTAGACGTCAGGTTAAAAGATCAGTTAGGAATGCTAAGCGTAATTTAGAGATACTTATAGCTGCGGATAGTAAACATAATCCAAAAAAGTTTTTTGAATACGTCAATAATCGTAAGCCGATAAAAGATAACATAGGCCCTCTAGTGGATGTTAACGGCGCTTTGGCTTCTGACGCTCAGGCGATGGCGGGTATTTTCAATAACTTTTTTGCGACAGTTTTTACCGTAGAAGACGTAAATAATGTCCCCGACGTGGACGATATCGTTCCATTTAGTAGCGAGACTATTTTGGATGAAATAACTGTTTACGAGGGTGAGATTGCGCATTATATCGATAGGCTAAAAGTTAGCAAGGCTCCAGGCCCTGACGCTTTTTATCCCAGACATTTGAAAGACGTTATGTAGGCCCTTAACGAAGATTTTTAATCAGTCACTCGAAACGGGGATTATTCCTGAAGACTTCAAATTAGCTAACGTCACGCCCATTTTTAAAAAAGGCGACCGCACAGTAGCTAGCAATTATAGGCCCATTAGCTTAACGTCAATTGTCGGTAAACTTTTGGAATCCGTAGTTAGGGATCGTATCATCGATCACTTAGAAAGTAGAGATTTGATTAATAGTAGTCAGCATGGGTTTCGACGCCATAGATCTTGTTTAACTAATTTGTTAGAATTTTATAACGAAATAGTGCGCGAATACGATAGGCATAGAGCGGCTGACGTTATTTATTTAGATTTTAAAAAGGCGTTCGATACAGTTCCGCATAGAAGATTAATTGCGAAGGTTAAAGCGCACGGTATACGCGGTCAGGTAGCTAACTGGTTAGAGGAATGGCTTCGTGCTAGGAGACAGAGGGTCGTTGTTAATGGTAGTGAATCGGGGTGGTTGGATGTAGGTAGCGGTGTCCCACAGGGTTCAGTGTTAGGCCCATTGCTATTCGTAATTTACATTAACGACATAAATGTAGGATTGACTAGTAACGTGTCAAAATTCGCGGACGATACTAAAATAGGCGGTAAGGTTGTTAACGAGGACGATAGAAATAGGCTCCAAGACGATGTAAACAGGATTATGGAGTGGACGGATAAGTGGCAGATGCAATTTAACGTAGACAAATGTAAAGTTTTGCATGTAGGTTCTCGTAACAATAATTACACGTACACCATGGATGATAGAGTTAGCGAGCGTTGAAAAGGAAGTAGATTTAGGCGTACGCGTATCTAAGGATTTAAAAGTTAGGAACCAGTGCCTGGAGTCTTGCGCAAAAGCTAATAGGATGTTAGGCTTCATAGCACGTAATTTCGAATTTAAATCGAAGGATATTATATTGCCCATTTACAAGTCCCTAGTCAGGCCTCATTTAGAATATGCCGTTCAGTTTTGGTGCCCGTATTTGCGCGAGGATATTGATAGGTTAGAAAGGGTTCAACGTCGTGCCACGAAACTAATTCCGTCATTGCACAACAAGCCTTATGAAGGTAGGATAAAAGTTAGACTTGCATTCACTCGAAACTAGGAGATTAAGGGGGGAGCTTATTGAAGTTTTCAAAATCGTTAATAACATCGATAACGTAAATTTTGACAAACTGTTCACTTTCGATAATAGCAATACTCGTAATAACGGATTTAAGTTGCGTGGCAGACGTTTCATTACTAATATCGCTAAAAACTTTACGTTTAAAGTTATTGATAAATGGAATAATCTTCCCGCGTCAGTCGTTCACTCTACCAGCGTTAATATGTTTAAGAACCGTTTAGATAGGCATTTTAAAAATATTAACGTTGTTTAAAATAAAAAACAATTAGTAACAGGAGCTCTGGGGGTGGTGGTCGAGGATGAGTCTGTTGACGATTAATGCCAGCGTGTGATGCCAGCACTAAAATAAAAAAAAAAAATTAGACTAACATGAACGTAGATGTAGCTCGTAGAGTAAACTAACCCACTTTTTGTTTAACTTTACCTACTTTTTTTTTTTCTTATCCTCTCTCTACTTGCATGTCTGTAATTTGCATGGTATGACTGAGAGTTAAGACTGTGTTTGCATGGTTTGTAAGCGTTCTTATTTTACTTCTTTTCATCTTTCACCCCCTTTCCTATTCTCCGACTATTTTTCTGATTTGTCGGCAGTGGCCGGTGGATGATGATGGTGAGTCTTTTTTTCTCTTTTTCTGAGTGAATGTTAACCCATGAGTGATGGGTACTTAACCCCTTATTTTCTTCTCTTAACCCCCTACTCTTTCCTTTCGGCTAACCTTAGAGTGGATCTTAGGGTTTTTGTTAGCCTTAGCTTCTGTAGATCTACTTCCCGGGGCAGGAACCGGCCGTTGTTCAACCGCTAATTTAGCTCGCCATCTATCAGGTGGAGAGATGGGCGACGTCGGTTGGGTTCCGCCTGTCCACTTCCAAGACCAAGTGCATGATCTTCAAAAGGAGAAGACCCGCAGCCCTCCCCACCCCCCTCTGTCATGCTATACGGCGAACTTCTCGAGGTGGTACGGTACCCTCTCCGTGGTTCTTGGGTATGATCCTGGCCTGACGGTTCATTTGGGCTCCCCATCTTGGGTACATAAAGAACTCGCTCTCCTAGATCATCTCTCCCATTCCACGTGGGGCGCTGACCGACGCGCTCTCCTTCGCCTTTACACTGTCATGGTCCAGTCGAAGCTGGATTATGGAAGCGTGATATATGGCTCCACCTTCAGCGCTCGCCTCCATATTCTGGACCCGGTATTTAATAGGGGTCTCTACCTCTCCACTGGTGGAATGGAATGCAGTTACCTTCCTCTCACCCTCCGAAGGGGTCTGCTCCTCGTGAGAATCTACCTCCGCGCGCAGAGGCTACCCTCTTCGCTGTTGTGCGTGGGAGTTTCCGAACTTCCTCCCCAGCGACGCAGCTGGCACTTCACCGAAGCGGTCTGCTCCTTCCTGGACCTTTCCAGCATGCCCCCTCCCTCATTCATGCCCATCACATACCACATCTATTCCCCTTAGCTCCCCACCCCAATCTCGTTCTCCAGGGACTTGTGCGCCCTGCCAAAGACCACCACCACCACTACTACCACCACGGTATATAGGTCATTCTTCCGGGAACACACAACTCGGCACTAGGTCACTGTCTTCACCTATACAGACGGTTCTCGCTCGGAGGCTTGCACGGCCGCCTCTGGTAATACTATACCAGCCACTTTCCAGAAACTTCCGCCTCTCCCGCGAGGCCTCTGTGTTCTCAGCAGAACTCTTCACCATCTTAGAGGCCCTCAATATCGTGTGCACCCACCCGGCCAGCAATTTCGTAATACTGTATATTCAGACTCCCAAAGCACATTTCTCCCATCGAAAGATTCAACCCTCCCCCCTTACCCGCTCGTCCGCACTATCCAGCAGACTTTACATTTCCTGACGGCTTTCAAACACGGGGTCGCCTTCTGCTAGGGCTTGGAAATCGCGAAAAGTCGCCGACGATAATCGCGATATTGACGATATTTGATGATTGAATGAATCCATCCATATCTGCTACGTGTGTGTGACATAACATGACTGTGTAAGGCATGCAGTTGTAGCAGCTAGCTGCAGACAATGCCTCAAGGCCACAACAGTGGCGTTGATGATGGTCCTGAACGCTAATTACGAAGTCGTTGCTCAGCAGCAGCAGTAAGCAGTTGGAGCTGAAACTGTGGGCTGGAACATTGTGAACACTGTGAAACGTAGTTGCATTGCTGGAACATTGTGAAACGTAGTTGCATTGCAGGAACATTATGAACATTGTGAAACGTAATTGCATTGCAGGAACATTATGAAACGTAGTTGCACTGCATGTTTGTTTAGTATAATCCTTTCCTTACCTTTGAAAGTGTATGAATTATGAAAATACAATCCTTACCTTTGAAAGTGCCATTGTCATTGTTTTCCCTACTTCTTTTGTCAATCAATACAAACAATTTAATATACTTGCAGCCCTAATCACATCATTCAATCATAGAATATAATAGCATACAACAATCAGAGTTGTTTTCGCTTTGATATTAACAGAAAAACGTTATCACGCAGTTTCACAGCTGAATTTGTCGGAAATTATAAAATTTTCTATTAGAAACTTGTTAAAATCTTTTCTATGACGATTATCGTTTTCCGAAAAATGGCGGCGATTATCGCCGAGCCTTACCTTCTGCTGGGTCCCGGCACATGTCTGCATCTAGAGCAATGAGGAGGCGACCACACGGCGAAGGCTGCCTGCTTGCTCCCAGACTTCTCCCTTTCACCGACTTCTTCCCGACTCTCCGCTCCTACTGGTTCCTTCTGGTAACGGAAGTGCGGTGGGACCAAGCCACAGATAAGCTTCACCGGATAAAACCACAATTGGGATATTGGGCCTCCTCGTTCCATCGGTCCCGACATAAAGAGGTGGTTCTGACCCTCTTCCGCATAGACACATGGGTACCTCATGGCCAAATCAACAGCCCCACTTTGCCCCACCTGCTGTACCCCCGTCACCGTCGCCCACCTCCTGGTCGAATGCCCAAGTTTATCTGCTCTCCGCCATAGAGGCTTCCCCTTCTTTTTCCCGTATCTCCACATTCGAGCCTCTCCAGTCCATATTCGCCGAAACTTCCTAATTTTCAACGGAAGCAATATTTTCTTCCTAACTCACTCCCATCTACTTCACCACATTTAGGACTATACCTTCTCCTCCTCATTCTCAGAGTTCGCACCCACTGCCTCGCCGAGATATGTGCCGTTTCACTTAGGCACGAGTAGTATAGCCGAAAAGGGGAGAGTGCAAGAATGTTGCAAGTGATTACGTAATGTTGCAAAGGGGGTGGGGTGTTGCAAAGGAGGGTGGGGGGGTTACAAAAAAAAAACCAAAGGGCCCTTTGTTGCCAACCGGGGTTGCAAGGGGCATGCAACTTGGAGGCGGAGTTCTCCCCCAAGCTATTCCCCCCAAAGGGCCAGAAAGGAGAGAAAGGAGGAGAGGTGTTCACCTGGCAGGAGCCAAGTGCATATTAAGACCAGCCGAGTAGGCGTTGTTTTATAGGCTCCTAATCAGCCAGTTGGCTTAGAAGGCGTAAATGGCTTGAGTTGTCAGATACCACTTTTTAGCATTATTATTGCCAGATACCATTGTATACATTATTATAGACTCCTAATCATCCAGTTGGCTTAGAAGGCGTAAATGGCTTGAGTTGCCAGATAGCGCCATGTATTCAGTTTGTGCTATATATTTAATTAATTCTAATCGAAGACTGAGTTGCCAGATACCATTGTATACATTATTATAGACTCCTAATCAGCCAGTTGGCTTAGAAGACGTAAATGGCTTGAGTTGCCAGATACCACTTTTTAGCATTATTATGGTGAGTTGTCTCACTAAACAATTAAAAGATTTCGTGCCATGTATTCAGTTGCCAGATACCACTTTTTAGCGATACCATTGTATACATTTAGAATTCCGCTAGTAGGTTTAGAAGGCGTAACATGTTATAATTAGAATTAAGTAAAACTGCATCATTCTGTTTATTATAAATATATAGAAAATAAATATACATTTCAATAATAATTGAGGAATATGCATATAATCAAAAAAATATATACACACAGTTATGGAGATGGAGATATATACAAATAAATATACATTTCAATAATAATAGAAATATGCATATAATCATAACAGTACAGGAGAAATATCACGCAAAATATATAATTACATTTCACTTTTTTTTCAAAATACTAAACTCGCACTTAATCGAGTTTACAATTACATCATTATTGCTCTGCATTACGCAGTATACGCGGTTTAATAATATTTCACCGCTTAAAGTATAGGGAAACCTGTATTCGATATGAAGGGCTTTCATATCGTTCAGTACTATTTTTGTTCCCACTTTACAACCGGTTGGTAAATCATCTTTAAATACGTCTAGAATACAATCAAAAGCACGCACAAAGTTCATCGTTAGCTACATTATTAAACAAGTTTATAAACACGCTTTTCCAATCGATATTTCTACCGACTCGAGCTTTTCAATCGTGAACTCACTCAACATAGCGGCAATTGAAATAATCTTCTAAATCGTTACGGCAACTGCGCGTTATATAAAGAAATAGTTCTTCAGGGTGAACGGTGTAGGTGAGCTCAGCCTTGTACCGATCAATTGCTTTGTACCAAAGTTCATGCTATTTCAAAGAGTCTAAACTTTTTAAATAAACGTCCAGCCCTACACTCGGTAAACCCATCGAGCAGAGCGGTGTATGCATATTCAAGTACTGTATCAAAATAAAGCATATCCGTAACACGCGCGTCTAATATAGGTTTCAGCTTCCGGAATCCGACGATTTCAAACATTCTGTCGAGGATGAAAGGGTTTCGCGTAGGAACAAGAGCGTTATTATCAGAAGCATTCTTGTACGATCTCTCACACAGCTTTTAAAAACACACTCCTACGACGATCATCCAACCCAAATACAACTATGCGGACATTCATTTCCTGTTCTACCCTTCTCAGCTCTTCAGGACCCATATTACAGTCAAATTCAAGTTCACAGTCTACAGCTAGTTTACGGGCACGCTCCACGACCGTAGGCAGCCAAATTTTTTGAGTCCGTGTATTTTGTACAGTAAACATACGTGCTAAGAGTACTGCTATAAAGCCGTAACCACGATCGACGTTTATATGCTTTCGGTAAATAGTCGGAGAATTGAAGTTAAGTGTATACGGTATGGCACTATGACCCGCAACACGGAATACACGGTCAATATTTACCGTGAAGTCCATATTGAAGGCTATACTACTTTGGGCGGCTTGCATTATACGTCCTAATATATATTCAACATCTTCAGCCGCCAAACGTCTAAATGGCACTATCACCCAATAATCGTCTACATCACCGTCATCTGACCCGAATCCAAAGGACAGGCTCGTCCTGACCACGCTCGTCGCGATTCTGAAGAGCAAACTCTACAATACGCTGTACAACCCGGCGTAGCCCGCGCTCAATTCCATTGCTATACATGGCTCTAGGGTCGACCCTGACTCTATACCGATTTCTAGTCAAGGCTGGGGTGGGGACTGCTAATCGCACCAATTCGATCGTTATATCATCCTCAGCAGAACGGGGGGCAACTGTGGCGGATGAATTAGGGGGTATATTAGCGGAAGGTGCTGATGGGGGGCTTGTTGCGTAGGAGGTTGAGGGTTGGGGATCTATTACTGCTGCAACAGGCGCGTATTTCGGTCGCTTTATACCTGACGTGGGGTTCTCATACCGCCGCTTTGGACGTGCTACCGGTATCGCTGGTGAGGGTTCGTTGGCAGGGGAGGAGATCACAACTAACTGTCGTCGAGGTCATCCGTAATGTCAATGATGGGATGCTCTACCTCATCGTCATTCACGGTTCTGTGGGAGAAGAAAGCAAAATATAAGGACAGCACTCAAAATTTGTAATATTTTGTAAATGACCCACTTAGGAGTGTGTCGTGTTAGAAATGGACTCTGTAGAAAAATTCAAATTCACGAGTCCATCCACATGTATTATATCTGGACCTACAGGATGTGGTAAAACTGTGTTTATGCTTAAAATCATTAAAGAAAAGGGAGAGATGTTCTCGAAATTTGTGCATAAAGTTATATGGTGCTATTCGACGTATCAATCAGTGTTCAACGAGTACCAAGATATTATTTTGTTCCACAAAGGCGTATATGACGTTAATTCGTTAAAGGGAAATGAACATAGTCATTGTAATTGACGATCTCATGTTGGAGATGGATAAAACGTTTGCAGAGACATTTACAGTATTCTCCCACCATCTTAACATAAGCGTGTTTTTCATCAATCAGAATCTATTTTTCAAAAGTAGATACATGCGCGATGTGTCGTTAAATACGCAATATCTAGTCTTATTCGCGCAACGTAGAGATGTATCACAAATTGGGGTATTAGCCAATCAAATGTTCCCGAATCAGCGTAAGGAGTTTTTGGAAGTTTATAAAGAAGCTACAAGCACGCGTTACGGATATTTGCTTTGCGACCTTCATCCGCGAAACACGTTTAGAGTGCTTCTGCGAACGAATATATTTCCAAACGAGCCTGAAACGGTGTATATTCCAGAATGACAAAAAGACTAAAGAAATACCGTGAATTAATAAAAATCAATCATCGACTGCCCCGGGCAATGCAGCAGATGTTTATTAAAAATATCGACGCCGACTTTTTAAAATGCATCTGTGAAATCTGTCAACGTTATAAATTGCAATATATCAATGAAAACCCCTCAGAAGGCTCGCCTACGCCGCTACAAGAACATAATACGTGCACTCGCTCGTAAAAGTCAAACTGTAGCGAAGAAAAAACGAATTATTGTACAAACAGGAGGGTCATTTCTCCCCATCTTATTTTCAGTTTTGGGTCCTTTACTGACTAGATTAATATAATGAAAGTGGTAGATTCCCCACGAGGTGTACGCTTCACTGCAAAGGAATCCAGACACGGATCTAGATCCCCGTAAAAGCAGACAACCCTTTCAGTCACTGGGTACCCAATTTGGTAGCTGAAAAATAAACCATATTGGTTCTTATATACCCACACAAAGGCAAATTTCTTTTTTACCCTGTCATAATTCATGATCGAAAGGGTTAAAAGAATGGAAAGCGAATTGCTAGCCCTATTAAACTGAAAAAACACCTGATGAGAAAAGAATCTTATACCAAGAAGCTCTGCAGAAATTTCTTCACGAGTACGAAAATTATAAGAGCCCTACAGAGATTCCTGTGGTTATTAGGCACAGCATGGGGGACGATGGACATGGCGACATAGGATCTGTGCCCGACGATACAGCTGACCAACCAAAAAGATTAGCCACACAACATATCGAACATGTATTAAAAAGCACCCTCCCACATACATTGATGAGTAAAGGCTTGTCTTTATAATCTATTGAATGAGGATCCAGCCATACAATGGACCGATACAGGCGAGCTCATTGTGGAAGGATCAAAGGTACAGGGATCGAATATCGTAGACATTGTCCATGATCTGGTGAGAAAGTGGGATAGGCCATCACCATCAGGATGGAAGCATATTAAAGCAAGACTACAACAAATAAATGTCCCTAAAACGTTGATAGGAAATCTGAACAGGTTAAAAGACTTGGAACATGCAACGCATGTGACACAATTGAAGGCACCGTCACCCCCGGCGGTAACACCTTTGAAGAGGATTAAGAAGAGGTTAAACCAACCCTACCCACGTGCCTCTAAAATACGCAAATGGCTAACGTATTAACAACGCTATTATGACATTTCTACCCCATCCTCTTACGGCGGTGTAGATAGACTGTACAGAAGTGTACGGAGTAGGAAAAAAAGATGAAAGATTTTTGAGGGAGCAGGACGCTTATACGCTTCATAAGCCTGTGGAAAAAGGTTTAAAACAGCCAAGACAACGGCTTCCTCGATTGATTCTATTTGGCAAGCAGATTTAACAGACATGCAAAGATATTCTGTGTATAACGATATTTACCGCTACATTCTATTCATAATAGACGTATTCTCTAGATATCTGTGGCTAGTTCCTCTGAAAAATAAATCACCTGAAACAGTTTCTAAAGCCAGCAAAACGCTAATGTTAAAAGAAAACAGGGTTCCTGGCTATTTTTGTACGGATATGGGGAAGGAATTTATAGGCCGTGCTTTTCAGAACATGTTGACAGAGTTTAATATCAGCTATTACACAACCAATTCTATACATAAGGCTTCTTTAGCTGAAAGAGTTCAGCGCACCATAAAGGAACGCATGCACCGTTATTTTACACACAAAAAACACATTTCTAGACATTCTGGAATCATTGGCATCATCCTACAACCGCTCACACCATCGCACGATTGGGACAACGCCTAACGATGTTTTAGAAAGAGGTACGCTCCCGAGGAGAGATGGATCACCACCACCACCACACTGCGCGCTTCAAAATCAATGATTATGTAAGGCTGTCGCGTTCGGGGAATAAATTCGCAAAGGGTTTTGAGCAAGGATGGACACGCGAGATTTTTAAAGTTAGGGCTATGAGACCTAAAGGTGAGATAATGATGTATTACATTGAAGATTTGAATGGGGAAGAAATCTCAGGAGGCTTTTACCGCGAGGAATTGCAGAAAGGCGTTTAATTTAGGAAAAAATGTGTTTAAAATTGAGAACATTTTAGGAAGCAAAGGTTCAGGAAAGAGAAAAATGTACCTGGTGAAATGGCTAGGGTACCCAGAAAGCTTCAACACCTATACCTTATGAACCTTGTTGTTTCGTGTGTTGGTCTCTTCACACGGAGGTCAAGCTGGTGGCCCCGCCTCTAGGTCTGGCCTGGTGGAGGAGCGAGTTACTTTCTTGCGCTTTCCACCGTACATAGCCAGGCACGCCCGGCTCATCTGGTACTGTCCTGAGCCAGGCATCCAGTCTTTTCTTGAAGACTTCAACTTTGACCCCCGTTACGTTTCTGAGGTCCTTAGGAAGCTGGTTCAAAAGTCTTGGCCCCCTGACAACCAAGCTATTTTCCTTCAGGGTTAAGGAGGTCCCTTGTCGTGCTTTTAATTTGGGAACACTACACATTCTGCCTTTCCTATTTTCCAGTGTTGTTTGAATGGTAATTGGGTTTATTTTTAGGTTTGGTACCAGTTTTTCGATCATTTTCCATATGTAGATTATGATGTACCTCTCTCCTTTCCAGTGAGTACAGATTTAGTTTACGTAGTCTTTCCCAGTAGTTGAGTTCTTTGCAGCCATCAATCTTGGCTGTGAAATGCCTTTGCGTTTCTTCTAGTTTATTAGTTTCTTCCTTTTTATATGGGGACGTCAAAACAGCAGTATTCAAGTTTTGGTATAATCAGTGTTTTTAGCAGGGGAATCATTACTGTTCTGTCCCTTCTCTTGAACGTTCTTAGAACCTGTCCGGCGACTCTTTTTGCTTTATTTATCGCTATCTGATTTTGTGTTTCGAATTTCGCATCATCTGTCATTATTATCCCGAGATCAATCGCTTTCATGCTTCTCTGAATTTCCTGTCTATCTGGAGCATAATATGCAGTCTGTTTAAGTTCTTCTTTTCTACCATATCTCAAGAGTTGAAATTTCTCGGCGTTGAATTGAATGACATGTCTTCTGACCATTTGTATATTTTGTTCGTGTCCCTCTGCAAGGCCTCCACGTCATGCATATCGCTGATTTTTCTGCTGATCTTTGTATCGTCTGCAAAGGATGTTACTATACTATTGCTGTTTACTCCGCTGTCTATGTCTGTTAGCATGATAATGAACAGGAGTGGGGCCAGTACTGTCCCTTGTGGTACTGAGCTGCGTACTTCCGATTCTGATGATGATATACCTTGAATTTTGACGACCTGCAGACGATCACTAAGGAAGTTGTAGATCCATTTTCCCACTTTGCCTGTTATTCCCATGTCTTTAATTTTATGTGCTATTATACCATGGTCACATTTATCGAAAGCTTTAGCAAAATCTGTGTATGTAACATCGTAGTTGTCATTGCCTTCCAATGCATTTAGGATATTGTTGTAGTGCTCTATTAGTTGTGATAGGCATGATCTACCTGATCGGAATCCATGCTGATTTTCGTTGAATCTTTCCCGTGTCTCCAGGAAATCAAATTTTCTCTCTAACTATTCTTTCAAATACTTTGGTGAGGTGGGACGTCAATGACACTGGTCTATAGTTCTTTGCTTGAGATCTGTCCCCTCCTTTATATATATGGACAATGTTTGCTCTTTTCAAGATGCTCGGTATTTCCCCAGTGTCTAGGGATCTTCTCCATATCCAGTATAAAGGTGTAGCTATTTCATTTTTACAGTTTTTAATCAATAATGCGTTCCAATTGTCCGGACCTGCAGCTGAATGTAGTTTAATTTGTTCTATAGCTCTCGCTACATCTTCTGGTGTAAACTCAGTCTGTTATATACTCTCCTTGCAATTCCTCTTCAAAGAATGCATTTATGTCATGTATCGCTTTGTCACTTTTTGGGGTACTGAAAAATGATTCATATTGAGCTCTCAATGTATCAGATATTTCTTTTGGATCGTCGGTTAGTTCATTATTTCCCGTCCTTAAGGGCCCAATAGCGGCGCGCGTTTTTGTTTTCCTTTTTGCATAGCTATAGAAGTATTTTGGATTTTCCTTTATTGCTTCTACCGCCTATTCCTCTTCCCTCTCTGTATGGTCCTTAATCAGGGCTTGTATTTCCCTATCGATACCCTCCAGTTTTTCTTTTATTATTTTCCTGCCATTATCTCCGCAGTTTCCTAACTTCGCCTCCACTCTTTCTTTTGCGGAATAGTCTTCTCTTTTTCCTTTCTAGCCAGCTCCTCTTTCCTTTTGGCTGTGATTTCGGAGCATATTTTTCTAAAATTCTCAGCGTTTTTTCCTCCAAAGTTGTTAGCATTTTTCCGTTGTTTTATTCTCGAAAATTGTTCTCCATTCTATTTGGGCCATGTGCGATCTGATTGCTTCCCAATTTATAGTCTTCGAGTTTAAGTTAAAGGCCCCGAATTTACTTCTTTCCACAATATGTGTATTGTCTTCTAATGCTGCCATCATATTTGTTGATGCAATAATGAAGCTTAAATAGTATGCAACATGGCTCCTAACCATTTCTACGTCACACTCCCGTCCTCCTCGTCCCTGTCTGTACACCCTAACAACACACTAACCAACTTTGTAACAGAACTCCACAAGCACATTGAATTGGGTCGTGATTCGTATGAGGTGGGGATATGCGAAATTCAGCTGGACACCATCTTTTTAAATATTGAACATAAAGAACCCATTTTTACGATTCTTAGAGACATTGACGAGTGTGAAAAAGCTGGGGTAGCTATGGATGAAACTATGCGTATCGCTCGGACTAAGGTTGCACGGTATTACAGTACAGAAGTAAGACTAGGACCGGGTCAATATGGTTCGGCCGAGGATGTTGTGAGAGGCTTAAACGTAAGTTTAAGAAACTCAAACCTTACGAATGATTTAGTATACGAAATCGTAAACAACCCTGCACATACACTAATCCTAAAATCAAAGACTAACAGACGTATTAAAGACCATAGAAAGTTCCAAATTCTAGCCAATGGCCGATATAGCGCAGCCTTCCAAAGAGACACATTTCACGAGACACAGCATGACTTGTCCAGATTAATGTATCAATTGAAGATGGAGAAATTGGCTGAAAGGTCCCCAGACATGTGCTATATTTACAGTAATATAGTGGAGCACCAGTTTGTTGGGGATACCCAGGCACGCCTGCTGCGCATTGCTCACATCCCCAACCATAGAGGAAGGAGTTTGAGTATTACATATGACAGACCCCATTATGTGAATGTCGCAACTAATTTAATAACCAATATCTCAATATATATAAGAACGATTGAGGGTGAAAACTTCCCATTCGGTAACGGGAGCTTAACAGTGAAGCTACACTTTCGACGCACTGAGTTATAATGGATAGAAAGCCTTTCACCGTCTATCGAGGGGTGAGATACCAGCGCGGTAGTGGACTTGGATCCATTTTTTCATCCATACTACGTACGGCTGTTCCTTTGCTGAAGAGGGGGGCCAGATACCTCGGAAGGAAAGCGCTACAATCAGGTATAACACTGCAGAAGACATATTGGCCGGGGCTAAACCTAAAGAAGCTCTAAAAAAACATTTAAAGCGTACACGGGACGAAATCATCAAAGATGCAAAGAGAAAAATGCGTGGTGGCGGGAAGAAGAAGAAGAGGGCTCCCCGGAAGAAGGGGTCACGTGGTATTAAACGTAAAAGGCTATCAAAAAAGAAGTGCTGTAAGCGAATGAAACCTATGGTTGACCACTTTTTTGACTGATATAAGCTAAGGACATTGATCTCATGAATCATAGTTTGTTTACCACTTGTCGAGAGAGGAGTCACTATTTCGCCATGGCACGCTTCATCCACCCATGTAGTTCACAATGCTGTAAATCGGAGCTGTCCCTTTTTGAGCTGCCTCCAACCCAAGTTTCTATTGAGCACAGTGACTTTATTACAATTAACCCTTTAAACACAATTAGTTCCCCGAGTGCACCTATAGAATTCGTGATACCCAGCTCAGGCCCTTACTTTTTTGATCCAAGCTGTGTGCACATGTACGCTAAGCTACGTATAGCCCATTCTGATGGAACGGTCTGCGATGACAAATATGCTGTATACCCTGAAACAAACTTTCTGCACTCCATATTCAACCAGTGTGACGTATATTTAAATCAGACCAACATATCGGCAGGCACGGGGTACTATCATCTACGAGCCTATCTGGAAAATGTCCTCAACTTTTCCAAAGAAGCGAAGGCTACCTTTTTAAGTGCCGAGGGATATTATCAAACTAAAGATGAAAGTAGTATAAAGGACAAATTTAAAAATTCTAAAAAGAAAATATACGAGTGTTTTGGACGGTTGCACACAGATTTCACTTTCCAGGAGAAGTTGCTTGTCAACGGGGTGGATATGAAAATAAAGCTCACCCGCACGAGTCCTGAGATCTGCTTAAATCTGGATGCTGATCAAGAAGAGGGTGCAAAGCCCGTTGTGGTTCACATTATGGACACATACCTCCGCGTACGGCGAGTGAAATTAAGTTCACCAAAACAACTAGAAATTGAGAAAAATTTACTAAACGCTACAGTGAAATATCCTATTAACAGAGTGCAAATCAAACTATATACGGTTCCTGCAGGGTTGGCATCGAAGCAGATAGAAAACATTGCCCTGGGAAATCTTCCTAAAAGGATATTAATCGGTATGCAGGACCATGCTTCGGTGAATGGAAAATATAAAAAGAGTGCCTTTAAATTCGAGAATTTCGGACTTAAAAATATAACTCTATACGTTAATGGCACTGCTTTGGGTGGAACAATGGGTACGGACTATTCATCAGACGCTGTGTTACCTCTTTGTGCCAGAGCCTATAGTAATCTGACCCATATTGCAGGTGATTGTGATGAGCTTGGTAATGGGGTAACGCAGGAAGAATTCATTGATCAATTTAACCTTTATCCGTTTGACATTACACCTGACTTATCTGCTAGCGTAAATACCCATTTAACCCCACAGCAGAGCGGAAACATCTCAGTGCGGCTGGAATTCGCCAAGCCTATAGACGCTCCTATTAGTGTACTAGTATATCTCGAATCGCAAGCCCTAATAGAAGTAGATATATTTAGGAGCGTTATCACTGACTTTTAAAATGGATGCTAATACACTTCAGAAAGTAATGGAACGAGTCACACGTTCCAAATTTATCGGCGTGTTTGCGAAGAATGAAACATTGAGTTTGCCAAGTACGCGAGAATGCGGTAGTCTTATTGTGAACACAGATGTCATCGGTAATGAAGGGATTCATGGATCGCTGTCTATTTTAAAAATAGACAGCGCCTGTACTATTTTGATTCACTCGGTACTCAACCCTGGAGTGACCCTATTATTGTAAAATTTCTCGCTCAGTTACATATTCCCGAAGTTGTATGGAACCCGTTTCGTATACAAGGATATTTTAGTAATGTTTGCGGAATGTACTGCGTCTCATTTCTCATGCATATGTCATGTGATAAAGAATTTATAAATTTTTTAAATTTATTTGACCCGTGCACACTCGCCGAAACGATGAAATGGTATGCAGACAGATAAAAATCCGTTTTCCAATTGTACGTACTCGTTGTATAGTATAATGTTTTTGTTCGTATATTTGTAACGGTATATTCTGTAGTTGGTTATTGTACTGATTTCTTTCATTTAATAAATTTATGAAAATATATTGTCTTCTTACCCCAAAAAGATCGAAAAACACTTACATTATTTCGGTGTGACATTGCTGACTGATCAGTATATCCTCCGTATTCATGACACGAGATTCTTCAAAAGATTGTATAACACGTGTCAAATCCTCATCGGACCTTAAAGGAATAATGTTCATTCTTTTAAAACATATACAGAGTATACAGACAGATCCCCATTATGTGAAGATATCTTTGGTTCATTTAAGAGGAATAACATTGATTACCATAAAAAATTTCGATTTTAGCATAATGGCGATAAGAGGTAAAACCAAATAACATTGATTGCCATAAAAAAATTTCGATTTTTGGCGAGTATCTAAATGAAGTATTTGACGAGATACTACAACCCTCCATATATATATATAAATCGAATTATAGACACTTACATTTCTATGGTAGTCCCTTGCGTCGGATTGTAAGGAGCGTCACTGCAAATATCTTCAACGGTTTGCGTTGGAAATAATTCATCACGGTCAATCGCGTTAAAAAGATTAATTGCCAATGCTGCAGTGTCACTTTCTTCATACAAATCCGGGGAGACGTACAGGTCCATGGTGGAGGGAATGATTATTCACTGACGCGAAAATAGCTACTGTTACTCCCAACTGAAAAATATCCCTTTTATATGCACAATCGCCAAGCTCCGCCCCAAAAGACCAGATGTTCGTAGTGATTGGTTGCCGTGTAGCTGGGTGGAGCTATGATGTACCAATCCGCTATAACGGGGCCGGACGACTAATGACATCTTTATATTTTCTCAAAGAAAATATCCTAATTATATTTTTAAAAAAGCATTCGGTTTCCACGTTAAACTGTGGGTCTAGGCGGAGTGAAAACTTAACCGTTGTTACAATTCGAGCTAGTTGTTATTATTAAAGAGAAAATCATGCATGCTTTTCGGTCATACTACTGCCTCGGATCAAATGATCCTGTTATTTTAAATCCGGTTCAATAATCCTGTTATGTTGAAATGTGGAAGAGTAAGCAACGACTCCCTGACGAGATGTATTTCGATCCACAGAACAGCTGTTCACTGAAGACTGCATGTTCCACATTTTATAATAAAGAAATTATAAATATATCCTAATTATATTTTTAAAAGAGCATTCGGTTTCCACGTTAAACTGTGGGTCTAAGGGAGTGAAAACCTTAACCGTTGTCACTCTTCGAGCTAGTTGTTGTTATTATTATTAAAGAGAAAATCATGCCATGCTTTTCGGTCATACTACTGCTCGGATCAAATGAACCTGTTATTTTAAATCCGGTTCAATAATCCTGTTATGTTGAAATGTGGAAGAGTAAGCAACGACCCTCCATATATATATATATATATATATATATATATATATATAATATATATATATATATATATAATCGAATTATAGACACTTGCAGAAATCCTTTCCTCGTGAAAGGAAAAACAATGCTTAATGCTTAACTACTTATATTGAATAAATAACCACTCACTCGTGAAAGTTCCTCTAATTATATTTTTAAAAGAGCGTTCGGTTTCCACATTAAACTGTGGGTCTAAGTTACGCGTAAATATAAAATATTTTCATTGTAGAAATAATAATAATGATGATGATGATAAGAAACGGAATGAGCGGTGTTTTTTGCTCGAATAGTTTGAAGAAGGATTAAGCCTCGTCCAAAAAGGTCTGTGTGCGCACGAGTTGTTTATTCGTTTATTATATATATATATTAGTGATGTAGGTCACATCCGCACATTTTCTCGCATCCGCACTTTGGACTGCGGATGTCGTGCGGATGTGGACCGTTGAGATAAAACGTCATTAATAAGCGGAAATTATCAAACTACTATATTAATAGAACTAGCTCATTGTGCGCAAAAGTGATGCAAGCGACAAGCCGAGAGGCTGTTCTTGTATGAAGTTACTCTCTTGCAACCTACTTAGATCCACGTTACAAAGCTAAGTTATTTTCACCTAGTACATTAGAACGAGTTAAATCATCACTTGGCAAAGCAGTTGAAGAGCTTCAATCTCTTGAATCTGTCGCTTCGCCACCCACCAAAAGAATAAAAGTTTCAGTGACAGAACCAACACCTTCAACAAGCAAATCTATCACAGAATCTGTCTCTCAGTTTCTTGAGTCAAGCAGCAATGACGAGACCTACGCGATGTCAAAAGATGTAGTAAAAATGATCGAGAGCTATCACCAAGAAAAACGCCTGGCTGCATGTGACAATCCTATTAGTTGGTGGAAAAATACGCAGAATATCTATCCATACTTGAGTAAACTTGCAAGGAAACATTTAGCCTGTCCTCCAACAAACGTACCAAGCGAGAGATTATTTAGCAGTGCTGGATTAATATATGATGAAAAGAAACAGACTGGCAGCAGAAAAGGCAGAAAAATTAATGTTCCTTAAGCATAACCTTCCTATAATTAAGTTTGAACATTAAACGATGAACATCTTAGTTTACTTTATTTTAATTACTCATTTATAAATATGCCTAATAAAACTTTAAACTTAATATAAATAGTTATCAAGCTAATTAAAGATCTCTTTCTATAAGGGTGGAGGTTGGGGAAAGAGGTCGGTGAGGTGCATTTGAGTTGGGTTCACGTCCCGCATCCTGGTAACACAATTATGGTTTCTAATTGTGGCTGAAACTCAACAAAATATAATGAATTTATTTGCAGACGAATTCACTAATTGATTTCTATATTAGTTAAATGCTTGATATTATTTTATATGTTCAGAGAAAAGTACAGCAATTATTGTACAATTAATCAATTATACTACATTATAGCTACAGCTCTCTATATAATAACTTATTATATACGTTAAACACAACAAATCTCGAATATATCCTAAAAAATAACGAAAATTTAGACATCCGCGGATGTTGAAATCAAACATCCTCATCCGCATCCGCGGATGTGAAAAAAATGACATCCGCTACATCACTAATATATATATATATATATATATATATATATATATAGATAGTTATCAACAAAGATAATGTGGACGTCATTGATGGGGTTAGAGCAATTATGTGCATCAATCCGAACTCTCCTCCGCTGCCATAAGGACCGCCCATTTTATACCTAACAGACTAGCTTGGGACGAGACTTCTTGTAAGCACTGTACCTGGTTACTTGGTCTGTATATTAATATTCTGGTGTAATCACCAGACTGATTGTGAATTGGGGTGGGTCAATTCAGATCCGTTCTCTGTAACCAGTGGTGTCAGGCAGGGAGGGATGTTATCCCCCAACTTATTCAATGTTGATATGGATAATAATCTATCAATTGTACTGAACACTCGTAAAATAGGCTGCTATCTTGGTATAATGATTGTTAATCATCAGATGTATGCAGATCTAGTTCTTATTTCTCCATCTGTAAAAGGGTTCGGCATACTTCTGAAAGTTTGTGAAAGGTATGAGAAAGATAATGACATGAAATATAATCCTACTAAAAATCGTATGATTATGGGAACCAAGGCCTACAAGTATATAAAATTTCCTGACTTGCAATTGAATGGTATAGTGCTGTGAGAAGCAGTGGCGGCTCGTGACTTTGTTATCGGGGTGCTGCCTCAGAAATTGTGAACAATTGTGTCGATTATATATATATATATATATATATATATATATATATATATATATATATATATATATATATATATATATATGAGAGAGAGAGAGAGTCGAATAGATAAATAGATAACTACTATTGTTGAAAAATAATCGAAACTTCACAAACCGGTTTTTAATCTATGTTTTTGAAAACCGGTTTTAACCGGTTATGACCGAAAAGTATAGTAATTTTTAAAAGCCACAATTGAAAGGTACTGACTTTAACTTAACAAGCATAGCTTATCGCCTATTTTTTGGTCAAAAGAATGCAAAATTGCAGCATCATATGTATGCATATGAATAAGAAAATGACAACTTTGACATATTTTATTTTAGCCAAAAATAATACATTATTCAAACAATTTAGATTTGAAATAATTTTTTAAAATAAAACATCTATACTTAGAAAGAAATAAACTTCTTTTTGTAAAAAAAATTATAAAGAATAAAAATAAAATTTATATCTATTTTGGAAAAAACATTGAAATAAAATTTTTTCATAAAAAAAACTTTACCTAGAAAACAGAAAATTGACTCTTCGTGTAAGAAAAAATATATAAATTAATTTAGATTTTATCCCTATTTTGGGAATGACATCTTAAGAAACAAAGGGTCTTAAACTGCGAATTGGGCTTTAGTCGACTGACACTACACTACAGCCTACATGATGAGACAAACTGAAGATCGAGTTGCCAGATAGGCAAAAATTATACTGAAGAGCAGTTGCCAGTTTGTCACAATTTAACTTAATAGGTAATGTATTCGAAGTTATTTTTTGTGCGCTGTAGCGCGTAGCTGCACGTTCGCGCAAGTTTGAGCCAAATAAAAATCAATCGATAAAACCAGTTTTTTCTTCAGATTTTTAGGGGAATTTTACAAACCGGTTTTCAACACTAATAACTACTCGCTACTCAGTCATAAAAATAAGTAAAATAGTATCATAAAATCAATTATATGGTACTTACGCTTAACGGGTAATTTCGAATTTGCCAAAAATTTTATTTATAAACAATTTCATTCTTCTGTTTTTTATGAGCGAAAAAATATTCTAAGAAATGAAAGCTATATATTGTAAATAATCCAGTTATTATATAATTAACTTCAATCTCACGACAAAAAATAAATGATAACGAATCATTGATAAATGCAATTCGGAAATTAAATTTCGAATTAGCAAACGATACAGCAACACAACTACCACGTCAAACAAACAAATCGGCACTGCTCTGTCCACAGTGCTTTGGATCCTCTTAAACCCGCGATTCTGACTCGCTCTTCATACGTCCGCCACCGAGGTTTCAAACGTTTCGAACAAAATGTGGAACTGTTAAGTACGCAGTTCCACGGGAAGGCTGAAGCTACTTTCGTGATTCATTCGTTCGGCATTGAAATAGTTTAAGGAAAAAGGATATAATCTGATTTAAAAACAAAGTTCATTGAAAAAAAAACAATCAGAGAGGCTATTTTAAATATTTAAATACAGGGTGTCCCAGAATTAACTATTTCAATGAAATCGGACAAATTTTTTAAAAACACTTTTATTTATGTTTAGCATGTTTAATGTGTTAAAAATGTATAAATTTCTAAATTTTTTTCATAATTTTATTTTCATAATTTTTTCATTATCTGGTCCAATGAAAGACCGTCTGAAGTCATAGAATGGCAGAGAGACTCCAAAAGTTAACGTGTGGCTTGGAATGACCAAATCCAAAATTTATGGCCCATTCTTCTTTGCGGTAGCAACTGTAACAGGTACCGTCTACCTTGATATGCTTCAGCAGTTTCTCGAACCACAGCTTCTTGATGATGGCTTTCTTGATAATGTTGTGTTTCAACAAGAAGCATTGATCTTTTGGCGATAAACCTTTGTTTTTATGAAACCCCATGCAAAGAAATCCAGGGGTGTCAAATCCGGAGAACGCGGAGGCCAAGGTCGAGGTCCTCCACGTCCAATCCACCGATTCGGAAGGCGTCTGTTGAGGTATTCTCGAACAATTAGAGCATAATGACATGGTGCTCCATCTTGTTGAAACACAACATTATCAAGAATGCCATCATCAAGAAGCTGTGGTTCGAGAAACTGCTGAAGCATATCAAGGTAGACGGTACCTGTTACAGTTGCTTCCGCAAAGAAGAATGGGCCATAAATTTTGGATTTGATCATTCCAAGCCACACGTTAACTTTTGGAGTCTCTCTCTGCCATTCTATGACTTCAGACGGTCTTTCACTGGACCAGATAATGAAAAAATTATGAAAATAAAATTATGAAAAAAATTTAGAAATTTATACATTTTTAACACATTAAACATGATAAACATAAATAAAAGTGCGTTTTTAAAAAATTTGTCCGATTTCATTGAAATAGTTAATTCTGGGACACCCTGTATAAAGATCATGGGGGTGCTGCAGTTCCACAGTGCCTACCTGCGAGCCGCTCCTGAACTGAGAAGTGACCCAGACTAAATATCTTGGCCACATACTAGCTGATAGTTTTTCAATGTACATTAGATGTTAAGTTGATCTCGTTCAAAACGTTTTGTATCCCAATGTATACACCTCATTTGTGGTGGAACTACAGGATGTACAGGCGCCTCGGTGGTGTAGTGGTTAGCGTCGCTGACTACGAATCCATCGGCCCCGGGATTGAGACCCGGTGATGGCAGACTGCACCGCAGCAAAACCCAGCTCTTCATCCTTCCACACAAAGAAAGTGGTTGGTAGATAAATGGGTACCCTGGGTAGCCTAGTGGTTAAGACGCTGGGCTGCTGGTAGGGCGTGGTTCGGATTCCACGTTAAACTAGGTCTAAGGTGGACTGACAAACTTGACCTTCGTCAGGATGAACAATCCGAGCGGAAGCAAACCAAAGGTTATATATATTTAGAATTCTTACACATTAAATTTTTTATTCCTACACAACCTCCATTATTATTATCATCTATAGTCAGGGCTTCTCAAACTTTTTTTCACTTGCGACCCCTTTGGATCAGACAAATTTTTTCGCGACCCTTCACTCATTGTCATAAAAGCAATAGGTACTAACACTGTATATTTATGAAAAAAATAATATTTTCAAATGTTTCTGCGACCCCCAATAATATTTACGCGACCCCCTAGTTTGAGAAGCGTGGAATTCTATACAACGCTGAAACCTGATTTAAGTTCTCTTGAAAACGTTCGTTATAGTTAAGGAGCTATAGTGCTGAACCTTGAGAGTAATTTTTTATCCCCTCTCTCCTGTGTACTTTCTCTGTTTCCCAAATTAAAAAATATCTACTTCAAGATTTTGCATTGGTTACTATTATGATAGGTTTCACTACAGCTGCTCTGACATTAGTGCGTTGTAGACTTGTTTAGCTCTGAAACAGAGTTTTGATGCTTCTTTTAGTTCACCCTTCGCAGCTCGTGGTAAGACTTCTGTCACGTTCTGTCAGTGGAATTTTTCTCCCACTATTCTGCTTATAGAGTTAGAGATATTTTTTATTTTCACTGTGTTTCATAAGTTCTAACCTTCAGAACTGTTCCATGAAATGCATAAACAATCTCAAAAAAAATAAAACCAATTTAATTTTTTTCATAAGAAAACATTGTCCAAATGATTCATTAAAAATTAATTTTCTCGTAAATGCATTTCCTCACTTTACAAAAAATTATACATTAAAATCAATACGAATGAGACCAGAAGAAAAAGTTGGACACAGAAGCGATTTTTTTATATGTACTTCGAACACATCGTGTCGTATGGAAACGACATTGACTTTTTTTTTACTTGTTTTAATAGTTTTTCATGACTAGTTTCTTTTCAAACAATACTGTATATCGATTTAAGGTTCCCGTTTACCATATTATAATAATGAAAAAAGCAACTTAAGAAATTTCACCTTCATCTTCAGACGTATTAATTTGCGTTTCATTTTAAGTTTAATTTTTTCATTTGAAATTCTTCATCGAAGTTGGAAAATATTTTTGAAACGTTGATAAATTTGTTTTTCGTTTTATGTGACATGGCAGAAAGAGAGAAAATGTTGACAATTGGATTTTAGTTGTAGAATTTATTGCAGTAGAAAACAGAGTTATTGTAGAAAGTACTGCTGTTTGCAAAATTTTGAGGAACTGATGCATTTAAAGAATGATTAAGAATAGTTACAACAGGTACTGAATGTAGTTTAAAATACCGAAAGAATTTGCGAATGTTTACCTGTATGCACCTTGTACTCCGTGCTACTGTGGAGTTTAAGCCGAATTTAAATCAATTAAGAACTTGTTAGTATTTCATGATTTATGTATTTGCTAACTTTTCAGGTTCGGTCTCCATTGCTGGAGCTACTCCTGGCTTGTGGTCGGTTGTTGGGGGAAATAAGAGAGTTCCTGAACAACTTCTGAAGCATTCAGAAGCGTTAATGCTCAGACAACGTGTAACTAAAATTTTTCAAATGCAGGACGGAACATTCACGGTATGGTACAATTTTTAAGTAATAAAAAAAATGTTTGCTTCCTCTCAAATAGTTCTTAAACTAAAACTAGATTTACATATTTCTAAACATTTATATTATTGAAAGCATAAAAAATGCAGTGAAAATAATGGTCAGAATATGAGAAACGAATACTTTTCAAGTAAATCAATTCCTCATACTCCATTCGTCCGTAGTTCACAGTGAAGAAGTGTACAGTATATAAACGCTGGCTTAAGTATGAAATAAAATGTTTGTCACATTATTTTAACTTCAGTTCCTTCCCCAAAAATACAAACCAATTTTTCAATTGCTGGCGTTTCTTCTAAATGAAACGCGAATAGGAATAAAACACAAATAAATAAATTTTACATTTTTTAACACTCCTTTGAAAGCTTATCACCATTTTAATCTTAAAAATTGTTTGAATAGTTAGGTTTTGTCCTATTCCTTTTCCTGATGTTTCCATTCAAGTACATCTGAACATCTTGGGAGCTTATTAGAAACTAATTTGTCTAGGAATGCGACCGTGCTCATATTCGTTGAATGCTTTCCATGAATATAAACATATGAGCACTGTCGTACTCCTAAATGAATTTAATTCATTCTTAACAAGCTCCAAAGATGTTCATAAGCGAGTGAACGAAACCAGTAAAAGGAAATGAACAAATCGGTCTTTGGAGAGAGAATTGACTAACCTAATAATAATAATAATAATAATAATAATAGTGGCACATTCAAGGGAGAAAGCCGGGCATTTGCCCACTTCCCAAGATTAGACCGCCTTCCCTCTCCTGTATAAAAAGTAGTGTTTTGTGATGTCACTGACGTTTTGATGAACTCTAAAAAAACCACGAAAACTCGATATTGTCATTTAAGGTATGTAAATTTGTAAAAATAAATTAGAACTTTCATATTAAATTTACAAGGAAATTTTTTAGGTTGTCAGCTTCCCCCTTCCCCAAGGAAATTCCTGGGTGCGCCACTGATTATTTTTATTGTGTGTAATATATATATATTATATATATAATATATATATATATATATATATATATAATACACACAACACACACACACACACACACACACACACACACACACACACACAGAGCCTTGGTCAGAATTATTAGGCACCCTGTCTTTTTTTGTTTTAAACTACATATTAATTCGTTTAATAATTTCAAATTTGTTGTTTTAGTGATTAATTGAAACTTTAATGCTTTTGATAAGATATCAAGAATAAATAAAGAACATAACGTACATTTATTTGTTTTTTAGGAAATTTGTGAGATGTAAAACGAAGATAATACAAATGTAAGCAAGTTAAGAAGAAGAAACGACCTATTATCACACGTTCTATTTGTTTACAAAAGTAGTTGCTACAATAATGGCGAAGGGTAAGCTACTTTCAGAAGGTGAACGGGCCCAAATAGTCTTATTACATTCGCAAGGACTATCCCAGGTGAAGCATACCATGCTGAATGCGTGGTACCTACTGTGAAGTTCGGAGGGGGTAGCATCATGGTGTGGGGTTGCATGGTTCTGGCAGGGACCGGAATGTTGAAAATCTGTGACGGCAGGATGAACTCTATCAAGTACACCACCATGCTGGATCAAGTATACGAGCGCTCAGTAGCCAAAATCTTCAACAATAATGTCCCTGAAGGTGTCATCTTCCAACAAGACAACGCTCCGTGCCACACTTCTCGTCACAGCAAAAATTGGTTCGAGCAGAATAATATCAGTCATGGATTGACCCCCTCAATCACCAGACCTAAATTCCATCGAACACCTGTGGGGCCCATCGGGAAGAGTATCAGGAAGCACAGATGCACCTCTAAAAGTGAACTGAAGAACATTATACAGCAGGAATGGGATAAACTGCCAAGCTCAGTATGCAACAACTTAGTGAGCAATATGGCAAACAGAATAAAGGCGGTAATTAAGGCCAAAGGCAGACATACCAGGTATTAAAATTAATGTAAATAATTAATTAACAGGTATATCATTGTTTGTATATCCTTTTATTGCACTAACATATATTTTTATTTAGAATTTTAAAGGTGCCTAATAATTCTGACCAAGGCTGTGTGTGTATATATATATATATATATATATATATATATATTAATATAATATATATATATATATATATTGTGTGTATGTATGTGTATATTATATTATGTGTATATCTTGTGTTACACACACACACATTATAATATATGTGTGTGTGGTGTGTGTGTGTGTGTGTGTGTGTGTGATATGTGAGTCTTTCCTTGTGAACAGACGTGTTTTATCGAGTGTCCAGTGTTGTCAATTGAATAAGTGGTTTTCGTTGAAGTGTTTTAAAAAAAAAGTGTTCCGTGCATTCTTAACTAAATTACTTCGTGCTACTAATCATTCATTAACGAATATTTCATTTATTGATGTTATTCAGTACTATATTATTTGATCAAACCAAGGCTACTGCACGTGGCTTGCCTTGTTTGTTTTTCAAATCAATCAGAAAACGTGCAGTCATAAGGTTCATTTTTCCGTGCTTCGAGAGGTCAGGTAGTGTGGTCACAAACCGTGTGAAAAAAGGAAAAATCGGGTCGAATCGCGGACAGATAAGTTTATAAATACTCTTCTTTTACAGATCTTTTGTCGGTAGCTTAATTCTATATTAATTTAGTATAAATTTGTGTTACAAGAACCTGTTTCTGCTGTTTCAAGAACGCGGTAGACCTACGTTGTAATTTATTAATTTCCAAACGCTCGTTTTTTGTTTTTGTTTTTTTTTTGTTGTTCAACTAATTAAAAGCATGGCACCCCCGTCAAGTACTTGCAGTCGCTGTGAAGGGAAATTTGCTGCTTACGCGTTTACAATGGCTAATAATAATGAACAGTTAGTTTGCAGATGGTGCTCAAGCATGGAAGTGCTGAGGAACGAGTTAGAACGTGAGAGGGAGGCCAGGGAGACTTGAAGAAAGCGTGATGCTCCTGACGGCAAATTAGAATCCCTTGAGACTCCAGTTACGACCCCTCCTGCCTCAGTTTCTATTAATAATATAAATAGTACTAATAGCCCTCTCTCTTCCCCTAGTTCCCAACCCTTCGTTCGAGTGCGAAATGGAGCCCCATTGAGAAAAGCAAAGACCTGTCTACCAGTAATAACAAGCAATACGTTTTCTGTTTTAGGTTTCGAAGATGCTGATGAACCGGAAATACGACTCGTTGGCGATTCCATTGTTCGAGGGCAGCTCGAGGAATTCTGTGGGAGAAACCCTCGTCGTAGGCGCCGTTACTGCTACCCTGGTGCAAGAGTGGAGGATATAACCAGTGTTGGGCACTAAAGCGTTAATCCGATAACAGTTAATTAACGAAGTTAACTTTTTTAACGGACTATTAACGGAAGTTAATTTCCATTTATCGTTATCGGACCAGTTAACTTCCGATAACTCGATATTTAGTCTGTTAAAGTCCGTTAACACGTTAACTGCGAGGAGTCATTCACGGAAGATCACCGCTCCGCGAATGAATTCAAACCGCCATAACTTCAGTCTGCTTCCAGATCTCGCAAGGGGAGGTTGTACGCTTTTTATTGAAGGTAAGAAGGTTCTTTTAACGTTAGTAAAAGTCCTATAATATTATATATACAGGGTGTCTCAAAAGTCACTAATCTATTTTGAAAAATAATGGGAATTACGAAAAACTGGTTTAAGACATGAAAAATATATTTATTTCAAAGTAAGTGCCACAAAGAATTAGTGCTATTTATTTATCTGTCTCCACATGGCGACCATCAGTGTCTCTACAGAGCTCAAAGCGATAAGTTGTTTCCCGGAACACACTTTGGCATTTGAGGTGTTATTTTCTGAACTGCATCGGTAATACGATTTCGAAGTTCGGCTACATCACTAATTCTTCTACCAGTGTACACCTTAGACTTAATGAAACCCCAGGCGAAAAAATCTAATGGTGTTAAATCGGGTGAACGTGCTGCCCATGGTTGTGTTCCTCCACGACCAATCCAGCGACCGGGGAAGCGTCTGTCAAGATAATCACGTACAAGTATTGCATAATGGCACGGTGCTCCATCCTGCTGAAAAACTACTGTGTCAAGAATGCCATCTGTAAGAAGTTGAGGATCGAGGAATTGTTCAAGCATGTCAAGATAAATTTATAAATTACACAAAATTCGAAATAAACCAATTAACTTTTTTTAAATACACAAATTTGCACCAGAAGTACATATCTTTATGCCAGCATAGCATTTTTAAAAAAAACATCTAATGTCACCGAAATAGATAGTGACTTTCGAGACACCCTGTATATTAATATGTATGGTAAAATGTACGGTTGAGAAAAATTAATTTATAGTAATGACTAATGAATAAGTATTTTTACACTGCGTTAGTAAATCTAAAAAAGTATATATAGTATGTAAAATTTGAATAATAGTTTTTATTCACTGATTGTAATATTGTCGTCGAATTAAATAACAATTGCGTATATTACATAGACAAAATATTTTATAGACAAAATAATTCATGGACAAAGTATTTTTATTTTATAGACTAAATAATTCATAGATAAAATAATTACATAGAGAAAAATTACTTCTATTGAAAATTCACAGAAAAAGGTTAAGTAAAATAAAATATTTTATATAACGTAATATTATATCAACCTCTTCCTGACGTACAATACGCCAATTCCGTCCTCTGCCGCAGTGGAACGGCTCTTCTCTCGGCAAGGACATCCTGAGGCCCAAGAGGTCAAGACTGGCAGTTGGGCCTAACTTTGAGAAGTTGGTCTTTCTGAAGGGCAACCAGCACATTGTGTCAGTCTTTAATAAATGTGCCTAAAATTTAATTTTACCTTTCAGTTCCCGCCATAATAATTCTGGTAAATTAAAATTTAGTTAATGGTTAGTGGTTACAAGGGTTTCAAAACATGTAATCAGTACATTTTTTATTAAAAAAAAAAAAAAAAGTTAAGCAAAAAAGTTGCAAAACTTGATAAAAATAGTTAAATACCTATTTATTGTTGGATTTTGCATAAATAAACATTTTCTATGGGTTTTAAAGCTTTTTTCCTTTATTTTTTTAAATGTTAGTAAAGAAATAGTTATCGTTAACGGATTATCGTTAACTTCCGTTAACTTTGTACTAAAATTATCGGATTATCGTTATCGGAGTTAACTTTTTGGTTAACGGTGCCCACCACTGTATATAACTAATAGTGTTGACCATTTTACAGACGGTACCAGCGAGGACACAACGTATGTTATTCATGTCGGTACTAATAACGTTTTAAATTCTAGATCGGAAGAACTGCTGGCTAGGTACAGGGACTTATTAGAGCGACTAAAGGAGAAAACTAATAAGATTGTTTTAACAGGTATACTTCCTCGAATTATCCAACGAAGCGATTTCTACAGCAAGGCGACCTATATTAACAATAACCTAAAGTCTCTTTGCCAACAGGAAGGAGTGCATTTTGCAAATTTTTGGAACAGTTTCTACGGCAGGAGGGACTTCTTCCTCGAAGATGGGACTTCATTTTAATGACGTTGGAGCTGCGCGTTTAGGAAGACTATTTCATAATACTGTCTCTTCTTTTCAGGCTGCCGCAACCCGAACGGTCCCAGCATAAATTCCAAAATTTCCCCTGCGCTCGCGAAGGTGTCGCATTTACAAACAATTTGAAGGTTCTATCCTTAAATGCTCGTAGCCTACGAAATAAAATAAACGAATTTTTTTCTTTAATTGCTTGTAAAGACTATGATTTAATTGCGATAAATGAGTCGTGGCTTAGCACTGAAACACGTGACTTTGTAGGGGAGTATCAAATTAAAGGTTATAGACTTTTTGTTAAAAACAGAATAGGTAGGCGAGGAGGCGGTGTTATGTTGTATATCAAAGATAATATTGCGAACGTTATAGAAGTAAAGCACTCAATTCCAGAACCGATAGATTCGACTATAGCAGAACTTAAATTGAACAATTTCAAACTTCTTGTTGCGGTTATATAGGCCCCCTAATCAAACAGCTGATACGGACGAAGCGTTATATCGTGAACTAAAGAGAATAATAGGTAGTGAGGCGGCTTTAGTTATGGGTGACTTTAATTGCGCCAACGTGAATTACGATACAATGCAGGGAGACGCGGAAGGTAATCGTTTAGTTAATTTTCTCGAGGATAGCTTTCTTATTCAAAAGGTTGGGGAACCTACGAGGTTGGACAGTATTTTAGATTTAGTAATAACTACGGATGATAGGCTAATTACTGATCTTCAAGTAATAGAACCGTTAAGCAATAGCGATCACAATATGGTAGAGTTTGTCCTCAGTAAGTCACTCTAAACCAACTAACTCGACTAAAATTCCTAACTTCCAGCACGCAGACTAGTAAATTTCGAAATAAATTTTCACACGTCAATTGGGAAAACGTAATGTGGGAATCGTTCGAAATGGTATTTAGGACTATAAATGAGGAATGTGTACCGTACAAAATTAAGCGTGCGAAAGTAAACAACAAACCCTTGTGGTTTACTTCTAGAGTAGGAGACATTATAAAGAGTAGAGATAGGGCTTATAGGCTATATAAGTGCGATAAAGATAATCTATTGTTACGAAACAACTACATATCTCTAAGGCGTGAAGCGAAAAGTGTAATAAAAAAGTCCAAGCATGAATTTGAAATCTCCATAGCTCGTGACGGTAAAGAAAACCCCAAGCGATTCTTTCAATACGTCAATAATAGAAATCCAGTAGAAAGTGTCTTGGGGCCTTTGAAAAATGTAAACGGAGATCTAGTTTCTGAAAACAAGGAAATGGCTACCTTGCTAAACGAATTTTTTACGTCAGTTTTTACTATAGAAGATCTAACGAATATCCCTACGGCCATAGACATAATACCTTTTGATAATGGTAATGTTTTGGATAATATCGTGGTTAGTGAAGGGGAGGTAATGCGCTATATTGATAAAATGAAAACGCGTAAATCACCGGGGCCGGATTCCATATATCCCATACAACTAAAAGAATTGAAAGATAGCATTGTTGTGCCGCTAACAAAGATTTTTAATGCGTCTATTTCTGAGGGGTCCGTACCAGATAATTTCAAGTTAGCAAACGTAACACCTATCTTTAAGAAAGGCGATAAAGGTGCGGCGGGAAATTATAGGCCAATCAGTGTAACGTCTGTTGTAGGTAAGCTACTGGAATCAATAATTAGGGATCGTATAGTCGAACACTTAGAAGTGCATAAACTAGTTAGAAATACGCAGCACGGTTTTAGGCGAAACAAATCTTGCTTAACTAATCTTTTAGAATTTTTCCAAAGCGTGGTTGACGTTTACGATAAACATCGGGCGGTTGATGTAGTGTATTTAGATTTTCAAAAAGCGTTTGACACCGTGCCGCACAAAAGACTGATTGAAAAAACTAAGGCTCATGGAATCAGGGGTGTAGTAATAAATTGGCTAGAAGAGTGGTTGCGAGGAAGGAAACGGGGTGGTCGTTGATGGAGCGGAGTCGTGTTGGGCTAATGTAGCAAGTGGCGTTCCTCAGGGTTCTGTATTGGGCCCCTTGCTTTTTCTTATATATATTAACGATTTAGATGTCGGTCTAGTCAGCACAGTTTCAAAGTTTGCGGATGACACGAAGCTGGGTGGTAGGGCGATTAATGACGAAGATAGAGGTAAAATCCAGGAAGATCTGAATAAAATCGTTGATTGGTCAGTCACATGGCAAATGAGATTTAACGTTAAGTGAAAAATTTTGCATATAGGTTCGCGTAACGGTAATTTTGCGTATAGTATGTCAGGGAAAGGTTTAACAAGCGTAGAGCAGGAAAAACATTTAGGAGTTACAGTCACTGGTGATTTAAAAGTAGCGAAACAAAGTACAGCAGCGGTCAATAAGGCGAACAAAGTGTTAGGTTTTATAGCTCGAAATTTTGAGTACAAATCGCGCGATATTATAGTTCCTCTTTATAAATCATTAGTTAGACCCCATTTGGAGTACGCGGTCCAATTTTGGAATCCGCATATGCGCAAAGATATAGACAAAATCGAAAGAGTTCAAAGACGAGCAACTAAGATAATTCCGTCGCTTAGGTCAAAGTCGTACGAGGATAGGCTTAAGGAGTTAAAATTAACAATACTCGAGACTAGGAGGCTAAGGGGTGATCTAATCCAGGTTTTCAAAATTATGAATGGGTTCGATAACGTAGATAGAGATAGCTTTTTCGAAATATCTCAGTATAATAGGACTAGAAGTAACGGGTGTAAGTTGACAAGTAGAAGGTTCGAGACAGCAGTTGCCAAAAACTTTTTTACGCATAGAATAGTAAATAGGTGGAATAGTTTGCCGGCAGAAATAATTAGTAGCACGTCTATAAACATGTTTAAGGGTCGATTGGACGCATATGTTGATAGATTGGGTATAGTTTAAGGTAGTAAAATTAAGGCTTTGTGGTGATAGATCCCACAGCTCAACAACACAAGTGTTGTGGGATATAGGGAGGCAGCATCTTGGGTTAGGGGATACTCTCTGTCCTTACACACCCCATTTAAAGAGATTCCTCTGCCGAGCGGTGCCCCCCATAGTACTGTGAGGTATTGAAAAACTCATGATCTTCACTTGCCCCACAAACACCTTGAAATGGGAGACCCAAAATGGGTGCACACACATTTCTACATTACTGTACAGTCTTTACAGCCACACCTACACTTTTCCTACATTACTGTACAGTCTTTACAGCCACACCTACACTTTTCCTCCTAAGTATATATATTGTAATGTATATTGGTTGTAAATTTTGACTTGGTCCGCAATCGATATGGACCGTGACTTATTTTTCGTTGGGCAAGGTACTAGTATTGATGGATACCGTAATGAAAATGACTGGATTCTTTGGATCTGATATATTTGCATGTCGGTTATAAATAGATATATAGTGTAACATATTTGTGGATAGTAGTCTATTATGACTTGATCCTCTGGATCCAGAGATTCTATCTTTAGTTTTAAATCGATAATTAATTAGTTTTAAATTGATGATAATTTAGTTTTGTAAAAATTGGTCGTTGCCAATGTACAGGCAGTTTTTACATAAATTTCTTATGTTCTTGTGGTTCGGAACCCACGTAAAATTGTAGGTCCCCTCCGCCACCACAGAGGACATACACAATTACGAACACAGTTAGGTAGACCAGCATGATTGGATCCTAGGGTCTTTTGTGGTCTGAAACATTATAACATTATATATATATATATATATATATATATATATATATATATACAGGGTGGGCGGAAAGTAGCTCCCTATTTTGGATTGGTAAAAAAATACGTATATTATCCATTATTTCAGAAGAAAAATATGAAAAGGTAGGCATACATGGTAGGTTTTCTCTAAATTCAATGTGGGCTCCAACTCTTTCCACCAGCTTCTGGAGCCGCCCAGGAATGCGCGTCCACTGATTTTAGCAGGAACTCCGGCGGGATGGAGGACATGACTTCCGAATTCGGTCCTCCATTCTTCAATGTCCTCGGTTTGGTGCGGTAGACTTCCTTTACCCACCCCAAGAAAGTCGCACGGTTACCGCTGAAAAACGCAGAATCGGTTCAGTGTAAGGGTGTGGTGTGTTATGTCCTCAGATCAGGTTGTGGCCCGTTCCTTCTGCGCAAACACCATGAATGCTGAGCGGTACCTTGCTATGTTGCGAAACGAGGTCTGGCCGGTTGTCAGCACATGGAGAACATCGACGATCTGATATTTATGCAAGATGGCGCCCCTCCGCACTTCGCTTTGTTGTCCGTGAGGGCTGGATGCCCACTTCCCTGGGCGTTGGATGGGTCGTCGTGGTCCACATCAATGGCCAGCAGGAGCCCCGACTTGACACCGTGCGACTTCTTTCTTTGGGGTGGGTAAAGGAAGAAGTCTACCGCACCAAACCGAGGACATTGGAAGAACTGGAGGACCGAATTCGGGAAGTCATGTCCTCCATTTTGTTGGAGTTCTGCTAAAGTCAGTGGACGCCATTCCTGGGCGGCTCAGAAGCTGGTGGAAAGAGTGGAGCCCACATTGAATTTAGTGAAAACCTACATGTATGCCTACCTTTCATATTATTTCTTCTGAAATAAATGGATAATATACGTATTTTTTTACAATCCAAAATAGGGAGCTACTATCCGCCCACCCTGTATTATTATTATATATATAATATATATATATATATATGATGAAAAACCACGAAGGAAAGGAAACACAAAATGGTGCTCAAGCGCTTTCGTCTAATGCATCCTCAGGAACAATGAAGTACATAAAAAGGTTAAGCCTATATATAGGTTTACAGAAAGAAAAAAAAAAAAAAAATAAATAACATACACACACACATATATATACATATAATAATATACATACATATCTATATATACAAATAATACATACCATACATACATACATATATACAATAAACAGAGAAGAAAATAATAAAAAATTAAAAATGTAAAACCTTAAAGGATTACCAGTGAGGCGTACAGATTGTAAGAAAAAATATCAATTTTTAGCACACGATCAAATGGATTTATAAAAATACAAAATTTATACTGGAACTCTGCCGGGTTTTAACACAATGCTGCTATGGTCAGGTTTCGATATATATATAAAAAAAAAAAAAAAAAAAAAATGCAAATTAAAAGTTAATCGATTTTTAGCACAAGATCAAATGGATTATAAAAATACAAATCTATACTGGAACTCTGTCCGGGTTTTAACACACTGCTGCCTATGGTCAGGTTTTGATATATATAAAAAAAATAAAATGCCAAATTAAAAGTTAATAAAGTAGAAGACAAGTTTACCAAAGATTTAATGTTTTACCCTTCTTATTAAATCTGTTTTAAAGGAATTCAACATAACAGGATCGAGTTGAAAAAGACCTTTGCTTATGTTGAAGTTATTTGAAAGTTGGATAATGGCAGACTCAAGAATATTTCTATAACAATGTTGCTTGAATGGAATAAAACTGAAGCATTATTCCAATCAATACAGTGGGCTAACTCTGACAAATGGACAAAAAGGGCACTGGACAACTGTCCTGTTCAACGGAATATTGATGCTGTTTTATACGTGTGTGCAAATCCTTTCCCGTCTGACCTATGTAAAAGGAATCACATTGTTTACAACCAATTTTATAGATAATGTGAATTATTGGTAGGGCTATTTTTTTACTATGATATTTTTCACAATATTGTTATATGAAAATACTACATTAATATCCAAAAGTTTAAGTACATTAGCAATGCCTAAAAAGCCGGGAAAAATGGAAGTACTAAAAATTTTTGACAAAGTACGAGTGTTAATATTGACACGATAGAAAGTTCGTTTTGCCTTGTTGAGACAAGATTCCATAAACGCAGATGGATAACACAAATCACTTCCAATACCGTTGATTTTTTCCAATTCGGCATCGATGTATTCCGGACTGGCGATCTAAGGGCGCGGAGAAACATTGATGAAAAAATGGCCTTCTTAGTGGGGGTATCATGTCCCGAGTAAAAGTGTACGTAGGACAAATTGTTTGTCGTTTTCCGATAGATACTAAACTTAAAACCTGGGCTTTCCCTATGTACACGCACATCCAAAAATGGGATGAATTGTCTTGCTCAACTTCTAAAGTAAACTTAATGGAGGGGACTTGATCATTTAACTGAAGGAGGAAGCTATCCAGGTCACGATTCATGGGCCAGATACACAAAATATCGTCGACGTACCGCAACCAAGGGATGCCAACCCCCAGGATTCTCGGAATATAGGTAATTTCGAAAAACTCCACTATAAATATTGGAGAGGAGGGGC